>CM067320.1:27839362-28439362 GCA_034231615.1 Meghimatium bilineatum
ATATATAGAGTTACTACACTTCTAGATATAGAGTTACTACACTTCTAGATATAGAGTTACTACACTTCTAGAGATAGAGTCATTACACTTCTAGATATAGAGTCACTACACTTCTAGAGATAAGAGTCACTACACTTCTAGAGATAGAGTTACTACACTTCTAGATATAGAGTCACTACACTTCTAGATATAGAGTCACTACACTTCTAGATATAGAGTTACTACACTTCTAGATATAGTCACTACACTTCTAGATATAGTCACTACACTTCTAGATATAGAGTTACTACACTTCTAGATATAGAGTTAGACACTTCTAGATATAGAGTTACTACACTTCTAGAGATAAGAGTCACTACACTTCTAGATATAGAGTCACTACACTTCTAGATATAGAGTTACTACACTTCTAGATATAGAGTTACTACACTTCTAGAGATAAGAGTCACTACACTTCTAGATATAGAGTTACTACACTTCTAGATATAGAGTTACTACACTTCTAGATATAGTCACTACACTTCTAGATATAGTCACTACACTTCTAGATATAGAGTTACTACACTTCTAGATATAGAGTTACTACACTTCTAGATATAGAGTTACTACACTTCTAGATATAGAGTCACTACACTTCTAGATATAGAGTCACTACACTTCTAGATATATAGAGTTACTACACTTCTAGATATAGTCACTACACTTCTAGATATAGAGTTACTACACTTCTAGATATAGAGTTACTACACTTCTAGATATAGAGTTACTACACTTCTAGATATAGAGTTACTACACTCCTAGAGATAGAGTCACTACACTTCTAGATATAGAGTTACTACACTTCTAGATATAGAGTTACTACACTTCTAGATATAGAGTTACTACACTTCTAGAGATAGAGTCATTACACTTCTAGATATAGTCACTACACTTCTAGATATAGTCACTACACTTCTAGATATAGAGTTACTACACTTCTAGATATAGAGTTACTACACTTCTAGATATAGAGTTACTACACTTCTAGAGATAAGAGTCACTACACTTCTAGATATAGAGTCAATATATTTCTAGCCTATGTTTCACGATTACAGCACGCTAGCTATCTTGGTTGTTTCGCAATATCAATTCTTGGCTAATTATTTTATTCCACTAGACAATTCGATGGATGATCACAAGGCAGGTTTTGTTAAATCCTGTTAGATCAATGGTGCACAATCGTTATACGTGGGATCATCTTGTAGACAGCAACACGCTCTAACAAACTATTGGCAGTCATTCTCTCAAGAACGATCCTTTACGCAACACACAAATACATTACGTCATTTTTTGTTCTTCCTCATACTCCCACCGGATCCCTATTATAAAGGAATATCCGGGAGAAAGCCAAAGGTAGACCAAGAAAACGATGGATAGAAAAAATCAAGGTTGCCTTGAACAAACATAGAATAAATGTAATACATCTTGCCTTGTAATGACAGCTTAAGTTCCCACCCCTACGCTTAATGGCAAGTGTGAATGCCATCAACCATCATTCACCTGCAGCCAGACAATAGACAATGTAATCTAGAGAAAGGAAATGCGCTGCATCGCCATTTATTTACGCAATGGCCCGACATATCAGACTTCGGCGCCCATTCCAATTTAATTTCAAGGACTTTGAGCGCTCTTCCAAAGATACCCATTATAATGAACTAGGAATAGATGATCCCCGTCTTCACTTGGAAACTTATCTGCATCGGTATCTATGTCTTTGGACTGCAGATAAACTAATGTGGAGGTGTTGAAAGAGTCTTATGTGAAACGAACCTTAATCAATAATATAAGAAAAAGACAATCTCATTTTTGTCCACTTCACGAGACAGGGAAGTCTGGAGAACATAGTCACAACAGACAAGATTGAAGGCAACAGAGACAGAGGGCGACAACGTGAGAAAATATTAGCCAGTTTGATAACCTGGCACTGCAGGGAAACAACAACGATCTTGATACATAATGCTGGAGACAGAGAGCTGTGGAGAACCATGATCTCCTACGCCAGCCCGCATGGCACCTGATAATGATGATCTGTGTCATACACACGACAGCTTATCTGTTTCAGTATCGATGCCCTTCACATAGAAGTTTATCTGTTTCTGTATCTATGCCCTTCATATGAAAGCTCAGTTTCGATGTCCTTCACACAAAAGCTTATCTGTTTCAGTATCGATGTCCTTCACACAAAAGCTTATCTGTTTCTGTACCGATGTCCTTTATATAGAATCATATCTGCTTCAGTATCGATCTCCTTCACACAAAAGCTTATCTGCCGGAAGACAAAAGCCTATGCATCTAGAGCTATTTACTTGCATCGGCAGATTTTTTGTTGGCTGCACAAGTTATTATTATTATTATTCTATCTCCGAACAATATAATTTATAGTAATTTACCATTGAACGACATTTTTGAATCATAGATGTATCGACACATTTCGTGAAGGTGGGTTTCAATAGTCTATCTAGATAACATATATAGAAGTATTAATCTTATCACTGATTCCAGCAAATGGACTGTATACATACTTATCAATAGAGTATATCAATGAATGAATATATATATATATAAGCCCGTTTTGTCTGTCCGTTACAGAATTCTAAACGACTTGACCGATACTGATGAAATTTGGCAAGATTACTAATGAGGTCTTCGGCTTCAATATAAGAAATCTTAGAAGTTGTTGTTCACTTTCCTGCAGTCCGGTAAAGTTGACCATTAATATGATTTGGTAAGCATTTACCTCTGACCATTGTACAAAAATCAAATAAATAAATAGTAGGTCTAATGGTAGGAATAATAATTTTGCATTTCAATCGACATTTACATGTTTATTCTGTATTAGCAGATTCACTATTTTTCTCCTTGCCTTTTGCTAATGCCGTAAATATATATATATATATATATATATATATATATATATATATATATATATATATATATATATATATATATATATATATATATATATATATATATATATATATATATATATATATATATATATATATATATATATATATATATATATATATATATATATATATCTTTGTCTATCAGGGAATTGAAGAACAATGTTTCCATCTACTTTTGTTTGTGTCATAAAAATCATATCGATCCATCGTAAAATATTTTTTGGATATATTCTTATTTTCACCCGGGCAACGCCGAGTATTACCTCAAGTATGTTATATGTTTAGGAGACTAAGTAAGAAGTTCTAACAGGGTAACAAGCTGCATTCAGGAGACACATGTACCATAGAAAAAATCTTCAGTACCAGAAAATATTAACACCTTGAAATGTCTTTTAAGGTAACTAATCAGACTTGGGGGGGGGGGATGATGAGGTGTTGGCTGCCCAGTTCCATATTGGATGTACTAAGAAGCTATGCTGAAGTCGAATGTGTTGGGTCGAAATGGATATGTATTACAGCTTTAACTGTAAACTTTGGCACAAACCATTACGTTCTCTGGATTGTTAATATACAAGTGTTTAAGAACGAACTCACAATAGAATTACTAGTCAAAACGCATTAATATCATCAACACGACTTTTACCAAAGCTTCATTAACATTAGAAATTCGTTTGATCGTGTTTTGCACTAAAATTTCTTCCATGTAATGAGAAATTTCTAATTTTGATACACGCACCATTGGCGTTATTGGAGCATCTTGTTCCATCCTATGCAATGATATGGGTGAATATTCTAGAACAAAAAAGTACAATTGAGACAAGGATGCATGTTGTCTCCAACTTCTTGCCGTATTTCTATGGATAATATTATGCTTCATACACTAACAGATTAACCAACAACAACATCCAATGTAGTGTGTCTGGAGGGATGGGATCTCGGCGTTTACTTCTCAAGAAAGGTGTGCAGATTTTGAAAAAAAATTGTTTTTAACAAGGTTAATTTACTGTAACAACGATGCTTTTCTAATGTTTTTATTTTTCTTATTAGTGTAAATACGCATGCGGTTGCGTCTGTGGGTCTCATTAATGGCCACTAGACAAACCGCCCATGCAACAGAAAACCTTACATGACATGCCGTTATATTGAGGCTCTCTTATGGAAGCTTTGTAGCTTGTCATCTATATAATTAATTATATACCCCCTCTGTGTAGAAGGCTCTTTCAATACACATTGCACGAAAGCTGAAATATCCTGGGTATAAAAGAAAGCTCAGAAAAACCACCCCCACTGCACATAGGAAGTACGAGATCCCAATTTCTGAGGTTCTCAAACGATCAATTAATCAATCAATCATTAGTGTATAAAGTACAAATCATCAAGTGCAGTCTCCGCAACGAAGGTTGGCTGCATCATGCCCTGTCTCTTGTTTTGGTGGGGCACTTTGTTAGACTGTACCACGTCCATCTTGTGATGTTACTCTCCCACTTGTACCTCTGCTTACATCTTGCTCGCTTCCCTTTGACTTTACCCTGAAGTAAAGTCTTAAATAAGGTGTCATGTCTTTTAATCTGTCCAAAATAATTTATTTGCCTGATCTTTATTTCTCTTAGTAATTCGTTCTTCAAATTAAGTGTTTTTAACTCTGTGTTTGTTTTCTTCTCTATCCATGATGTTCTTCCTATTCTTCTATATACCCACATCTCAAAGGTATCAATTCTATCTTCTAATTGTTTGTTTAGTGTCCATGTTTCTGAGCCATGCATTAATATAGAATAGCACACATAAAAGATATTGAAAACCTGTTGATCAATGTTACTGAGAAAGGGGGAAAAAAAGTCTTGCACTTGGCCAATATGTTTACCAAAGTGTATGAAATGTTCATGAAACTTAGTTGAGCCGTTGGTCAGTTACATGTTTTTGAAACAGTGACCAACATTTTAAAAACACATAACAAATTTCTTCAATCGACCTTGAATAGCAAAGGCAAAAGGACAAATAGTTTTCACTTTATTTCTGTCTCTACATCTCTGTTCAATTTTTTTTTTCCAGAGCTATTCTGTTCCTGCGCGAGCTGTTTACACTTCACAACTGAACATCTTGCTAAAATGACAAAGGTTAAAGGCTCGACCAAGTAAATGTGTGCTGCATTTACTGAATATGTGGACTTTTATTTCTTAGATATTTGCACTTAATGCTGCGCCACCAGCAGCTGATTTGCTCACGTTGTTGTTCTCAAAATACATAATACTTTGTTTATAATAAATCCTGCTTGAAACGTATAACCCTGGCTCAGTGGTTAAGCCATTCGTTTTGTACTCGCTTTGTCACAGGTTTGAATTCTGCACGCGGCGACTTTTTTATATAGTGGATTTTTTTCAGATTCTCGGGGATTATCGCTGGAAGCTACAAAGATAATGCTATGAATGGTATCCACGACAGACGGCGTGCCTCTTTGTTAAGATAGATGGAGGTCTAAAATAAGGGTTAACCAGAGTACAATGAAGCAAACTCTCTACGCAGTTTCAACCCTTTTCAGCATTTCTGTTTCATAAATTGATTTGTGCATGTTATTCTTTAAATTAATACAGTGAAATCACATTATAAAAACTTGGTCCGGACTGACAAAATATGTATGTAATAACAGAAATTCGCTATATACCGTGCAGAAAATATAGAATAAATGGGATTGGGGATTTTGAAAAGCGTTGCTATATAGAGAAATTTGTTACAAAAGAATGTGCTATAAAGGGATTAGAATGTAATCACTTTTCAAGTTAAGTCTGATGAGGCCATGTCTTTTACCCATGGTCTATCTATGGCGGATGTTGGAAAAATAATACCCTTCTCTCCAAGCAATTGCCCCTTCCAGCTCATTTAAAACTACGAAATGCACGGATCATAAGCTTATATCTAATGCCAGTGTAACTGTTCGTGCATTGTTCATATCAGTTTCTTGTGTTTGTACATTGTTGGTACAAGTTTCTTGTGTACGTACATTGTTGGTACAAGTTTCTTGTGTTCGTACATTGTTGGTACAAGTTTCTTGTGTACGTACATTGTTGGTACAAGTTCATGTGTTCGTACATTGTTGGTACAAGTTTCTTGTGTACGTACATTGTTGGTACAAGTTTCTTGTGTTCGTACATTGTTGGTACAAGTTTCTTGTGTTCGTACATTGTTGGTACAAGTTTCTTGTGTTCGTACATTGTTGGTACAAGTTTCTTGTGTTCGTACATTGTTGGTACAAGTTTCTTGTGTTCGTACATTGTTGGTACAAGTTTCTTGTGTTCGTACATTGTTGGTACAAGTTTCTTGTGTTCGTACATTGTTGATACAAGTTCCTTGTGTACGTACATTGTTGGTACAAGTTTCTAGTGTTCGTACATTGTTGGCACAAGTTTCTTGTGTACGTACATTGTTGGTACAAGTTTCTTTTGTAATTCCTCAAGGGGAATTTCAACTGCCTAACTTTAGAAAGACGATGCCCGATGAGATATCAGGATCTAGGACTGTATATTTGACGAAGGACACTAGCTACTACTCTAAAAAGGGGGGGGGGGGGGAATCTTTTGAAATAAAAATAATAATAATTGAAAAAAAAACTACTCTCTCCAATCTCTATATTTCTGCTTCTTACTTTAATGTTTGTTCTATTCAGGGCCGTAGAAATGTCCTCGATACAATAAAAACAGGGGGGGGGGGTTCCCATTGAAACATAGTTTCTTCGTCATTGAGATATTTTGATGACCTTATCTTTGGGGAGACCATCATAGGTGTGAGGAAGGGGCGCTTACTCGTTTTTATGTGTGAATTTTGTTTTGTCTTACTTCCTATTATGAAAATTTATATTCGGACTTATTACGGGGTTGGGGGTATCACGGCCTTGGTCGCGACCGTAGTCGGTAGAATATCTCTGTGCTGGACTTCATTCGTTACGTTTTTAATTATTGCTGTGCTTTTTTGTTACTATTTATATAGATGGAGTCGTATGCCAAAAAAAAGCAAAGGCCGACCAACGAAAAGCAAGGAAATAATTAAAAATTCGGCCTTTCCAGTCGCGTTTACTTTCTTTACATTGGGCTTTATGAGGGCCGCGTAGTGTAATGGTGAGCGCACTAATTTCGCATTTTGAGTTATCCTGGGTTCATTCCCAAGTTGAGACGGAAATATGTTTCTGATCGCAGCGGCTGCCTGGTCGACCCAGCCTTAATTGGGTACCGTACCAGTCCGGGAAGTGAAGATTGCGAGGTGAGGAGATGGCTACCGCCTTCATTTAGCAGAGTTAATGATTTTTGAGATGGCTAACATCTCACACTCCTACATCAGTTAAATACTATGTGCTACCTTTACTTTACCGCAGCCCGTTCATGGCTACACACAACTTGGGCGCTGTAAAAAAAAATCCACATAAAAGTACCAAGACTTTAGGCCTATGTTGGTAATTAGACTTACGTAAAACACAGGTTTATATATCACTTCAATGAGACACGACAGACTATAGATAGCTAAAACTAGTAGGTAATGATGCGCACACAAGAAATCATAAAAAATACAATACACAAATCACATTCAACGTTTCAACCAAAAGGTCTTTATCAAGACATAAACAAAACATCAAAATACGACGAATGGAAAAATTATCACAACATCCAACGGAAATATGGAAATGAGATGCCAGAAGGTCAGAAAGTACATAAAAAACGTAAATTTATGTGGAAACGAAACGAACAAAAAGATGAGTAAATGACGGAACAGAAAGAATAAAGACAAAGACCACACCAACCCAGTACTAGACATAAGAGTGGTCGGATGTTGGTAATAAAGTTGAAGAAACTAGTATCAAAATTATTTATACATGTACATATAAATTAATAAGCATATTTTGACAGGACTTTGTTTTTAAAAAAAAATTGAAATTGAATTTTTAACACCACTCAGATGCACAAACAAGAGAATGTAATATTCTAGTAAAACTGTATGAAGATAGTACTTACGCAGAACACAGATAATGTAGTCTTACTGCACGACGGCTAACACACTATCGATGTCGGATGCTGACGTGAAAGAATACACACAAAAGTACACAATTATACAAATAACAATACGGAGGACATATTCGACGTTTTGACCAAACGGCTTTTATGAAAGTGACAAGCACATAACATTAAAAGATGAGGAGTAAGAATGATACCCCGACACACTAACATGTCCGAGCGAAATGTGGATGCGATATGCCAGAAGGAAAGGAAAATAGATAAAAACGTAAATTTATGTGGAAACGAAAAGAACACAAGATGACGTTATTGACGGAACAAAATAAATAGAGACAAAGACCACACCGACCGAGAACTAAAAGAGTGGTCGGAATTGAGTCTACAAGCCTTCAGGGCACGAAACGCAAAAATAAACGATTTTCAAGAGCGTACCTAGATCTAACATCAGTGGCGCAGAATTTAATGGCAGTTTAATTAATATCAAGAACACAACGATAGCCATCCCTGTTGAAGTGTGTGGCGACAGGACCCGGTTTTCTCTGGTTGATGGCATAAAGATGTTTACAGATGTTGTCGACCAATCTTATGATGGTTTCACCGATATACTGCTTGCCGGAGCATTTACATATGATCACGTAATGTCATTTACGTGCCGTCATATATTGTTATTACGGAATAACAACAGGTCACAGAGCACAAATACTAATCCCCACCAAAAAACACAAGGACGAAATAACAAGAGAGAAGGGCCTACTACGTGTGAAATGAAATGTCTAAGAAAATCTGCAACCAGAACAAGAAGAGGGCATGTGATGGATGAAGAGATTACAAGAACTTTTGGAACAACATTTCTGGTCAAATATATTGCAAAACAGGGACTGAAATGGTTCGGCCACTTAATGAGAATGAAGTTTTATTGGCCAGCGGCGAGAGTATACAACATGAAAGTGGAAACAGCAAGATACAGAGACATAAAATGAAGAAGACTGATAGAAGGAGCTACAGACATTCCGAGACGTTATAATATTACTAGATGTCAAGCGACCAAACGCGACATACGAAAACCGATCGTCCTTTCATCCTGCGATGTCTTACATCAAAAGCAGAGAAAAGACAATAGATAGACTGATATATGCATCTGGTTAGATGTAGGGATACCCGCCGAAGACGGATGTGTCGGGCCATTGGCGCAAATAAAACGGCGACACAACGCATTTCCATTTTCTGGACTACATCCTGCTGGGAATCTAGCAGGACCATGATCCAGCTAGATCCAGTTGGAGTTTGAGAATGAACGCAGAAGAAGAAGAAGATGTAGGGATAGACTGATATATGTATCTGGTTAGGTGTAGGAATAGACTGATATATGTATCTGGTTAGATGTAGGAATAGACTGATATATGTATCTGGTTAGATGTAGGAATAGACTGATATATGTATCCGGTTATGTGTAGGAATAGATTGATATATGTATCTGGTTATGTGTAGGAATAGACTGATATATGTATCTGGTTATGTGTAGGAATAGACTGATATATGTATCCGGTTATGTGTAGGAATAGACTGATATATGTATCCGGTTATGTGTAGGAATAGACTGATATATGTATCCGGTTAGGTGTAGGGATAGATTGATATATGTATATGGTATACGATTGGTATGTCGATTTCCATAGCACTATTTTTAGTGGGTTGTGGAACTTTTTTTTGGGTTGGGGTGGGGGGGGGGGGGGGGTTTGGTATGCGATAATCGGTATCGGTATGTATACGAGTACTGGACTAGACGGATTTTATATATTGTTGTGAAATTGTTTTACTAGTTGTTTACCATCGTTATTTATATATAGTACACTGCTTGCATTTATTTCATTTAGTCTAGGTACTATTAAATTATTTCATGGTTGAAGTACTTAATATTTAGTAATATTCACTGCAAGTTATCTGTGCTTCTATCTTTTTTGTAGGATGTATACTCATTTCATTGATATTTTCTATAGTAATTCAGTCCTCGTTTTTTATCCTAATTAACGTTCCTTCCTTTTTTGAAATCCAACTCTCCATCATTAGTTGTTGCCTATTGAAGATCTAGCTCTCCATTATTAGCCTTCCCTATAGGAGATCTCTCAATTATTAGCATCCCCTATAGGAGATCTAACTCTCAATTATTAGCATCCCCTATAGGAGATCTAACTCTCAATTATTAGCATCCCCTATAGGAGATCTAACTCTCAATTATTAGCATCCCCTATAGGAGATCTAACTCTCAATTATTAGCATCCCCTATAGGAGATCTAACTCTCAATTATTAGCATCCCCTATAGGAGATCTAACTCTCAATTATTAGCATCCCCTATAGGAGATCTAACTCTCAATTATTAGCATCCCCTATAGGAGATCTAACTCTCAATTATTAGCATCCCCTATAGGAGATCTAACTTTCAATTATTAGCATCCCCTATAGGAGATCTAACTCTCAATTATTAGCATCCCCTATAGGAGATCTAACTCTCAATTATTAGCATCCCCTATAGGAGATCTAACTCTCAATTATTAGCATCCCCTATAGGAGATCTAACTTTCAATTATTAGCCTTCTCTATAGGAGATCTAACTCTCAATTATTAGCCTTCCCTATAGGAGATCTAGCTCTCAATTATTAGCCTTCTCTATAGGAGATCTAACTTTCAATTATTAGCCTTCTCTATAGGAGATCTAGCTCTCAATTATTAGCATTCCCTGTAGGAGTCTTTAAATTGGTAGCGTATCCTATTCATGACGTAGCCATCAACCCAGAAATTTTTGGCTGTATTGATTTTCTAGGCAATATAAATACTTCAGTAGTTTGCCATTGCTTTCTGAACGGTCAAGTTGCACAATTGTCTATGGCTATGGCGGGGATCGAGCACGGTATCTTGGCAGTCACAGACAAGCTCTGTACCATTCCACCACGGGGTCTAGTTCTCCATTATAAGCCTTCCCTATATGAGATCTAGAACTTTATTATTAGCCTTCCCTAAAGTAGATCTAGAACTTTATTATTAGCCTTCCCTATATGAGATCTAGAACTTTATTATTAGCCTTCCCTATATGAGATCTAGACTTCCCTTATTAGTCTTTCCGTATAGGAGATCTAGCCATCCTTCTTAAATGTCCCTTACATATGAAATCTGACCTCCATCATTAACTTCTGTATGAATTCTAGTTTTCTTTCGTAACCATCCCTGTGGAAAATTGTATGCTCTCTCTTAACTTTCCCTGTAGAAGTCTAACCCTCCATCCTTAATCTTCCCTGTAGAAATATAATCCTCCATCCTTAACCTTCCCTGGAGAAATCTAACACTTCATCCTTAACTTTCCCTGTAGAAGTCTAACCCTCCATCCTTAACCTTCCCTGGAGAAATCTAACACTTCATCCTTAACTTTCCCTGTAGAGAAGTCTAACCCTCCATCCTTAATCTTCCCTGTAGAAATATAATCCCCCATCCTTAATCTTCCCTGCAGAAAACCCAATGCTTCATGCTTAATCTTCCATGTAAAATCTAGACCTCAAATATTAAGCTTCCCTCTAGAAATAAAGATTTCCATCATTAACCTTCATTATAAAAATCTAGAACTCCATTTTCCACCTTCTATGCAAAAATTGAGATCTTCACGCTTAACCTTCTCTATACAAATCTAGACCTTCATCTTTAACTTTCCCTACAAGAAACCCTAACCCTGTATATTTCATGTGTCTAGTGTGATATCTAGCCTGGATACAAATCTTTCTCACACACGTCATCAAGCGAGCACATTGAGAAACTTCCCTCTTCTTACCTTCGTCTTTCGTTGTCATAGCAACGTTTCTGATATTTCTTGCGAATCAAGCTCAGAGCTAGTGCTATGTTTACTTGCTAAGGAATCGAAATCATCCCCAAAGTATTCAGTTTGAGCAGCCCCGTGTCTTTTGATAACGTACGCGCCGTTTCGCTTCAGGTACCTGTCTGATCTGGAAGCCAGTGACGTATTTTCTCCTTCCTCCTCATCATCGTCGTCGTCATCATCATCGTCATCATCAACGGGAGGTCTGGCACCGCAGAAGGTCTGCTCTGGTGTTTGACCTGTGGCTGTCATCTCTGCTAGTTCCTTAGCGCTGCAGTTTGGTGTATCCACGGGGATCGTGTTGTGAAAACGGGAGAAGTCGATCTGATACTGCCCGTTCTCTTTTTGGAATGTAACGAGTCGTTCAAAGCGGTGTCCCCATAACACTTCACCAGGGAGATATGAACTCCGGGCCTGCGTTGTCATGCCCGTACTCTCAACAATACCCTCCAGAATCACAATAAGCTCGAATTGTTCCCGATGAAGGTCTTCAGGAGACAGTTCCCAAAAAGGACTGTCTTCGTCTATTTTATGCACAATTATTACAGGCCACACTAGAAAAAGTCGATCTCGGCCCTCGTCAAAGCCCAGGTCGACGTCGAACTGGTACAAAGGAAGTACGTCACCTTCTTTTGTGATCTTTTTCTTTATTAGAACGGCTCGTAAGTGAGCTTCGACGATTTGGGACTTTCGCATGTCTCCCACACGCAGCAGGAGACACAAGTCACCGTCCTGTTTACATATACATGCGCTTTTGCTGAACATAAGCGTCTCTGCACGTTTTTTAGGGCGGGACAATTTGGCGAACACAATACCTGTCATAAGTGCTTGACATATCACTCCAAAACAAGACTGAAACATCATTAAAACAATAGCTTCCGGACACTCTTCTGTAGTATGTCTATGCCCGTAGCCAATAGTATGTTGTGTTTCTATTGAAAAGAGAAGTGCTGATGTGAAAGACTTGATTTCGACAACACACGGCTTCCAGTTATTGTTATCCAAGTGGTCCAGATCTCCGTGTGAGAAACAGACCAGCCACCAAATGAGGGCGAATATCAGCCAGCTAAGCGTGAATGCCATGGCAAACAGCATGAGGTTGTATCTCCACTTGATGTCAACTAGTGTGGTGAAAATATCAGCCAAGTATCGCCGTCTTCGTTTGCGGATGTTGGTCTGTGTAATGTTTACCTCACCGTTTTTGTAAACCAACCTCCTTCTCATGCGCTTGCTGTACGTTGTAATACAACGTCTCTGGGCAGCAGCTGCAGCAGCTCCTTGTGAGCTATTGCTGACTGTGGTACGCACGTGACGTTGGGCGTACTCCATAAAGGAATCCTTGGAGCCGCGACGAATAGTATCTGACACCTGCAATAGAAGAAAAACAGATTTGAGTATGTCAATAACGATTAGTAAAATACAACAAGGTACGCGCTTGTGAGGTGTGGGCTTGTAAGGTGTGAGCTTGTGAGGAGTGAGCTTGTGAGGTGTGAGCTTGTGAGGTTTGGGCTTGTGAGGTGTGGGCTTGAGAGGTGTGAGCTTGTGAGGTGTGAGCTTGTGAGGAGTGAGCTTGTGAGGTGTGAGCTTGTGAGGTTTGGGCTTGTGAGGTGTGTGCTTGTAAGGTGAGCTTGTGAGGTGTGAGCTTGTGAGGTGTGAGCTTGTGAGGTTTGGGCTTGTGAGGTGTGGGCTTGTGAGGTGTGAGCTTGTAAGGTGTGAGCTTGTGAGGTGTGGGCATGTGAGGTGTGGGCTTGTGAGGTCTGAGGTGTAGGCTTGTGAGATGCGAGCTTGTGGGGTGTGAGATCTGAGATGTGAGCTTGTGATGTGTGAGCTTGTGAGGTGTGGGCGTGTGAGCTTGTGAGGTGTGAGCTTGTGAGGTTTGGGCTTGTGATGCTGTGAGAAGAAGCCTCAAAGGTGATAAAACACGTCATTCGACAGATGACGTGATGTGCATACAGGACGTAATTATAACTATATAGAGATGCCATCTACTATACAAGAGGTAAGTCTAACTATATGTCAGAGTTGGGTAGGTACCTCTCTGCTATAAGGGAGAACCCTTCACTAGCTGGTCGTTTGTTTGTCCTGATGAAGGCTTTATAGTTGAAACGTCGTCTGTCCCTGTATCTCGTTGTTAGGTTGGTTTATGTTTTATTTTGGTAACACACATACCTATTTATGTATATCTTGACGCGTATCAGAAGGTTTCTTGAGCGAGTCCCTGTAGTGCTTCTTTTTAGTCACCTTATGAACGTATTCCTTTCAGCAATTCACCGTAGATAAGTATATTTGGTAGGCGATGATGTGGCATACGTATGATATATCACATGTCCTGTCCAAAGAATATGTGACTGCATCAGTATAGTGCTAATGTCGTTGATACTGCCTCTGTCAAGGACAGTGGTATCCGGAATTTTATCTTATCATTTGATATTCATAACTTTTCTGAGACAAGTTTATTGAAAGTGATTGAGCTTCCTTACATGTCGTCTATATAAACCTCATGTTTTGCAAGCGTACGGAATCACTGGAAGTACCACTGCTCTGTAAACTTTGAGCATAATCTGCAAGCTAGTGACATTTACATGCCACACATTTGCGTACAATCTGTAGAAAGTGTTTCTTGCCTTTAAGATCCTTGTATACAATCAACAACAAAATGTGGCATTTTGTGATGGTGTACTACCCTGGTATGTGAATTTATTCACCATTTCTGTGCTACGCCATTCACCTTTCTGCAGAGCTCGTAATAGTTTACGTGGTTCTAGTTGTAACATGACTTCTTGTTTCTCCGTATTATTAGTACGCTCAAAGTCTGTGCACGCTTTAGATAATATGTAGATGATCCTCAGTGTTGGCATTTTGGGCGAAGTCATCAGGAAATGGACGATCCTTTATTGATATGTGATTTGACTTTGTTATATGCTCGAGTCTGCTGAACTTTGAAAAATGTTCCATGAATACGATATCTGATTTGACTTTGTTATATGCTCGAGTCTGCTGAACTTTGAAAAATGTTCCATGAATACGATATCTGATTTCACTTTGTTATATGCTCGATTCTGCTGAACTTTGAAAAATATTCCATGAATAGGATATCTGATTTGACTTTGTTATATGCTCGAGTCTGCTGAACTTTGAAAAATGTTCCATGAAAACGATATCTGATATCTACTTCCAAGTCTAGATCTCTGAAAGCATCTTTTGAATATATAAGAGAACACTGTGCTAAACATTGCAGGTGATAATACACATCCCTATTTAACTCGCTGTTAAACGTTGTAGATGGCTCTACACCATCCTGAACACTAGCTTGCACCTTATCGTGTAATTTCTGCATCAAATTGTTAAATGTATGTGGACAATCGTATTTCCGTATGATAATAACACACTAACGACAATGCACAAAGTTAAAAATATGCAGCAATCTGCCAGAAAAGATACACATGAACAGATAAGCAATGGAAAACACTGGGATAGAAATATACAAATATATGACCAGTCAATTTCCAAAGCAACATCAAACTCCTGGCAAGAAAATACCAAAATACCAACTTTTGAATTAGAAAACAACATATACACCTTAACAGAAAACAACCACAACACGCCTAGGATGCCGACTCTGCACTCAATTGAAATGTTAATGTATTCTCCCATCGACAACCAAATGAGGTTTCGAGTCCACTCGTTGGTTATTCATGGTTTGATAGAAATTCCTGGTTCACCAAGCCACAAGAAAGTACGAGGAAATGGAAAATGATTACCAGGGCGCATGCTCTTGGATGATGAGGGAATGGCACCATCGCTACTGAGCAAATGCGGTATGCAGCCTTAGTCAGTTTTTGTTCATTCACTGACTAAGCAGCTGCGCACGTATGGAAAATCCATGTTTTATGACACTGTTTAATAACTCAGTTTGTCTTTTTACCAAGACTTCCTATCAACCTTTATTATTTAAAAAAAATTAAATACGATTATAATTAATCAGTAAATAAGAAAAAGCTGTAAAGAAAGCAAAACGTAGCAAGAAATATTTATCTGCAAAGAAAATAAATATGCTATTAAATTTAAACAGCAGGAAAATCTTACCGAAATGACCAGGTTACGTAAACATTATTTACTACGCTATACATTTGTATAAATGAATTAGGTGGTAGACAGGTGCCAGGAAGGTGAAATGTTCACGAACGATTGTAAACTGTGATTTTCAAGTGAAAAAATACTGGAGAAAATAGAAAAATATAACTCAACTACCTGTGATTTTCAAGTGAGCAAATACTGGAGAAAATAGAAAAATATATAACTAAACTACATGTATTGACTTTCTAAATTATCTAATTGTTTCGTATTCAGGAACAGTAGATAAGTGAATCGTATCATACATAGGGGATATTATTTTCTAACTATTGTTGGTTTTTCAGGAAAGGTATGAGAACTGCAATAATTGTGAAGAAAGATAGGATGCCAATTAACATAACTAGAATATCAAATATACATCGGACATTCAAAATTGCGGCACCCATTTCCCATACATCGATCACACAACACAGAAGATCGTTCTGGTATTCTGAGCATATTTCTGGGTGCTTCAGATAAAAGTCCACTATAGCATTTGGTTTACCTTAATACATGGTCAGTCACACAAAGGACTTATCACTTTAAAGGGTTGGAAAGGCTTAGAAGATTGCCATTATCGTACTTGAGTTACCCCATATGTACTCCGTCTCTCTCTCAACAAAGCGACATGTCGCCCGCCAAGAGTAACACTCATAGCACGTAACTGCGTGACTTCAAGCGATAACCCCCGGGTATATCCGAACAATCCACATTGTAAACAAGTCATCGCGACCGTAAATGAACACGACTTAACTACTATCCCAGGTAGATCTCAACACTTAACTACTATCCCAGGTAGATCTCAACACTTAACTACTATCCCAGGTAGATCTTAACTACTATCCCAGGTAGATCTCAACACTTAACTACTATCCCAGGTAGATCTTAACTACTATCCCAGGTAGATCTTAACTACTATCCCAGGTAGATCTCAACAGTTAACTACTATCCCAGGTAGATCTCAACACTTAACTACTATCCCAGGTAGATCTTAACTACTATCCCAGGTAGATCTTAACTACTATCCCAGGTAGATCTCAACAGTTAACTACTATCCCAGGTAGATCTCAACAGTTAACTACTATCCCAGGTAGATCTCAACAGTTAACTACTATCCCAGGTAGATCTCAACACTTAACTACTGTCCCAGGTAGATCTTAACTACTATCCCAGGTAGATCTCAACAGTTAACTACTATCCCAGGTAGATCTTAACTACTATCCCAGGTAGATCTTAACTACTATCCCAGGTAGATCTCAACAGTTAACTACTATCCCAGGTAGATCTTAACTACTATCCCAGGTAGATCTCAACAGTTAACTACTATCCCAGGTAGATCTCAACTACTATCCCAGGTAGATCTCAACAGTTAACTACTATCCCAGGTAGATCTCAACACTTAACTACTATCCCAGGTAGATCTCAACACTTAACTACTGTCCCAGGTAGATCTTAACTACTATCCGAGGTCGATGTCAACACTTAACTACTATCCCAGGTAGATCTCAATACTTATCTACTATCCCAGGTAGATCTCAACACTTAACTACTGTCCCAGGTAGATCTTAACTACTATCCGAGGTCGATGTCAACACTTAACTACTATCCCAGGTAGATCTCAACAGTTAACTACTATCACAGGTAGATCTCAACACTTAACAACTGTCCCAGGTAGATCTCAATACTTTACTATCCCAGGTATATCTTAATTACTGTCCCAGGTAGATCTCAACACTTAACTACTATCCCAGGTAGATCTCAACACTTAACTACTATCCCAGGTATATCTTAATTACTGTCCTAGGTAGACCTCAACACTTAACATGCATACCGTACCATATTAAATAACAATGCGGCACATTGATCCAAGTGAAAAGTTAACGAAATCGTTACTGAAGTTTTGCGAATAATTGAAACCGCACAAGAAAACATAAATCTACGTTTCAAAAAAGAGACCCGTTATCAGGTCAACAATAAACCACAATACGAGTAATAGGCAGCATTGCACATGAACAAGTCACAATAATAAATGAAAATACAGAATCCCAAATACTGATGTTTCTATACGAGCCTAACAATGTCATGTTTCGACTATGAAAGAACATCACTAGTTGCCATCTCCAATTACCCTGATTTACCAACAACTCTCCGACCAAACTCATCACAATAAGTGCCCGGAGTTGAAAAAAATGTGTTTCCAAATTGGCATTAGCCTTGCGCTTATCACTTCTCGGGCATTATATGTCATCGGAACCGTACACCATTAACCGACTCATTTATAGTACAAGGTCAATTATACTTTACATGGGAATCGGTCCATGGTTATGTCAAGGGACAAAGAATTATCATTGCAGCCATTGTCTGTGTATATAGATATCACGTGTGATTCCGTAGGTGAGTAGTTTTCTCCTGGTATTGTGCACGTGTGAATCCACAAGTGTGTAGTGAAAAAATCATGCGCCATCTGGTAAAGTACACGATTTTTAGTTGTCGGACACGAACTCGCGACATTTGTCAAATCAGTGTCTCGTTAGGAGCAAGGATGTACACACGATACAGCTTGAAGATAAGACAGCCCTATATTCCATTAGTTCTGTGTTTGATCTTTTAACTGCAGGTTGTATGTCAGCATACAATCTTACACATAATTATATGTGAATGTATGTATATATGTGTTATATGCATATGCAAAGGGTTACACATTGCCCGTGTGTGATTTCCAGGAATTAGCAAAAATAACCACATCCTAAAAGTACTTTCCCGTGGGGCATCCTGGAAACAGAAATACAGCGGCTCGTGCTATGTTTCTGGACAACACTTTTAGGGATCGTGTCTGTGGATGTGGGGGCTTAAAAAGGAATGAGAATTGACTACAACCAACCAAAAAGCAATATCTCCGACGCATTTACATACACCAACGCAGCCAGCCAGCAGCACTGTCGACAGACAGGACATTCCGGCTCAGATAGCTGAAATGTCGATGCTTTGGAGGATCGGACAATGTCGATGTCCCGATGCAGGTAGATGTCGCTACGGTATAACAGCGCATAGAGTACGTATTGAATTCATCTGGAGAATGAAACATCCGCTAGATGGCAGCGTTGTTATGTTAAACGATAGAGTGACAAGGGATTTACAATTGTCCAACACGAGACCAGTAGACGGGGTAGTTTATGGTCGAGAACACACAGAAGCCCAAACGTCTCACCACAATTAATTCCATTTAAAGTATAAACCATGACCTAGGTCAACTTGGTCATATATTCCTTAACTCCATTCAAAGTATAAGCGATGGTCAACTTGGGCATGCATTCCTTAACTCCATTCAAAGTATAAGCGATGGTCAACTTGGGCATGTATTCCTTAACTCCATTCAAAGTATAAGCCATGGTTAACTTGGGCATGTATTCCTTAACTCCATTCAAAGTATAAGCGATGGTCAACTTGGGCATGTATTCCTTAACTCCATTCAAAGTATAAGCGATGGTTAACTTGGGCATGTATTCCTTAACTCCATTCAAAGTATAAGCGATGGTCAACTTGGGCATGTATTCCTTAACTCCATTCAAAGTATAAGCGATGGTCAACTTGGGCATGTATTCCTTAACTCCATTCAAAGTATAAGCCATGGTCAACTTGGGCATGTATTCCTTAACTCCATTCAAAGTATAAGCCATGGTCAACTTGGGCATGTATTCCTTAACTCCATTCAAAGTATAAGCGATGGTTAACTTGGGCATGTATTCCTGGGTGGGGAAAAATGGTTTGAATACAGCTCCCCATTGCGCAACGGAAAAGCGTTAAATACATGTCAGAGAGTACATATTCACATTTTTTATCAAACCAATGTTGAGACTCGGACTCTGGAGACAGGGTACAAATCCTTGTCTTTGAGGACGTAGCAACCGTAGTCTAACTTGACTGCCGCCGTTGCAGAACGCGGCTCATATAAAGAAACTTGGGTTTAGTACCCACGGGCACAGGGGAGGAGGGAGATGATGTCTTTCTTACACAAGATTTGTTAACCGACTGCAAAGCTTCTCGTCCAAGACAGGTACAATCTACCTATTTATTTGGGTGATAAACGCAATGTCTTTCCTACATGAGATGTGTTCACCGACTGCAAAGCTTCTCGTCCGAGACAGGTACAATCTACCTATTTATGTGGGTGATAAACGCTATGTACTTAGTGATAGACTGAAATGTCTTTAGATGTGGACGCGGCGAGTGTGTGAGAAATGCACATGTCAAATCCAAGACCACCGATGTGTTTGATGGGGAAGCACCTCGCCTAGGAATATAGTATCAACCCTAAATCTAATTCGACTGTCGCTGTTGCCCAACACTCATATACAAGAAGTAATTTCTCGGACTCAAGGACAAAAAAAGTGATAATGGAATTGTCTTCCTACATGAAGGATAGTTCGCCAGATGCCGAATTCCTTGTCGGAGGACAGATGTACAGTGGGGTCCCAGACAAAATACCAGCTCGTCTCGTAATAAAGAGCCCCTCGAATAGAAAACTTCTTTAATAGGCATTGTATTAAGCCGAAAACTGGAGTCCCTTTAGTATGAACGCAAACTCAGCACTGCACATAGGAAGTAAGAATTAGTTGCTCACAATTACTGGGGGATAGAAACAAACAAACAAACAAACAAGTGTATGTGCTAACATCAGGGACGTCATAGCAGAGAAGAAAGGCTAAAGGGGCAACCATGAAGAGATAGCAAACATTAAGGACGGTTTGTCACAGCAATAAAAATAATTACAGTAACCATTAGAGCTGGGAATATGATTTTAACTAATTCACTTTCATGGACATGAAGCATGGACTGTAAACAAAAAACCCCAAAGTAAACTGGAAGCTATTGAGATGTGTTTTTTTTTTTTAGAAGAATGGTGAAAATTCTATGGACAGTTAAGAAATCTAATGTAGAAGTACTCAGACATGTTGGAGTAAAAAGAAAATTATAGCAAAAATAGAAGCAGACAGTCAATGATATTTAAGACTTGTGATGAAGATAATAGAATTTGATAATTTAGTAACAACCATAAAGATGAAGAGGAGAAGGGACAGAGGAAGACACAGATATCAGTATGATGGATTGTCAATGTGGCATAGGAGAATGTCGTTTTCTTGAACTTATTAACAACACAAGAGACAGATAGTTGTGACGAAACATGTCACTCAGCATGCCGCTTTACTGACAGACTTCTGTTAGAAATTATAGCTGAGTTTTCTTAAGTCGTAAGTAATCTGACATGGTTGGTTGGTTTGTTAGTGGTGGGTGTGTGGGTGGTGGGTGTGCGGGTGGTTTAGTGTGTTAGTAAATGTGTGGGTGGCTTGGTTAGTTGGTAGGTGTGTTGGGTGATGGGTGTGCGGGTGGTTTAGTGTGTTCGTAAATGTGTGGGTGGCTTGGTTAGTTGGTAGGTGTGTTGGGTGGGGGATTGGTTGGTGAATTTGTGGGTCAGTTTGTAAGTTGGTGTGTGTGTGTTGATTAGTTGGTGTGTAGATTTGTTGGTGTGTAGATTTGTTGGTGTGTAGATTTGTTGGTGTGTAGATTTGTTGGTGTGTAGATTTGTTGGTGTGTAAATTTGTTGGTGTGTAGATTTGTTGGTGCGTAGATTTGTTGGTGTGTAGATTTGTTGGTGTGTACAACATAAAAGAATATGGCATAGCTCGATCGAGGCAGCTCTTGTCTATTTTGCGTATTTGTGTTGAATAGACATTGATAGACGGAGACAATACATACGTAGACTTCTTCTTCTAGAAGAAGAAGAAGAATACGTAGACAAACAGACTAGACAGACTCGACAAACTAAACAAATTAGACTAAATAGACTAGATGAATGGATCGGATGGACGGATGAATGGATATTTGGATAGATAGATTGGATGGATATATTGAATGCATAGATTGAATGGAATAATTAGGTGGAGAAATTAGATGTATAGATCGGATGGATAGAAAGATAGAATTAGTTGATATATTGAAATGATAACTTGGATGGATATATTCGATATAAAAAATTAGATGGATAGGTTGGCTAGATATATTGGATGCATAGATTGGATGGATAGACTAGATGGATAAATTTGATGGATGGATAGATTGGATGGATAAGTTGGATGAATATAAAAACTTATGGATAGACATTGATGTATGTATTGGTATACATTTATATATCAAGGTAAGGTATACTATGTATATATTGGTGCGCGATTGTGTGTGTGTCTCCATGTATGTGTGTTTTTATAAGTGAGCACATGAAAATAGATACATGGGACTAGGCGTTTATCTGTTCGTATTTGTCTTCGCCTAACTTGTATTTCACATGTAGTGCATATTACCAATCCACTATGCTATTGTCAAGACTATGCAATGTATATTTTTATAGAAATATGCAATGTATGATGGTATCGAAAGGCTGATTCTAGAGGGCAGAGTGCCAGGCGAGAGAAGAAGAGGAAGACCAAGAATACGATGGACCAGAGACATCGAAGAATGTATGTACATGTCTCTGGCCAATGCAGGTCTGCTTGCCTGGAACAGAGAGGCGTTCAGAGTATCCACGATGAAGACAACGTTCTGGAAAGAATATATCACTTGATAATAATATTTGTGATACGTTCCGATCACTTACAGATCAGCTACGTAGCGCTCATCACTGCACCACTGTGTACTTAGGGCACAATCACATTGTAATGACTCAATCACCTTATACCTCGGATTCAATCATACGTGTACGTATGACTCAATTACCTTGTAATTGTGTCAAAATGACTTTGCACCTATGACTCAATTAACTTGAATGTGTGACTCAATTTCCTTGCACTTATGACTCAATTACCTTGTACTTGTGACTCAATGGCCTTGCACGTATAACTCAATTATCTTATACTTATGACTCAATCACCTTATACTACGAACTCAATCACATTCGCCCTTATCACCTGACACCAAAGACACACACGTTATCCATCTTCTTGTTATTCATATTACACCAACGATTCACACGTCAGCCTTCTTGTGACACCAATGACTCACATATCAACATTCTTATTGTTATTCACCTGACACCAATGACTCACACGTCAACCTTCGTTTTTGACGCTACTCATATGATGCCAAAGATTCACATGTTATCCTTCGTATGACACAAATTACTCACACGTCAACCTTCGTATTGTTATTCACGTCACAACAATAACATATAATCAGCACATGTTATTCACACTTTCGACTAACTGAAGCTACACTAATGACGCGATCAAATTTTTCTTATAACTCAGTCAGCTAGCATTTATGACAAATGATTGCTTGCGAGTACAGAAGTCATTGGTCTAATTCCAATGGACCCGAGTTTCGACTAATCTACCGTACACATATGAATCAATACTCTTGCAGTTAGGACTCAATCAATCACCTTTCATTTATGATTTATTTACCGTGCACGCGTATGACCAACGTACCTTGTACTCATAATTAATAACACAATCTTCGGGCTCAATCATTTGACACTTATGACTCAATTACCTTGCAGTTATGACTCAATTACATTGCACTTATATGTCTCCCACCCCTGGAATTTTTGACTCAATTACATTGCCCTATCAATAAATCATCTGCTACTTATGACTCATTTACATTGAACTTATGACTCAATTACCTTACACTTGTGACTTATTTACCTTGAAATGATGATTAAACCCGATGCACTTATGACTCAACCACCTTGTAATTATTTCAAGCTAGAATTATGACATGTACACAACTGTCATGTACTACTCACCTTGCATTTCTGACTCACCTTGCCATTATCAAGCAAGTCTGTATCTGGAAGTGGCAAGGTGGCCGCGGGGCCGTTCATTGGGACATAGGACGGTTCCATAACCTGATTCAGGACTTTCTGCATGGGGGCGGCCTCACCTCCCCAGCGGCCCGCCCCCGCCACCACCTCTCACCTTTGACTTCTGTGGACCTAACCCTCGCAGGCTGAAGGACGGACTGACTAGATGGCGGACAAGCGGTGACCTCAAAGACTACAGAACCACTGCATGGTTGGATAGTAATTTCCGATGTGTACCTGAAATACACGACACGATTCACGTTAGAAAAACATGAAATTATAATATAGGAAATAACACTATTTACATACAGATTTACCCTTACGTGATTAGAGAGATACACCTTCATGTGATTGGAGAGCTTGTATACTATAATTCACTAAATAGCCAATTCTACGGGATTTATTATAATCGAGTGCCTTATTAAATGTTGGCTTCTACGGACCTCCACTATCCTGTGTCTCTTGTTTCAGTGGTGCACTCTGACAGATTGTATCTTGGTCATCTCGTGATGTTTCCCTCCCACTTATCTCTCTTTGTCCAAAAAACACTATTCTATCAAGAACTCCAAACTGGCGCCCTCAAGGCAGGAGAACAGAAGAAGTCAATCATAAGACATCACCGACTTACTTCTAAATAGACACAAATAAGTGGAAGAATCTTGCACAAGACAGATCCCACTGGCGACACAGAATCAAGAGTGGTGCAGCAGCTAGAAGAAAAACGCGTTAGGAGACAGACAAGAGCTACTCAATGTCGCCAATACTCCTCCCACACATGCTCAGAGTGTGGTAGAGAGTTTCAAGCACGCATAGGGCTCATTAATCGTAGTCAGGCACACCATGGCATCATCATCTTCATCGTCGTCTCTGTTTAGCTAAATAGTCATCGTCTACTTCGACAGACGAACAAAATAACTCTATCTACTCTTTGTTCTCGCTCCTCAACTCCGTCTACTTCTTGTTCCCCGCCCCTCAACTCTGTCTACTTCGTGTTCCCCGCCCCTCAACTCTGTCTACTTCCTGTTCCCCGCCCCTCAACTCTGTCTACTTCTTGTTCCCCGCCCCTCAACTCGGTCTACTTCTTGTTCCCCGCGCCTCAACTCTGTCTACTTCTTGTTCCCCGCCCCTCAACTCTGTCTACTTCGTGTTCCCCGCCCCTCAACTCTGCCTACTTCTTGTTCCCCGCCCCTCAACTTTGTCTACTTCTTGTTCCCCGCCCCTCAACTCGGTCTACTTCTTGTTCCCCGCCCCTCAACTCTGTCTACTTCTTGTTCCCCGTCCCTCAACTCTGTCTACCTCTTGTTCCCCGCCCCTCAACTCTGTCTACTTCTTGTTCCCCACCCCACAACTATGTCTACTTCTTGTTCCCCGTCCTCAACTCTGTCTACTTCTTGTTCCCCGTCCCTCAACTGCTGCTTTTTGTTCCCCGCCCCTCAACTCTGTCTACATTTTGTTCCCTGCCCTCAACTCTGTCTACTTCTTCTTCCTCATCTCTCAAATCTTTCTACGTCTTGTTCCCCATCACTCAACTCTGTCTACTTCTTGTTCCCCATCACTCAACTCTGTCTACTTCTTGTTCCCCATCACTCAACTCTGTCTACTTCTTGTTCCCCATCACTCAACTCTGTCTACTTCTTCTTCCCCATCACTCAACTCTTTCTACTTCTTGTTCCCCATCTCTCAACTCTGTCAACTTCGTGTTCCCGACCCCTCAACTCTATCTTCTAGTTCCCGCCCCTCACCTCTATCTTCAAAAAAAGGTCAAACAGCGTGTCATTTCTTTTCATATGTTCAAATATATTAACTAATGATATTCATCCCTTTTTTTTACCCACACGCAATTTCTCTTCTATTTCTCTTATCTTACCACAGAGTTCTACCTATTCTTCTATGTATCCATGTGTAGGAAACAATTTTGTCAACAAAGTTTCTTAACCGTACATTATTGCAGAGTAGATGTTGCACTTTATTATTTTATTCTTAGTATGTGATCTGTATGGTCCAGGATTGTTTGTAAATTAAAAAAAATGGTAGCATATCCTATTCAGGACGTAGCTATCAGCTCAGTATTTTTTGAGCTGTGGTGATTTTCTAAATACAAATACTTTCAGTAGTTAGCCAGTGCTTTCTGAACGGACCGGATGCACAATTGCCAGTGACCGGGATCGAACTCGGTACCTTGGCCGTCACAGACGCGTTCTGTACCACTTCGCCACAGAGCCAGACAAAAAAAATTGTTATAAATAAAATGGTAATTGACCAGGTTTGTGTTAATCACCCCCGTATGTTTATTGTTACTGAGCTATCTACATGAACTTTGCGAACTGATACACATGATACCTTGCAATATACCTTGTAATACCTTGTAATACCTTGTAATATCTTGTAATACCTTGTAATACCTTGTAATACCTTGTAATATCTTGTAATATACCTTGTAATATCTTGTAATACCTTGTAATATCTTGTAATACCTTGTAATATCTTGTAATACCTTGTAATATCTTGTAATATACCTTGTAATATCTTGTAATATCTTGTAATACCTTGTAATACCTTGTAATATCTTGTAATACCTTGTAATACCTTGTAATATCTTGTAATACCTTGTAATATCTTGTAATACCTTGTAATACCTTGTAATACCTTGTAATATCTTGTAATACCTTGCAATATCTTGTAATACCTTGTAATATCTTGTAATACCTTGTAATACCTTGTAATATCTTGTAATATCTTGTAATACCTTGTAATACCTTGTAATACCTTGTAATATCTTGTAATACCTTGTAATATCTTGTAATACCTTGTAATATCTTGTAATACCTTGTAATATCTTGTAATACCTTGTAATACCTTGTAATATCTTGTAATACCTTGTAATACCTTGTAATACCTTGTAATATCTTGTAATATCTTGTAATACCTTGTAATATCTTGTAATACCTTGTAATATCTTGTAATACCTTGTAATATCTTGTAATACCTTGTAATACCTTGTAATATCTTGTAATATCTTGTAATACCTTGTAATACCTTGTAATACCTTGTAATATCTTGTAATACCTTGTAATATCTTGTAATACCTTGTAATATCTTGTAATACCTTGTAATATCTTGTAATACCTTGTAATACCTTGTAATATCTTGTAATACCTTGTAATACCTTGTAATACCTTGTAATATCTTGTAATACCTTGTAATATCTTGTAATACCTTGTAATATCTTGTAATATCTTGTAATACCTTGTAATATCTTGTAATACCTTGTAATACCTTGTAATACCTTGTAATACCTTGTAATATCTTGTAATATCTTGTAATACCTTGTAATACCTTGTAATACCTTGTAATATCTTGTAATACCTTGTAATATCTTGTAATACCTTGTAATATCTTGTAATATCTTGTAATATCTTGTAATATCTTGTAATATCTTGTAATATCTTGTAATATCTTGTAATATCTTGTAATACCTTGTAATATCTTGTAATATCTTGTAATACCTTGTAATACCTTGTAATATCTTGTAATATCTTGTAATACCTTGTAATACCTTGTAATATCTTGTAATATCTTGTAATACCTTGTAATACCTTGTAATACCTTGTAATACCTTGTAATATCTTGTAATATCTTGTAATATCTTGTAATATCTTGTAATATCTTGTAATATCTTGTAATACCTTGTAATATCTTGTAATATCTTGTAATACCTTGTAATACCTTGTAATATCTTGTAATATCTTGTAATACCTTGTAATACCTTGTAATATCTTGTAATATCTTGTAATACCTTGTAATACCTTGTAATACCTTGTAATACCTTGTAATATCTTGTAATATCTTGTAATATCTTGTAATATCTTGTAATATCTTGTAATACCTTGTAATACCTTGTAATATCTTGTAATATCTTGTAATATCTTGTAATACCTTGTAATATCTTGTAATACCTTGTAATATCTTGTAATACCTTGTAATATCTTGTAATATCTTGTAATATCTTGTAATACCTTGTAATATCTTGTAATACCTTGTAATACCTTGTAATATCTTGTAATACCTTGTAATATCTTGTAATATCTTGTAATATCTTGTAATATCTTGTAATATCTTGTAATATCTTGTAATATCTTGTAATACCTTGTAATACCTTGTAATACCTTGTAATATCTTGTAATATCTTGTAATACCTTGTAATACCTTGTAATATCTTGTAATATCTTGTAATACCTTGTAATATCTTGTAATACCTTGTAATATCTTGTAATACCTTGTAATATCTTGTAATACCTTGTAATATCTTGTAATATCTTGTAATACCTTGTAATATCTTGTAATACCTTGTAATATCTTGTAATACCTTGTAATATCTTGTAATACCTTGTAATATCTTGTAATACCTTGTAATATCTTGTAATACCTTGTAATATCTTGTAATACCTTGTAATATCTTGTAATACCTTGTAATATCTTGTAATATCTTGTAATATCTTGTAATATCTTGTAATATCTTGTAATATCTTGTAATATCTTGTAATACCTTGTAATACCTTGTAATACCTTGTAATACCTTGTAATATCTTGTAATACCTTGTAATATCTTGTAATATCTTGTAATACCTTGTAATATCTTGTAATACCTTGTAATATCTTGTAATACCTTGTAATATCTTGTAATACCTTGTAATATCTTGTAATATCTTGTAATACCTTGTAATATCTTGTAATACCTTGTAATATCTTGTAATATCTTGTAATACCTTGTAATATCTTGTAATACCTTGTAATACCTTGTAATACCTTGTAATACCTTGTAATACCTTGTAATATCTTGTAATACCTTGTAATATCTTGTAATATCTTGTAATACCTTGTAATACCTTGTAATATCTTGTAATACCTTGTAATATCTTGTAATACCTTGTAATACCTTGTAATACCTTGTAATATCTTGTAATATCTTGTAATATCTTGTAATATCTTGTAATACCTTGTAATATCTTGTAATACCTTGTAATATCTTGTAATATCTTGTAATATCTTGTAATACCTTGTAATATCTTGTAATACCTTGTAATATCGTGTAATACCTTGTAATATCTTGTAATACCTTGTAATATCTTGTAATACCTTGTAATACCTTGTAATATCTTGTAATATCTTGTAATATCTTGTAATACCTTGTAATATCTTGTAATACCTTGTAATATCTTGTAATACCTTGTAATATCTTGTAATACCTTGTAATATCTTGTAATACCTTGTAATATCTTGTAATACCTTGCATATTTGTAAATATTGTATCTGTCAATCAATTGATCATTTGTCCCGTAACTGCTGTTGAAATTTTTAAAGCTTAATAATGCTCTATTTTATTTCCGTTTCATATTTTTTAACTTTTTTCTTAATATAGTTCCATCTTCTTCCGCGTTCGTTCTCAGAGTTTTGCAGATTATAACGTCAAATAGAACAGAAGTGAACAAAGCTCGGCGGGTCTGATTCAACTTCTCTTGTATGGTATGGGTCAAAAGGGCGATTTCTTTTTAGTCATTTGGAATTCCAAGAAATGTATTCTGAGCACGATTTGTCAGCGTATATAACATAACACCTTCTTTATCTGTTCGTTTTCAAACTAACACTGAGTCTCTCTTGTAGCAGACACTGATCCTACTAGATGTCCAGCAGGATCTTCTTCTTCAGCGTTCATTCTCAACTCCCGCTGGATCTCTCTTGTAGTAGGACAATGATCCTATTAGATTTCCAGCTGAATGTAGTCCAGAGAATGGAAATGCGTTATGTCGCCGTTTTATTTGCGCGCCAATGTCCGGACACATCCGTCTTCGGCAGAGTCCAGCAGGATGAAGTCTAGGGAATGGAATTGCGTTGTGTCATTTTATTTTCCCTCACTTGCACACACCCGACTTTGGCGTGGTAACTAATACGCTGTGTTTTACCACTAGACCAGCCGTATGAGAGAAGTGGTTCCCGTACTATACAATAAACACTAGTCTAAAGTCTAACAGTTATAAAAGCTTGACATTTACGCAGTTGTATGTAACACCATCAACATAGTCACAGAGTATCACATATTACTTTTAAATCAGCATGGCGAGCCAGTAGAAGTTGCTTTTCTAACTGTATCAGGCCCGTGGGCCGTAGGAAAGAGTACGTCGTAAAGGCAATGATAATTAAAAAACAGTGCAAAGAACAAAGGAACAGTGACAACAAATGAAAGTAGGAAGTAATAAGTAATATTTAATCAGAATAAATAACAAGAGAGTAAGACGAACGAAAGAAAGAATGGTGGAGCAAGATCATTGTAAGAAATATTAAGTTTGATAATTAATACAGAAAAGTTAATAGAACTCACAATCTGAAAGAGAACATACAAGAAAACAGATGAGAAGAAGAGAGCAATAGAAAGAAAATGTAAACGAAAAAAGACATAACACAGGGCCGGTGATGATAGATGCGTGCTGGTGGTGGCGGCGGTAACAACATCTCTGATTATGACGACGATTATGATAATGATAACAATGAACCTAGAACCCCGAGCGAGGACAGTAATGTGTCACTCGTATTCCCTGAGCATACACTATCAAAGACTGAACAGTTCAGGATTTGTCAATGCTGATCCGCATCACTGATGATAGAAATTGCTGGAGGACTATGTGTGCTGACGCACCTAATAAAGTACCCTTACGACCCTATCTGGTTATGGGTTTATGAATGTATGTATCCTGATGGAAATCTAGTAAGGCCATTGTCTAGTTCAAAGAGAGTTTGATAACGAATGCTAGACAAACATATCAGTGTTTTTCCCGGGCAATGAATTTCATCAAGTATTCATTTATTAACATGTTTTCATAGTAAACATTAAACGTTTGTACTGATACGTACGTATTTACCACTATCTGGTTCACACCTCACCTCAAATCTTGTGTAAAAACCTCACATTTCAACATACATCAAAATCATATAATTGTTACGCAACTATTTGGTTCTAGACAATCAATTAAAATGTTTCTTAGATTGCTCCGGCTTGTGTATTTCGTATCGACAAAAGTTACTTTGCCTCTGCCTTCAGGCTAAATTACAAAGACACAAACAGTAACCAGAACAATTATTTCACGAGAGCAGTCGTACGCTTTTTCTATCTATATGCCCATACTGTCATTGGGAATAGTTGTTATTGAGTCGATGTCTGTATTTCTACTATGCAGATTATATATATATATATTATATATATATATATATATATATATATATATATATATATATATATATATATATATCTCGCACAAGCATTTGGAGGGATCAATCAGAAATCCCGCCGAAGACGGATGTGTCGGGCCATTGGCGCAAATAAAACGGCGACACAACGCATTTCCATTTTCTGGACTACATCCTGCTGGGAATCTAGCAGGACCATGATCCAGCTAGATCCAGTTGGAGTTTGAGAATGAACGCAGAAGAAGAAGAAGAATCAGAAATGCTATTCTATAACGAGAATTAAGACAGTGACAGCAGCTAGATGCTATCTTAATAGTCAAGAGATCAAGGTGATTAATATTATCAGAACTGCGACCTTCACTAATTTATGATGACTGTAAAGCTCTGATATAACCACACTGGACTTCGTACATGGTTGAAAGGAGCGCAGCTCAACATAAGAAGTATATTTTACTTAACCAATTAACCAGCAGGCGGATCAATGGCTTTACGTTTGAGAAAACACACAACACGGGATGATGCAGGTGGTACTAAATTTTTTTGTATTTTTTGTATACCTAATTGTCCATGCAGTACGAATGCCTAACGGTACGTACTTGCATTAAATGTTTCTAATCTTCAAGAAATTCACGTACCTGTTCAAGTCGGTAAATAGGAGGGTGGGGTGTTGGGGGGTTGGCTCATTTGGGTCTGCGGCCCCTAATTTAACTCCCGTGGCCCACATCAAGCCTAACGGCCCACTTTCTTAATCACTTATATAGTGTGTTACAGGTGACAGAACGTTGGTTTATGAAATTGTGAGAAAAATGGGAAACAATTCTTATACCCTGTGGCATGCAGCGTGAGTCATGAGATGAACTAGAATTGAAAGACAGTCAAGAAACTATTAACACAGATAGTAGAAGTGTAATTAGAAGTTAAAACAATTAGAAGATATGGACTCTTTCTACATAAGCATTCGTCAAAATGGAGATACTAGCAAAGTTTAGTCAGAAATCGCATTGTCAGCAATAGAATTAAGAATTAAAGCTTAGCCAGAAACTATATTATCAGCTTTAGTATTGAGAACCAAAGCATAGCCAGAAACTATATTATCAGCTTTAGTATTGAGAAGCAAAGCATAGACAGAAACTATATTATCAGCATTAGTATTGAGAACCAAAGCATAGCCAGACACTATATTATCAGCTTCAGTATTGAGAAGCAAAGCTTAGACAGAAACTATATTATCAGCTTTAGTATTGAGAACCAAAGCATAGCCAGAAACTATATTATCAGTTTTAGTATTGAGAAGCAAAGCATAGCTAGAAACTATATTATCAGCATTAGTATTGAGAACCAAAGCATAGCCAGAAACTATATTATCAGCATTAGTATTGAGAACCAAAGCATAGCCAGAAACTATATTATCAGCTTTAGTATTGAGAAGCAAAGCTTAGACAGAAACTATATTATCAGCTTTAGTATTGAGAAGCAAAGCTTAGACAGAAACTATATTATCAGCTTTAGTATTGAGAAGCAGAGCATAGCCAGAAACTATATTATCAGCTTTAGTATTGAGAAGCAAAGCTTGGACAGAAACTATATTATCAGCTTTAGTATTGAGAAGCAGAGCATAGCCAGAAACTATATTATCAGCTTTAGTATTGAGAACTAAAGCATAGCCAGAAACTATATTATCAGCTTTAGTATTGAGAAGCAAAGCATAGCCAGAAACTATATTATCAGCTTTAGTATTGAGAAGCAAAGCATAGACAGAAACTATATTATCAGCTTTAGTATTGAGAACCAACGCATAGCCAGAAACTATATTATCAGCATTAGTATTGAGAACCAAAGCATAGCCAGAAACTATATTATCAGCTTTAGTATTGAGAAGCAAAGCATAGCCAGAAACTATATTATCAGCTTTAGTATTGAGAAGCAAAGACAAGATGAAGAGACAAATAACCAGTGTATGGAAACAATCCGACAGACTGGAAATGCGATGGCTGAAACAACACGACGCACACCAAATAAAATATATAGATGGTTGGCTGATTGCTTATCCAAAAGCCCAGAATGTATGCCCTGTGCCACTCCCCCCCCCCCAACCAAACCCATGAGATAAGTGTGTTAAAGTGTTGCCAATATAAAGACACAAATAATCAATCTAAACTTCTTAACGTTAAATCTCATCCTAGCATATTCATTTATACGTGTGTCCATCCTTACTTATATATGTCAATAAAACTCGACTTTCAAAGTATTCAGTTCTAAGTGTCCATACTTAATTATATGAATAAAACTCGACTTTTAGAGTATTCAGTTCTTGTATAAGTGTCCATCCTTAATTATATATGTGAATAAAACTCGACTTGGCCTATTCATTTCTTGTATAAGTGTGTCCATCCTTAATTATATATGTGAATTCTGCAAATAAAACATATCATATGTTGTTTACTAAACGTATTAAATTACAAATGTTTAAGACCATATGATAAAAGAGTTATAAATGTGTGCAGTGGTCTAATAGTTGTACGCAAATGTTGTTAGTCTCCGGGAATTGTGAGCAATTAACAATTACTGTCTACGTGCAGTTGGGTGGTTTATTTATCAGGGATAAAAGAAATATATGTGCAACCAAGAGTTCAAAAGCACTCAAAATAGATGGCAATATGTGTGTCACATCGTAAGAAGAAACTTTCAATCAGAAATAGAGGGGAATATGTCTGTATATAAAAGAATACATAACGAAATTAAACAAAAACGTACGTCAGAGAAAGAAGCCTGGCATAATGAATGATAATTGCAAGGAACTTGAGGAACAAAGAGAAAACACACTGTATAAAGATACAAAATATCTGAACTAACAGAAACTTAGAAAGCAGTCAACAAATAATTGTTTAACAAGAAAATATGGTAAAATAATAATGGACAAAGAGAAAATAATAAACAGATGATCATAGTATATAAATAAACTCTACAATCGCAGCAGCAGATCAGAAATAAACACGCATGACCAAAATAAGGAACCATCAATATTAAAAGAAGAAGTGGAGGACGGAAGAAAATATACGAAGAAAAATAAATCACCAGGGCGTGATAAGCTCATCACGGACGTAATTAAAGATTTTGATGAATTGAATATAGAAGTGATAACACAATTGCTGAATGACATCTACAACAGTGGATATTTACTTGATGATCTCTTGAAATCTATCTTCATAGTTTAACCCAAACAACGTGGTGTCATATAATGTGGACAACAACACCTAATCATTCATGTCAAATGAATCATGTGACAAAAATTATGATGCCAATTGCAATGAGAAAAAATAAGAATTAAAATCAAACCAGAAATTGGAGATGAGAAATGTGGATTCGTAGAAGGCAGGGGCACAAACAACGTCATATAAATCTTGTGAACATTCATAGAAAGAAAGATGGGAAGTAAACAGAGATATGTATTTGTTCTGTGTGGACTATACTAAGCCATTTGATAAGGTGAAACATAAAGAAATAAATAGAATGTTAAAAAATTTAAACATTGATGACAAATATCTGAGAATAAAAAGGAATATATGGTGGCTACAAAGAGCAGCCATAATAATCGATAACCAAACTCGAGCATTTCAACACATCAAACAAGAGGTTAGACAAGGTCGTGTGCTGTCGCCTAATTTGTTCAATGTATACAGTGAAATGATAATGAGATCCATACAAGATTTGCCAGGAATATGAGTTGGATGGCATATTATAAACAACCGGCAATACAATGACGATAAAGCTTTGATATCCGAAAATGAAACACAGTTACAAGAAATATGAATATCATTGCAAAAGACAGTCAAAACAAAGGGTGTAGTCTGAATAGCGGAAAAACTGAGGTAATGGAAATATCAAGGAATAGAAGTCTTCCAGAATGCAACATAAACATGGATTGGATAATTCTGAAACAATTTATCATATTCAAATATCTAAGTATATTAATAACATCGGATAGACGATGTATTAAATAAGACAAATGCAGAATTGCCCATGCAAAAGCAACATTTTATATATAGAATAAAGACCATCTTATGTAATGTATCTTTGTCAACGCTGGTGAGAAAGGAAGCTCTTAGAAGGTATATAGAACCAATTCTGTCATGAATGAAAGAGAATCTACAGAATAGTGAAAGATTATATTGAGGCAAAAGAGAAGTGATTTTATAGAAGAATGTTAAGAACACCATGGATAGATAAAAAACGGAATGAAGATATATTGAAAAAAGTTAATTCAAAAAGAGAACCTCTTACACGCATCAGAAAGAGAGAGTCCACATTTTTTTGGACACATCATGAGAAGAGGTAAAATGGACCACACTGTAGCAACAGGCAATTTGAAGAGCAAGAGGAATAAGAGAAGATTAAGAGATGAGATGTTTGATAGTCTGGCATTGTGGCATGGGAGAACATCGGTATCGGAACTGATTGACAGCACACGAAATAGAAGGGAGGTGCAGTGACATGAGCGACATAATAACCAACTCCATATGGCATGGATCATAAGAAGATCTGTCACGTCAAGAGAAGAAACTGTCACGTCAAGAGAAGAAACTGTCACGTCAAGATAAGAAACTGTCACGTCAAGATAAGAAACTGTCACGTCAAGAGAAGAAAAGATCGGACTGGACTGACTAGCTTCACTGTATGTCGACAGTATCGCTAAATGTGGTGATGCTGGTGGTGTCGGATATATTGTCTGTGTCTTATGCAGTCAAACATTTTTTCATCTGCTACCTCCACATTCTCAGACACGATCCCCAAATGATTTGGCCAGAATCAGCTCGAGCTGCTGTATTTCTGTTTCCATGGTGCACCGCGAGGAGGTACATTTGGAATCTTGGTTATCTGCTAACCCTGGGTCCGCCGAGAGCAATGCGTTCCCTTTGCACCCCGTTCATAACTCAGTTAGCCTTTACTTCTTATTTTATGTTATCGGGTCTGCATGTACTATATCTGTATAGAAACCATTATTCTAACTGATGTTATCGAGTCTGCATGTACTATATTTATATTATGTAGAAACCATTATTCCAACTGATGTTATCGAGTCTGCATGTACTATATTTATATTATATAGAAACCATTATTCCAACTGTTGTTATTGAGTCTGCATGTACTATATTTATATTATGTAGAAACCATTATTCCAACTGATGTTATCGAGTCTGCAAGTACTATATCTGTATAGAAACCATTATTCTAACTGCTGTTATCGAGTCTGCATGTACTATATCTGTATAGAAACCATTATTCTAACTGCTGTTATCGAGTCTGCATGTACTATATTTATATTATGTAGAAACCATTATTCCAACTGATGTTATCGAGTCTGCATGTACTATATTTATATTATATAGAAACCATTATTCCAACTGTTGTTATTGAGTCTGCATGTACTATATTTATATTATGTAGAAACCATTATTCCAACTGATGTTATCGAGTCTGCATGTACTATATTTATATTATATAGAAACCATTATTCCAACTGATGTTATCGAGTCTGCATGTACTATATTTATATTATTTAGAAACCATTATTCTAACTGTTGTTATTGAGTCTGCATGTACTATATTTATATTATGTAGAAACCATTATTCCAACTGATGTTATCGAGTCTGCATGTACTATATTTATATTATATAGAAACCATTATTCCAACTGATGTTATCGAGTCTGTATGTACTACATTTATATAGAAACCATTATTCCAACTGATGTTATCGAGTCTGCATGTACTCTATTTATATCGATGTCATTATTAGAACAGAATCGGTTAGCTTAGAGTTCACAAGTACGGTATCTAAATCAATGCGCATGTTCAAACAATTCGGTTCAGGTCTGTTTACAGTTTAGCGCATGTGATCATTACAGCAGAGATTTCCTTATATCATTGTTTCTACATAATTTTATTTCAGCGCTGTTTTTTATTGCAAGTATTCCATGAATATCAGAGGGTGGACAAAACATAAGTGGGTTAAGATATGCAGATGATACTGTTTTGAATTTCACGAGAAGGAACTGCAAGAACTAATCAACGTAGTAGAAGAGGACCGCGACGAAATTTTCGTAAATAACAAAAAAGTTAGAACTTAGATCGTAAGAAATAAAATCCTCAAAGGGCAAGATAAAAGTCAATGACTCAAAACTGAAATAGGCCAACTAATTCAAATATTTTGGAACGGTGATATCAGATGGACGAAGTTCAACAGAGATAGGAAATAGAATAAAGTAGACAAAGACAGCATTTATAAAAATGAGAAATGACCGATGCGTCTTACCAGTGATTAGAATAACTTGAAAGTCCTTCCTTTAATTCAGTTATTACCTAAATAAAATGAAAAATATAATGAGGAATATGCACTTGTCTTTATTAGTTAGAAAGAGAGCTCATCGGAACAACATAACTCATCGGAACAACATAACAGCTCATCGGAACAACATAACAGCTCATCGGAACAACATAACAGCTCATCGGAACAACATAACACCAACTATGATATATAGATGCGAGTCGTGGACAATAAATAAACAAGATGGTGGAAATTATAGGAAATATAAATGTTGTTCCACAAAAGAACCCAAATAGCGAGAAAACAAACGATGAGGTGCTGAAATAGTCAAATGCGAAACAGGAATTACTCGATAATATAAAAAAAGAGTCAATCTCTTTTTGAACCCGGCATGGAACATGGAGGTCTGGAGAACATAGTTACAGCAGGCAAGATAGAAAGCAAGAGAGATCGAGGACTACAGCATGAGAAAATATTAAATAGTTATATTAGATCAATATTAGACATCGTGGCATGGCAAAGAGCTCCATTATCGAATCATTGTGGAGATCCATTATCGCCGAAGCCAGTCAGCATTGATCTTCTTCTTCTTCTGCGTTCAGCATCTGTGGTCATGATATACCGTCAGGCACGTCGTCAAGACGAAGTCCACTGTCTTCTCCAGGTCAGAGCGGATGTCCCATAGCTTTTGCCTCACGTCTGTATCCTCTGGCCAGGTCTGCTGTCTCTGCTCTTTGTATGTTGGGCAGTCCTGAAGTATGTGTTCCGGGGTCTGGGTTCCGGATCCACGTGGACATTCATATGTGTATGAGATCCTCAATCGGTAAAGGTGACCCAACAGTCTGCAGTGGCCTGTTCTAAGGCGAAATATTGTGGTCTGTTGATATCTTTGGAGGAGATGTATTGCATCATGTTTGTATTCCTCTTCCATTTGTTTCTTCCACTTTGCTGTGTATGTGTTGTGGATTATTGTTTTTGCTTCTCCGTAAGACAGTGTCTGTATTGCTCCATTTCGCTTCCTGCCTTTGACAGAGCATCCGCTTTCTCAATTCCCATGATTCCACAGTGTGATGGTATCCACTGAAGGGCAATAGCTGTTGATTTTGGATCTGTCTTAGCTAGCATTGATAATCATTATGTTATTACGACTATTAATTAGTATTGTTGCTATTAAACATACCGTTTCATCTGTCATTCCCCATTGAACTCTATTTTGTTACATCTTCGTCAGCTCAACATTGAGACTTTCCTTACATCTTTCCCAGCACAGAAAAGAGGTATTTCCTACTTCTTCCTCAGCTCAACAACGAGACTTTTTTTTGGTTATATCTTCCCAGCTTCATATTGAGACTTTTTTTGGTTATATCTTCCCAGCTTCATATTGAGACTTTTTTTGGTTATATCTTCCCAGCTTCATATTGAGACTTTTTTTGGTTATATCTTCCCAGCTTCATATTGAGACTTTTTTTGGTTATATCTTCCCAGCTTCATATTGAGACTTTTTTTGGTTATATCTTCCCAGCTTCATATTGAGACTTTTTTTGGTTATATCTTCCCAGCTTCATATTGAGACTTTTTTTGGTTATATCTTCCCAGCTTCATATTGAGACTTTTTTTGGTTATATCTTCCCAGCTTCATATTGAGACTTTTTTTGGTTATATCTTCCCAGCTTCATATTAATACTTTTTTTGGTTATATCTTCCCAGCTTCATATTGAGACTTTTTTTGGTTATATCTTCCCAGCTTCATATTGATACTTTTTGTGGTTATATCTTCCCAGCTTCATATTGAGACTTTTTTTGGTTATATCTTCCCAGCTTCATATTGAGACTTTTTTTGGTTATATCTTCCCAGCTTCATATTGAGACTTTTTTGGTTATATCTTCCCAGCTTCATATTGATACTTTTTTGGTTATATCTTCCCAGCTTCATATTGAGACTTTTTTTGGTTATATCTTCCCAGCTTCATATTGAGACTTTTTTTGGTTATATCTTCCCAGCTTCATATTGAGACTTTTTGTTACTTCTTCCCAGCTTCACCTTTGGGATTTTTTATCACGTCTTTCTCAGCTCCACATTGAATTTTTTTTTTACTTATCTCCAGCTCTACATTAAGAATTTTTTCCCAACCTCCTCCTCATCTAGTTTACAAGATATTCTTTTTTGTTCTTCTTTCAGTTTCAGTACGGAGCAGTCTTATTTGGTTACCTTGTTATATTAATAGCCTTCTTTGTTAGTTAACTGTTTTCTGACTACGATATTCTTAATATACCCGCTCCACTTCTTCTTCTACGTCTTTTCAGAAAGTCCTACGGATTATCAGAATGTAATGCCGATAAAGCAGTACATTTGTCATAGTTTACAGCTTGTCTGCAATATCTGCATCTTTCAGTTTGACAAATGCGAGTTGAGGATAGTTTCATAATTAATGACAAGGAAGGTAACTTGTTTCTCCTGGGTCATTGCGTGGTGTAGACTTGATATGGAGCATCAAAATTCTATTGTGACCTACAGTCAGGGCCGGTTTTAGGCCATTGCAACCTATGCGGCCGCAGTGGGCCCCGCACTTCATATGCCCATAAATTCATATTAGAATTTATTCTATTATCCTCTTCCCTACCTAGACTGGGCCCCGCGCAATTCGTTTCGCATTCGGCCCCACGATTATTAGGGCCGGCCCTGCCTACAGTGAAATATTTATTTTTGATGTCCCTGGTATAACCAGAACGAACTTCACGATTAATAGGAAGTAACCGGGAAGTAACGTCCCCAAAAGAGATACTTTCGGTTTTTATTTCAGAAATATGTAAAAACAAACACCACCTGTACTTTCAAGTAAGGTCTTCAAAAAGGTGTCATATCTGTTAATATATCTAATATGTAATATTTTCTTTCATTAAATAGTTATTTTTTCATATTCAGTCTTGTCAGAACCTCTTTCTTTGTTTTCTACTTTCTCCATGAAGTTTTCCGTAATTTTCTCTGTATCCACATCTCAAAGGCACTAATTATATCTTCTTGTTTGTTCATTATCCATGTTTCTGAGCCATATATTAATATATAATAAATGTAGGGTTTTATAATTCTACATTTTTAGTTTCTTTGTGATTGTGGTTGCCAGTTGATAGTGAGCTTTCTGCTTATCATCGGATTACAGCGTCCCAGGTTCGAAACCGCGTCCGGATAAAAAAAAATCCGGGTTGTGATTTCTCACTTGACTCTTGTCAAACCACACGCATGAGTTAAGGGATATACATAGCTACCTAATAGCTACACTCTAGCTAATGATTGTACATAAGAAGTATCTTCATCACGGACGGCAGGTTGCTGCCATGGAACATACCTTTACCTAATCTGTATAGATGACAAGAAATAGCATATTGTTTATTGTCTTTCCCCGGTGAATGATGGTTGATAGTATCCACAATTGCCGTTAAGGGTATGGGTGAAGCCTCTGTCGTCGTTCCATGGTCATATGTCTCACCTTGGCATTTAGTCATTGTTGGTTCAAGGTTCTCTTGATATTTTCTATCCGCCGTATTATTGGACTTTCTTTGGATATTCTTTTGTTATATTCTCTTATTGATATTTGGTTTCAGTTCATTCTAATAAGGTGGTCAAACCATTTGACTTGCTGTCTTTCGATATTTTCAAAACATGAAATTATACCTACTCTTTTCTTAATTTTGTTTTTATTTCTTATTTAATCTAGTTCAGTAACCATTGTAGCTCAGATTGTGTACTGCTCAAGTGGTCACGGGTTTAAATTCCGCTCATGTCGTCTTGCTTACAAAGTAATTTTTTGAGGAAATCCCTGGAGATTATCTCTTGAAGATACATATGTACGTGCTCTATGAGTGATACTATCTGCAACGGCGTACTCTTTCGATGAGATGGACGGAGTACATTGGGGAAAACCAAGTACAATGAGGTTAACCCTCTCTGCATTATGAAGGTTTTTGTGAATCCAGTTTAGGATGTCACAACTTGAAAATTGTCAATGAAAATATGAATATTAGTGTATTGATTGATCCTCTATGGTAGTGGTCCTCAACGAGAGACACATGGACCGCTGGATCAGCAACCATTGATCCTCTATGGTAGTGGTCCTCAACGAGAGACACATGGACCGCTGGATCAGCAACCATGGATCCTCTATGGTAGTGGTCCTCAACGAGAGACACATGGACCGCTGGATCAGCAACCATTGATCCTCTATGGTAGTGGTCCTCAACGAGAGACACATGGACCGCTGGATCAGCAACCATTGATCCTCTATGGTAGTGGTCCTCAACGAGAGACACATGGACCGCTGGATCAGCAACCATTGATCCTCTATGGTAGTGGTCCTCAACGAGAGACACATGACTATTTCGAGGCTATGACCATTTGCTGGATGTCATTAACGAAGATCGGCAATAAGGAGCGACGAACCCGTCCAGGGGGGGGGGGGAAGTGGCGTAGAAATGTAACATACTCGGACGATGAATAGTAAGACAGGTAATAGTAAACCTTGAGAAAATTTAAACTTTACTGATTTCTTTTTACTGATTTAAACACAGCGAAATTATACACATGCTAGAGAATCTGAACATTGACAGCAAGGATTTAAGAATCATCAAGAACATGTACTGGCAACAAACAGCAGCAATAATAGTAGGAAATCAATTTGGCCCTTTTCAACAAATAAAGCAAGGAGTTAGACAGGGATGTGCACTTTCACCAGACCTGTTCTCTCTATACAGTGAAAACATATTGCGTGCAATAGTAGATATCCCAGGAATATCTGTGGGAGGACATAACATAAATAATTTGAGATATGCGGATGACACTGTCCTGATTGCAAAAAGTGAGGAAAACCTTCAAAACTTAATTAAAGTAGTAGTCACAGAAAGCAAAGAGAAAGGCCTCTTCCTAAATATCAAGAAAACAGAAGTAATGGCTATTTCAAAGAAAGAAAATAACACACCTTGCAAGATCATAGTGAATGATATAGTATTAAAACAGGTCCACCAATTCAAATATCTAGGTACAATTATAACAGCAGATGGAAGAAGTTCAACAGAAATAAGATGCAGAATAGGACAGGCAAAAAAAAAAATTCAGAAAAATGAAAAATATACTGTGTAATATGACCTTGTCATTAGAGGTGAGAAAGAGAGTTCTGCAGTGCTATATAACCCCTATACTAACATATGGGTGCGAGTCTTGGACAATAAACAAACTGGAAAGTGGGAGATTGGAGGCAACAGAGATGTGGTTCTACAGAAGAATGCTGAGAATACCATGGACTGCCAGAAAAACTAATGTAGAGGTGTTAAAAGAGTTAAATGCGAAACGGACCTTAATCAATAATATAAGAAAAAGGCAATCTTCTTTTTTTGGCCACTTCATGAGACAGGCAGTTTTAGATAACATAATCACAACAGGCAAGATTGAAGGCACCAGAGACAGAGGGCGACAACGTGAGAAAATATTAGACAGTTTGACAACCTGGCACGGCAAAGAAACAACAACGACTTTTATACATAATACTGTGGACAGAGAGCTGTGGAGAGCCATGACCGCCTACGCCACTCGGCATGGCACCTGATGATGATGACTGATTTCTTTATATTTGGTCCCGGGAGGAAGGGGAAACGAAAACTATTTTTGCATAAAAGATTGAGAACCACAAGTCTAAGTACATAGTTTGACCGCGACCGCAGTTCTACTTACTATTTGTCAGAACGACAAAACACTCAAACAATATTCTTTCACAATATTATTCTTAAATTTTTTACTAGAATCACTTGAAATTATTCTATTCTCTTAACAGCTTTCTACTAACTGAGTAGTCGTTTTTCATACAAATATTGTGATTTTTCTGCATATGAGAACACTTCCAAAAAAATTTATCATGCTTCAGGCAAGTTCTTCGATCTCACCATTAGCCGAATCGATTAGAAGGACACTAGAGGATATCTCTAATAGATTTAATTACTAGTCACTTTGCAGAGTTGAAACGATGATACTAAAATAGCACTGAAATGCTAAAACGTGCCTTGAAAATGAAACAGTATATAATTGTCCATGTTGGGATAGTGTAGTCTCGTCAATGTATACGTGTAATGATTTGTCCGTGTGAAAGAGTAGAAGCTTGTTCATGATGTCTGAAAGTTTAGACCTTTCCATATATAAGATTTGTGAATTTGTCCGTGAACATTATATAAAATAATAGTGAAATTGCCCACTAGTGAATTTGTTCATATAAAATATTAATGAATTTATGCATGTAAAATATTTTTTATTTGTTCTCATAAAATATCTGTCAATTTGTTCACATAAAATGTGAGTGAATTTGTTCATATAAAATATTAGTGAATTTATTCACATAAAATGTGAGTGAATTTGTTCACATAAAATTATGAAACAGGTGTGGAATGCGTGCCTACCTGAATTATTTATTTTGATGATTTCCCTTATTATATATTTGTAAATTTAATGTTCATTATTTAATAATTTAAATATTACTTTTTTGAGGATTAGGTTTAGGATAGTTGTGTTTTACAGAACCCTAATCCGAACCCTAAATAAATAAATATTTCTTCTTCTTCTTCAGCGTTCATTCTCAAACTCCCGCTGGATTTCTCTTGTAACAGGACAATGGTCCTACAAGACTTCCAGTTGAATACAGTCCAGAGAATGGAAATGCGTTGTGTTGCCGTCTTATTTGTGCCAATGGCCCAACACATCCGTCTTCGGCGGAAATAAATATTTAAATGAATAAATAATAAAAATAAACGTAAAAAGATAACGAAAATAATCAAAATAAAATATTCAGGTAGGTAGGCATTACAAAAAAGTTCAAAAATTATTTGTAAAAATGCACATATATTAGTGATTCTGTGCATATAGAATATTAATGAATTTGACTATATAATAGTTATTTTTTAATATAAAATATTGGTGAATTTGTCCACAAACTAGTGATTTTGTTCAGATAAAATATTAGTGAATTTGTCCATATAAAATATGAACCAATACCAGATCAGATGCCGACCTCGTGTGGTTATTTCCCTTGGCTATGTTGCTCTGTTTATGTTTATAATTTGTGAATTTACATATTAGTTTATTTGGGGTTAGGGTTAGTTATGTAAAACACAACTCTCTTAAAACTAAATAAATTAATATGTAAATTAAATATTAATTAATCTATCTATTCGCTGAAACCCTTTGTTGCCTTTCGGCGTCAGGGGTAGATGAGTTTTATGGAGACGGCCGTCGTATGTGCTGAATATATTGTGGAATTGTCACCTCTTTTATTTCAGTGGTCCATCGTTTCCGTGGTCGGCCTCTAGGTCTGCCTTTGCTGTGTCTGTGTAGCATAGCTTGATGTGGTATGCTGTCTGATGGTAGTCTGCTGATGTGTGCAAACCATTTGATCTGTTGTCTCTTGATGTATTCTAAGATTGAGGTGGTGCCGGTTTTTGTCGGATATCCTCATTCCTCACCCTGCCTCTTAACGATATTCCTAGGATTCTGCGTAAGCATGAAATTTCAGCTGTCACAAGTTTACGTTTGTCTTGCGTTGTCGTTGTCCATGTTTGGCATTGGTAGCACAGCATTGGCATAATAATAATCTTTTGAATAGTGTTATTTTGGTGTTTAAATCTACGTATTTATTTCTGAAGATTGGTGTCATTTGCCCTAGGGCTTAGTATGCTTTACTACATCTATTGTGTATTTCTTTACTGCTCTTGCCGTCTGTTGTTATATTACTTCCTAGGTATGTGAATTCTGTCACTTGGTTAAGTCTATTATTTTCAATGTATATGTATATATATATATATATATATATATATATATATATATATATATATATATATATATATTGGTGTTTCTTTCTGTTCTTCCTATCTTCATTACTTCGGTCTTTTCTATATTTATCTTCATGTTATATCATGGTATGGAATGTTTGTTGTATTCTATCCATTTGTCTTTGTAGTACTCCTGATGATGATGCCACTAGTGCTTGGTCATCTGCAAATAGTAATTCGCTAATTCGCTTAAGTTATTCTTCAGATTGTTTTCTTCCGTTGTCTTTGCTTCTTTACAGATGTGGTCTATGTATTTTATGAACAGTAGGGGGGGGGGGGGTGTAGTACACATTCGTCTTAATTTGATAATTAAACCAATAATTGATTAATTATTGATATAATACTTAGATTAATTATCTCTAAAATAAGCATCTGATCTGAGATTTAACCTAAAATATCCGTGAATGTGTCCATATAATTATATTTGTAAATTTGTCCACGTGAATGACTAAAAGCTTTTTCATAAATGTATGTGAGAGATGCCTTATAAGATTAGAAAATGTATCCATATTCTTCTCCTGCGTTGGATCTCAAACTCCTGAAGATTAGCAGGAGAACGGAGTGCTTTGTTTCATTGTTTACAACACTGCTGCGATATCTGCGCCTTTTGGTCTTACAAATCAGTCTTCAGCATGGCTTTGGGTCACTTTGGCCCTATATGGAATATGACAGCCATCTTCACCCCTTAACATCTTTAGTCGCCTATTACGATATGCATGGAATGTAAGTAGTGTTGCTATACTATGCTTCTCTCTCAGGCAAAGGACACGGGAGGACGATGTATCCATAACAAAGATTAGTGAATTTGTCCATATAAAATATTAGTGATTTTATCCATGTAAATCATTAGCAAATTTATCAATGTTTTATATGAGTGAATTTATCCATGTAAAATACCAGTGTTGCTTGATCCTGAAGTAGGATCAATGAATAGTAATACTTTTAACTGCCTAGTACGTAGTAATAGGCGATTAAGGAGATGTTGTCAGTGAGGATGTCTGTCCAATCCCACAGATAGTCAAAGTGATCCAAAAGTTGTGCTAAATTCAGATGTATCAGGCTGAAAGCCACAAGTATCGCAGCCAAGTTGTAAATCATGAAACAACGTAGCCCATTGTACACAAATATATAGTTGTAAATGTTGAAAGGAAATTGTTGAAGATAGTTCCTTAATATGTGTTTATCTCTTTGAACTGTATGACCTAAGAAATATATTTATATCGTATTTAATATCAATACTTTGTTTACAAGCAGCAGTAATAGTGGATGGAGAAACACTTGAGTAGTTCGCAGTACATAATGGAGTAGGACAGGGATGCACTCTATACAGTCAGTCAGTTCCTCTTTTGCAAAGTTTGGCACATGGGGCGGATGTCATAGTTCTCCATTCCTTCGGTCAGTTGCTAGGGGTTGCAGGTCTTGTGAATTTATGCCTGGTGATTTTAATTCATTCATAAATGTTCTTCTGAGAGTTGTTTTTAGTTTTCTCTGTTTTCTTTTCCCGTCTGGTGTCCACATGAAGGCTTATCGTGGAATTCTGTCTTCCTTCATTCTAAGTACGTGGCCGATGTATGTCCAGCGGCGGTTTCTGAAGACAATGGGTTTTTCTGGACTCCATACCCTATCTTTTTCACATCTATGCAGAGAATATAATGAGAAATGTAAGAAAAGAACTAAAGAAAAATGAGCTTCATCAATTAAATACCGATGCAGTACAAGATTCTAAAACAGAATATATGCAGACTACATAGCCCTCCTTACTATACATCTTGAGGGACTGAAACAGCTCATCACAGAAACAAAGAAATACAGCGAGAACTAACATTTATACCTAAACGAACAGAAAACAAAGATTATGACAACAAAGCACAGATCAAACTGATAATGAAAATAGACAATATTGAACTGGATTGTGTAAATAAATCGAATATCTGGAAGCAAATATAAACAGTTCCTGAAATTGTTTAGTTGAGATCAAAAGAAGACTCGAAATTGCAACACTCAAATTAACACACGTGAGAAAGAAAGCTATGGCAAAGTGGTTATAATAAAACTAAAATAACCCTTTTAAGATCGTGTGTTTAGATCAAGACAATATCCAGAAGGATAAATATGTTTGAAATAAAGTGCTGAAAAGATACAACAAATATCATGGACAGAGATAAAGAATGATACAGAAATATTGAAATTACTGAAACTAAATGACGGGTAGCTTCTAAACACAATCATAAGAAAGAAGCTACAGTATTTTGGACACTTAAAGCGACACGATGGCATCGGAAGACAGAATTCGAAAGGGAGAGTTCCAGGTAAGAGCAGAATAGGAAGAGCAAGAAGTCGATGGATCAGCGGCATCGAAGAATATATAAACGTGTCTCTGGCCAATGAGGGCCTGCTTGACCGGGCCAGAGAAGCGTTCAGAGCGTCCACTACAAAGACAACATCCTGGAACGACTGTCTCTTACATGTATATATATATTATATATCTATCTATATGCTGTATCCCTTGTTTACCTTGCTGTGTTAGAGGTAGAAGAGTTCTCTGGAGTGGCCTTCCTGTGTGCTTTTTGTAAGCTTGTTCCTGTTGATTCTTTGATTTCTGTGATCCATCTTTTACATGGTCTGCCTCTGGCTTTATAGCTGTTATATCTGAGAACTCTCCATTATTTCATAAGAGCGGTATTACTAGTACTAGTTTATACACTGTCAGTTCATTATTATTATTATTATTATTATTATTATTATTATTATTATTATTATTAAAATCCTCATTATTATTATTATTATTATTATTATTATTATTATTATTATTATTATTATTATTATTATTATTATTATTATTATTATTATTATTATTATTATTATTATTATTACTATTATTATTGTTCAATCGGTTTAGTGTAACCAACCATTCAGATATGTAATTTTATTTTTATAACGTGAACTATTTGAACATGTTACATTGTGCTCGTTCATTCACATCAATGCTTGCATGTTTACCTCATTCTCACACCACATTTTTTTAGCACTGCTTATATATTCTGCGGGGATTTCCCTGGTATATTGGTTATGTCGTACACATTGTGCTAACGAGGTCGCGGGTTAGAATCCGGCTGGCGTCGTCTTGTTCATAAATGTGGTGTTTTTTTACAGAGATATGGTGTTTTTATTTTTTACGGTAATCGCTGTAGATTTTCGGTTGAAGCTAGGGCGTTCATGATATGAGTGGTACTATAGGTAAACGACGTGCTGCTTCGTTAAGAGACTGGTGTGCATATGTGGTAACCCGAGTACAAGTAAGTCAATCCTCTAATCATTTTAATATATATGAGCTCTTACATATTCTGTAAGATCTCTGTGGCATAGTGATTAAGCTATTGGCCTTGTCGATTAGGCAGCGATCTGTGACGTCATGCTTCAAGTGCATTTTTCACAGATGACAGTGCATTATAGCTTAAAGCAAAAAGTTACCTGCTATGATTGACACTCCGTGCAGGGGGCAAGAGAGGGTTAAAAGAGAGACTATGTACATACTTGTATAGAGAAACCCGGGTACAAGTAAGTTGATTGGCTGCGCCTATTTCGCCCTTTTTGTATGCTTTCTCCGTCAGCAAACATGTGAGACAACTTATTATCAGACATATTCTCAGACAGTACTAGATATTCTCAGACACATTCTCAGACAGTACTGCACATTCTCAGACACATTCTCAGACAGTACCACATATTCTAGAATAGCACATATTCGCAGATAGAACACATTCTCAGACACATTCTCAGACAGTACTACGTAGTCTCAGACATATTCTCAGACAGTACTACGTAGTCTCAGAAATATTCTCAGACAGTAATACGTAGTCTCAGACATAATCTCAGACAGTACTACGTAGTCTCAGACATATTCTCAGACAGTACTACGTAGTCTCAGACATATTCTCAGACAGTAATAAACATTCTCAGACACATTTTTAGAAAGTACTACATATTCTCAGATACATTCTCAGAAAATAATACATATTCTCAGACACATTCTCAGATAGTACTGCACATTCTCAGACAGTACTGCGCATTCTCAGACAGTACTGCGCATTCTCAGACAGTACTGCACATTCTCAGACAGTACCACATATTCTAAAATAGCACATATTCTCAGATAGCACATATTCTGAGATGCATTCTCAGACAGTACAACACATTCTCAGACACATTCTCAGACAGTACTACGTAGTCTCAGACACATTCTCAGACAGTACTACGTAGTCTCAGACATATTCTCAGACAGTACTACATATTCTCAGATACATTCTCAGACAGTACTACATATTCTCAGATACATTCTCAAACAGTAGTACATATTTTCAGATGGTACATATTCTTAGCTATCACCTATTCTCCGATAGCACATATTCTCAGATAACACATATTCTCAGACAGTACTACATATTTTCAAACACATTCTCAGACAGTACTACATATTCTCAGATAGCATTCTCAGACACATTCTCATACAGTACTACATATTCTCAGATAGCACATATTCTTAGTTATCACCTATTCTCGGATAACACATATTCTCAGATAGCACATATTCTCAGATAGCACATATTCTCAGCATATATTCCCAGATAGCATATATTCCCAGATAGCACATTTTGTCAGCACATGATCTCATATGGGATATTGTAACCAGAATGCAAATACACAGACACCGCTGACGTAATAAATACTACTGCTTGCACAGCCTGATAAGAAATCAAGCCCTGCTCCGGCACAACTGAACACAAAACAAAGGAAACCATCAAACATCAGACCACGGATCGTAGAGACTAGCATAAACCTCAACTATTTGACTACGTCTCATGGTCACCCTTTGGTTTCTGTTAGATCAATGTTTTGTCTCTGATTCCATTCCTATCTATCTATTTCACACTCGCAAAGAACAGCAGACGTTGCGAGCGTGCAAGCAATCAGTGAACACTGTTTCCGATTACAATCGAATCTCTCATGCAATACTCGAGATCACTTATCGATTTCTAGCTAGCTACATATTATGGTTATCGAACGGGCCATATTTATTTTACATGCAAACAAGGAATTCCATTCCCTTTGGAAATAATTCCTGGCCTTTAGTATTGTTTTTGATTTGAAATTCTTGATAATTCTTTTCATGATGTCCTGATATTTCTTATATTCGTTCTGTCGCTCTCTCTGCTTGTGCTTCTTATATATGTATAATGCCTTTTTCTTTGCTGCGATGATCTTTTTTTCATTTTCCTTGCTTTCTTGACACTTTTTTTGTTATGTTGTAGTTGTAATTGTTTCGTATATCATCTTGTTATAATCTTTCATGTATTTTCCTCCAATATACTACCCTAATATTTCTACGAAACCCGAATAAAGCGAAATCAATCATCTCCGATTCTTGAACCATTCTCTATCAAGATGAAATACACTGGTTATATATATATATATCTAAATGGATAACTCAGTAACTCTACGTTTTTATTCTTCTCAATAGGCTCCTAAACTACATAACTTGGATACAGTTTGGCATCGTTATAGTTTAGCCCAAATGGACAGCACTGGCGCTCGCCGAAAATCTTAAAAGTTCTCCTATGGTCCGAAAAAAACTGACTATCGATATGATTGGTTTACCTTTTACCTCTGACCGATGCACAAAGGTCAAATAAATGTAAGCAAATAAATAATATTGCTTCATTTCAATTCACGTATATGTTTGAATCAACGTTTACTCTGCTTTAACAAATTCATTATAAGGTGTACTTCCTTGAGGTGGATAGTTTCCTACTATATAAGGTGTACTCTCACTACATGCATAGTCTTCTATCTATAAGGTGCACTCTCACGGGAAGGATAGTCTTCTATCTATAAGGTGCACTCTCACGGGAAGGATAGTCTTCTATCTATAAGGTGTACTCTCACTACCTGCATAGTCTTCTATCTATTAGGTGCACTCTCACGGGAAGGATAGTCTTCTATCTATAAGGTGCACTCTCACGGGAAGGATAGTCTTCTATCTATAAGGTGCACTCTCACGGGAAGGATAGTCTTCTATCTATAAGGTGCACTCTCACGACCTGCATAGTCTTATATCTATAAGGTGTACTCTCACTACCTGCATAGTCTTCTATCTATAAGGTGTACTCTCACTACCTGCATAGTCTTCTATCTATAAGGTGTACTCTCACTACCTGCATAGTCTTCTATCTATAAGGTGCACTCTCACGGGAAGGATAGTCTTCTATCTATAAGGTGCACTCTCACGGGAAGGATAGTCTTCTATCTATAAGGTGTACTCTCACGACCTGCATAGTCTTCTATCTATAAGGTGCACTCTCACGGGAAGGATAGTCTTCTATCTATAAGGTGCACTCTCACGACCTGCATAGTCTTCTATCTATAAGGTGCACTCTCACGGGAAGGATAGTCTTCTATCTATAAGGTGTACTCTCACGACCTGCATAGTCTTCTATCTATAAGGTGCACTCTCACGGGAAGGATAGTCTTCTATCTATAAGGTGCACTCTCACTACCTGCATAGTCTTCTATCTATAAGGTGTACTCTCACTACATGCATAGTCTTCTATCTATAAGGTGCACTCTCACGGGAAGGATAGTCTTCTATCTATAAGGTGTACTCTCACTACCTGCATAGTCTTCTATCTATTAGGTGCACTCTCACGGGAAGGATAGTCTTCTATCTATAAGGTGCACTCTCACGGGAAGGATAGTCTTCTATCTATAAGGTGCACTCTCACGGGAAGGATAGTCTTCTATCTATAAGGTGCACTCTCACGACCTGCATAGTCTTCTATCTATAAGGTGTACTCTCACTACCTGCATAGTCTTCTATCTATAAGGTGTACTCTCACTACCTGCATAGTCTTCTATCTATAAGGTGTACTCTCACTACCTGCATAGTCTTCTATCTATAAGGTGCACTCTCACGGGAAGGATAGTCTTCTATCTATAAGGTGCACTCTCACGGGAAGGATAGTCTTCTATCTATAAGGTGTACTCTCACGACCTGCATAGTCTTCTATCTATAAGGTGCACTCTCACGGGAAGGATAGTCTTCTATCTATAAGGTGCACTCTCACGGGAAGGATAGTCTTCTATCTATAAGGTGTACTCTCACGACCTGCATAGTCTTCTATCTATAAGGTGCACTCTCACGGGAAGGATAGTCTTCTATCTATAAGGTGCACTCTCACGGGAAGGATAGTCTTCTATCTATAAGGTGTACTCTCACGACCTGCATAGTCTTCTATCTATAAGGTGCACTCTCACGGGAAGGATAGTCTTCTATCTATAAGGTGTACTCTCACGACCTGCATAGTCTTCTATCTATAAGGTGCACTCTCACGGGAAGGATAGTCTTCTATCTATAAGGTGCACTCTCACGGGAAGGATAGTCTTCTATCTATAAGGTGTACTCTCACGACCTGCATAGTCTTCTATCTATAAGGTGCACTCTCACGGGAAGGATAGTCTTCTATCTACGAGGCGTGTTCAAATGAAAACGGGACTTGTGGATTTATTTAAAAAGTATCATACGCAATTTAATATTTTCAACGGAATTGAACAAAGCAACCACTTGTGAATAAGAATGCACCTGGGTTCATCAGAAAAAATCTCCGTATGCATTTACGCAAGCATCCCACTGTTTAGGTAGACGTCGAATGCCGTCCGAGAAAAAGTTGCGTGGCTGTTCTCTGAACCATGTGGTCACCGCTGTCTTCACGTCTGCGTCGCTGTTGAATCGCTGTCCCTTTAGTGCTTTCTTCAACGGTCCGAACAAATGGAAATCACACGGGGATAAATCGGGACTATAGGCTGGGTGATGAAGAACTTCCCAATTCTTCTTTGCCAATGTTTCCTGCACAATTTTTGCGACGTGCGGACGAGCGTTGTCGTGGAGAAGAATCACACCTTGAGAAAGTCTGCCTGGTCGCTTAGCCTTGATGGTCAGTCAGTACTGCTTTATCAAGCACGGCTATGGCTTCTTCTGTTGCAACAATATGCGCCTGACCTGGCCGTGCAAGATCTGCCGTTAACTCACGTCCGTCTTTAAACATACGCACCCACTCCATCACTCTGGTCCTCGACAAACATTTGTCACCATATGCTGCCTTCATTCTCCGATGAATGTCTACTGCTTGACATCCTTCAAATGAAAGAAACTGGATCACAGCTCGCTGATTCACTTTGGACGGGTTCGGAATCACACCCGCCATATTGTTAACAGTCTTCTGCAGCACATATGCATGCTGGGAAGATGAACACGTGACCGTATGTAAATTATTGGATACTCATTACTAGTGCAAAATGTCATCAATATCAGTGCGCTCTATCACGCGTGGTGTAACAAGTCCCGTTTTCATTTGAACACGCCTCGTATAAGGTGTACTCTCACGACCTGCATAGTCTTCTATCTATAAGGTGTACTCTCACGGGAAGGATAGTCTTCTATCTATAAGGTGTACTCTCACGACCTGCATAGTCTTCTATCTATAAGGTGTACTCTCACGGGAAGGATAGTCTTCTATCTATAAGGTGTACTCTCACGACCTGCATAGTCTTCTATCTATAAGGTGTACTCTCACGGGAAGGATAGTCTTCTATCTATAAGGTGTACTCTCACGACCTGCATAGTCTTCTATCTATAAGGTGTACTCTCACGGGAAGGATAGTCTTCTATCTATAAGGTGTACTCTCACGACCTGCATAGTCTTCTATCTATAAGGTGTACTCTCACGGGAAGGATAGTCTTCTATCTATAAGGTGCACTCTCACGGGAAGGATAGTCTTCTATCTATAAGGTGCACTCTCACGGGAAGGATAGTCTTCTATCTATAAGGTGCACTCTCACGGGAAGGATAGTCTTCTATCTATAAGGTGCACTCTCACGGGAAGGATAGTCTTCTATCTATAAGGTGCACTCTCACTAGCTGGATTGTCTTCTATCTATAAGGTGCACTCTCACGAGCTGGATATAATCTCCTACTCTATAAGGTGCACTCTCACGAGCTGGATATAATCTCCTACTCTATAAGGTGCACTCTCACGAGCTGGATAATATCCTACTCTATAAGGGACTCTGTCACGACTTTCCTGCAATATCTAGTTATGCTGCAAACAATAGGTTGGTTCCCTCCCAATAGTCCAGATATGTGTCTGCAGCAGGCTTCAGTAAAGATTTCGTTAGTCGAAATGCCAATAGCTTGTCCAATCTTCACGACTGCCTACTACAACATGCATCACAGATGCCATTTGTGGTGTATTTATTCCCATGTCGGGAAACAACAGATGTACACAAAATATTCAAACCCGATCGATTGTCGACTTAAAAAATCGTAAATTATTGACTCAAACAATACATGAAATCGTATGCAAAATCAACAACAACATAAATCATACAGGAATAGCAGTTACATGATATATGAAACAACAATGATAAAGGGTAAAATAAATAACAAATTGGTAAGATGATGACAACAATAAAAGTAAAAGGATATGTAACAAAACAATAAAATAATATGTAACAAAATAATAAAATAATATGTAACAAAACAATAAAATAATATATAACAAAACAATAAAATAATATATAACAAAACAATAAAATAATATATAACAAAACAATAGAATAATATGTAACAAAATAGTAAAATAATATACAAATTAGACAACAGTACAGTATTATACAAATTATCGATTATTAGCTATCATTTGAAGCAACATTGTTCTGTCTTTATGGTATTTGTGTTTACAAGAAGGCTGTTAGGTTCTTGTTGTACGATTATGGATGTTCTATGTTTGTGTTCCTGAGGATACTTCAATACTTGTACGATATGGGATGTTCGTTGTTATTGTAGTAGTCCCTGTCTCGATTGGTCCGCTCTCAGTGACTGGAGAACACATTTTGAATGTCTTGACGAGATCACATCTTTTTTGGTGGGATATGGTTGATCAAGTACAGAAACCCTGTTTACTTTAGTTGCAATGCGATTCGGTGCCGCTAGAACGTGATGATCCTGGGTTACTGTCACACTGGAATGCATCCATGGATTAGTCACACTGGTATGCATCCATGGGTTACTGTCACACTGGGATGCATCCATGGGTTACTGTCACACTGGGATGCATCCATGGGTTACTGTCACACTGGGATGCATCCATGGGTAACTGTCACACTGGAATGCATCCATGGGATACTGTCAGACTGGGATGCATCCATGGGATACTGGCACACTGGTATGCATCCATAGGTTACTGTCACACTGGGATGTATCCATTGGTTACTATAACACTGGGATGCATCCATTGGTTACTATCACACTGGGATGCATCCATTGGTTACTATCACACTGGGATGCATCCATTGGTTACTATCACACTGGGATGCATCCCTGGGTTACTAACACTGGGATGCATCCATGGATTACTGTCACACTGGAATGCATCCACGGGTTACTGTCACACTGGTATAAATCCATGGGTTACTGTACACTGGGATGCATCCATCACACCTTATATTATTTATCAAAATGTGAACTCTTAGTTTGGCCACACACGAGGCATTTCAGCTATTGTAGTCCTGAAGGGGTGTTACAGACCTGACATATTTATTACCCAGCGGTGAATGAAATAATTCGCGTGGAGGCTTGGATTTCGCTTCTGGTTCAAAGATACCATTTCTCAATTGCAATTATGCGCATTTTATACAGCAGCCAGAGTTTGTGCATTTGCAAGCACCATCAACATTCTCCATCCTCATATTTTTGTACAAGTTCTATTAGATTGTCATTGTTGTTTTACTCAGTGCACATTCAATATTTTTACAGGTAAGTCAATTTCATTATTCTTCATGTTAATTTAGGTTACTGTCACACTGGGATGCATCCCTGGGTTACTGTCACACTGGGATGCATCCGTGGGTTACCGTCACACTGGAATGCATCCCTGGGTTACTGTCACACTGGAATGCATCCATGGGTTACTGTCACACTGGAATGCATTCCTGGGTTACTGTCACACTGGGATGCATCCATGGGTTACTGTCACACTGGGATGTATCCCTGGGTTACTGTCACACTGGAATGCATCCATGGCATACTGATTAACTCGAATTTATAACTTCAGGCAATAAACATGCATCCATAACCCCACCCCCACCCCCATTTTCTAACGCAAACATTCATTTACGTCGAGCTTATACGAGAATGGGTATCACTACGGTTACTCAACTCAGGATGACATGTACTTTTCTTAGAAAAACTATGGACTGTCAAGAGCTACCTGCTCACCGTTGAAGGGATTATTTTGTCGTTATCATCATGTGTCAAGGGCTACCTGCTCACAGTTAAAGGGATTATTTTGTCGTTATCATCATGTGTCAAGGGCTACCTGCTCACAGTTAAAGGGATTATTTGGTCATCATGCAAATTCGAAAACAGTAAAATAATAAACAAACTATACACAGAAAAGTAATAACAAATTTTAAAATACGTAAATTAGAAAGGTGAAAAAAACCCACAAGAACAAGGTAGTAATATCACATATTACAGAGTCTGTTCTGATGTCTGTTCACCACATATTACAGACTCGTCGTCTTAATGTAGAATGTCTATTATTTTCCCACTCACGAAGTCTCAAATTATGTGAACAATCGTAGACGCTTCTCTCTGGAACTAACGGTCAGTCTGACCAACGCAATCAACTGGATTTGCGCCGTCTCAGGAATTTCAGTCACTGAGAGGAAACGCATAAGACACGACGGAGGAGCGGGTAGACATGAAGAAATAAATCGATGTTTATTTGCTTATCTCAAAGATTGCTACGGTACCAGTACGACAGAAGATAGTCTATGCATCAGGATAACAGATTGCATAGTGTGTACGCATGTGTACATATGTCTGAAATGTTTTCCTGCAATCGTTATCAAACTCCTGTAGATTAGTAGGAGGTACACGGAAGAAAGGAATGTGTTGTGACATGATTTACAGCACAGCTTCGATATCTGCGCATTTTGGTCTGGCTTATCCGACTTCGGATGTCTTCTTGGTTACTTCAACCCTCTATGAGATGGGTCAGCCAACTCCATCCCCAAAAATTCCGAAGTCGCCTCCCACGACATGTATGGCAGGTAACAGTGTCGATATTCTTTGCTCCACTTTCGTAGCCAGGCAACCGTGTGTGTCTATGAACAATTATTATGTCCCAATCAACAACTAGTATAACTCAATGAATAATTATGAATCAATTATTATGAATAAATTATTATGAATCAATTATTATGAACAATTATTATGTCCCAATCAACAACTAGTATGACTTAATTAATAATTATGAATCAATTATTATGAATCAATTATTATGAATCAATTATTATGAACAATTATTATGAACAATTATTATGTCCCAATGAACAACTAGTATGACTCAATTAATAATTATGAATCAATTATTATGAATCAATTATTATGAATCAATTATTATGAATCAATTATTATGAATCAATTATTATGAAGAATTATTATGAATCAATTATTATGAACAATTATTATGAACAATTATTATGTCCCAATGAACAGCTAGTATGACTCAATTAATAATTATGAATCAATTATTATGAATCAATTATTATGAATCAATTATTATGAATAAATTATTATGAACAGTTATTATCAATCAATTATTATGAACAATTATTATACAAAAATCCTCACTTTGAATCAATAAATTTTTTCAAAACAATATTTATACACTGTAGCATTGTTAAAATGGTATGAAGAATGTGTGTGCACATTTATGTCTTAGTTTTCCTGTTCAACGCAAGGTAAATGCTACTAAGTGTTATATACCTAAGAAGGAGGGGCTTTGTACCTCTACACCCTCCATATCTACGGAGCTGATTTTTGACTGAAAACGATTTCTGCTCCGATATCTTTCTTACATGATAACTCTGAAAGTCGAAAAGGTGATCTACTCGAACAACCATCATGTGACAGCCCAATTCCAGGTAGATGAAATGTCAAAAGTACCCATCATGTAACAGCAAAATTCCAGGTAGATGACATGTCAAAAGTAACCATCATGTAACAGCAAAATTCCAGGTAGATGACATGTCAAAAGTAACCATCATGTAACAGCCCAATTCCAGGTATATGACATGTCAAAAGTAACCATCATGTAACAGCCCAATTCCAGGTATATGACATGTCAAAAGTAACCATCATGTAACAGCCCAATTCCAGGTAGATGACATGTCAAAAGTAACTATCATGTAACAGCCCAATTCCAGGTAGATGACATGTCAAAAGTAACCATCATGAAACAGCAAAATTCCAGCTAGATGACATGTAAAAAGTACCCATCATGTAACAGCAAAATTCCAGCTAGATGACATGTAAAAAGTAACCATCATGAAACAGCAAAATTCCAGCTAGATGACATGTAAAAAGTACCCATCATGTAACAGCAAAATTCCAGCTAGATGACATGTAAAAAGTACCCATCATGTAACAGCAAAATTCCAGCTAGATGACATGTAAAAAGTATCCATCATGTAACAGAAAAACTTCTCAGTAGATATGTCTATAAAGTTACGTTTTTCTCTCTAAGCCTCGCGTCTCTTCACTTCAATTTATAATCTATGATTTTTGAGCCTTCATTTTCAAGAAATTTCCTACAAGTAAAGACAATGCATGGGTACATGAATAGAGCTGGAGTCCGCTCCCTAAATAGGGCTCGACCTTTTTCTGCGAGCTAAAGTACCTAAATATGTCATCGACAGAACACTGCAATAGTAATTATGCGAAGAATTGAATTTTCCACTCAGAGCTTTCGGATAACTAAATTTATATATGTGTCCAGAGAATAGATTGTAACTGGAACTGAACATTGTTCATTTGTATACTCATCAAAATCACTGAACTGCGTTGAATTGAGAGAACTTAACAAGAACAATTTTAAAGAGAACATCTCAAATCGTGACAATATAAACAAAACGACATATTTGCTTCCGAGACATGAAATCGTTAGGAATTATCCCCCACCCCTTCTGAGATCTCAAACGACCTGACTGAAATTTCCTACAATGTCCTTCACATTATGTCCGCTATGACCTTGAAGAACTCGGTTAGCTTCAGACTTCATGATAGCACCGGTTAGCCTCTAAACAACGTACACTTGCGCGTGCTGCGGTCAGGAACTCCACGAGCGCAGAACTCAATCAATAGGTGACGATTAGACACGAGGACAATATGCTTCTTTCTACGTGGAAAATATAAAAATGAAAATGTAAAATGTCACGGACACATATCGCGAAATACGGTGTTATGCCTGAAATGTTAATTGACCAAAGAACACTAACGGGTGAAATGATCAACATCACACCTGTCGCCTTTATTTACTCAGAAGGTATGGTACCCATTTATTTAGGATGAATCTTTAAAAGAAAACATGGCTCAATTGTCTGTATATATGTCTGTATATATGTCTGTAAATAAGGAATCCTGTAGTTATCCTATATTTCTGTAATTAAGGTATCCTGTACTGTTTTCTCTATATCTGTAAGTAAGGTATCATGTACTGTTTTCTCTATATCTGTAAGTAAGGTATCATGTACTGTTTTCTCTATATCTGTAAGTAAGGTATCATGTACTGTTTTCTCTATATCTGTAAGTAAGGTATCATGTACTGTTTTCTCTATATCTGTAAGTAAGGTATCCTGTACTGTTTTCTCTATATCTGTAAGTAAGGTATCATGTACTGTTTTCTCTATATCTGTAAGTAAGGTATATTGTACTGTTTTCTCTATATCTGTAAGTAAGGTATCCTGTACTGTTTTCTCTATATCTGTAAGTAAGGTATCATGTACTGTTTTCTCTATATCTGTAAGTAAGGTATCATGTACTGTTTTGTCTATATCTGTAAGTAAGGTATCCTGTACTGTTTTCTCTATATCTGTAAGTAAGTTAGCATGTACTGTTTTCTCTATATCTGTAAGTAAGGTATCATGTACTGTTTTCTCTATATCTGTAAGTAAGGTATCATGTACTGTTTTCTCTATATCTGTAAGTAAGGTATCATGTACTGTTTTCTCTATATCTGTAAGTAAGGTAGCATGTACTGTTTTCTCTATATCTGTAAGTAATGTATTCCTAACATTTCTGTAGTATTCTCTTATCTATAAGTAAAGTATGTAGTGCTATTTTCGTTATATCAGTAAGTAAAGAATCTTGCACTGTTTTTGTATGTCTGTAATTACGGAATCATGATGTACTGTTTTCATGTGAGTGTAAGTAAGAAATCGGGTACTTTTTTTCTGTATGTCTGTAAGTAAGGAGCACTGTACTATTTTCATATATGCCTGTATGAAGTTCTGTGGTGTTTTCATGTATGTTTGTTATTAAGGAATCGTGTAATTTTTTTCATGTACGTCTGTAAGTAATCCTGAACTGTTTTCATGTATGTCTGTAAATAATCATGTACTGTTTTCGTAAATGCCTGTAAATACGTAATCATGTACTGTTTTTGTAAATGTCTGTAAAGAATCCTGTACTATTTTAATGTCTGTAAGTAAGGAAACATGTACTTTTTCCATGTATGTATGTAACGGATCCTGCACTTTTTCCGTTACGTCTGATCATAATTAAAGAATACTGACCTGCTTGTTCGCTCACAATTAATGAATACTAATCTATTTTTCTGTCTACAGAGCCGCTAGTAACTTAACTAGTAACTTAAACATATTTTCAATTTAACTTTGGATCACACGACTGGGTAGGCAGTGCACTAATCACTGAGCTACCGAGGTCCCCTATGGGAAATGTCGGAACGATGATAATCTTTCATGGTGCACAGAGGAGTATTTCGGCTTTTGATATGTACAAACATACAGATAAACATGCCACGGTGCCTTAATCACGCGCGGACAGACATGCAAGTTGGTACACCCGGATTCTTCGTTTAAGGTGGGGGCTGATAACGGAGTAGATTCTCAGCTCGCAAAGATAGGCAGAAGAATGGACATATTTCCTGCTTACATGCAGATATACAGACAAACAAGTTAGAAATAACTGCTTACAGACATACATGCTAACAGACGAGAGGATTATCTACCTACAAACTCAGCCAGCAGTTTCTACTTACCCACAGACAAACATGCAGTCATAAACGCTAGATAAACCTATCACGATTTCAAAACTATTAGCAATAACAAATATTCAGACTATATATTAGAACAAGATTTCTTACTTACTCGGAGAAAGCAAAACAGTGTTCCGTAATTACCGGCAGAAAGACACTAACAAGCAGATTAACAGAATAGAACTCTCTCAATACTGTTTACCTTTACATAACGGTAATTAGACAGACATATTGGACATAATTCTCTAATTGAGAGCAGGCATACACAAAGAATATATTTCCTACCTCCGAATAGACAAATAATAAAGTCAGGATTCCTTACATGCAGGCAGACAGACATACAAGAAGACCATGAAACCATACTTGTAGGCAGACAGACAAGCGGGTCTTGATTCTCTTCCAGGAATTGACGGCAGACAAACAGAAATATATTATTTCATACTGACAGACAAACAGAAATATATTATTTCATACTGACAGACAAACAGAAATATATTATTTAATACTGACAGACCAACAGAAATATATTTTAACAGTAGTTTACAGATTGACAATGATGTCGTACTAGATTCTAACAACCCTGGATCATTGACATGGGTAGTAAAAATGTATGGTGTAACTTTGTTTTTCTGAAGATTCGCAACTAGAACGCAGACATGTAAACAATACAAAGTTAAAGGTGACAATGACGTACGTGTAAACATGTAGTCATGGAGGCGGGTCTTTTTTTTAAAAGGGGACGAGATATGAGAACAGAAAGAAAAAAATATTACCCAAAACAACATGGATATCAATACAACAACGACCATACCATCACACATTTAAATAAATGGATGTTCGGAGATAAGTCCAAAAGATTTGAAGGTACTAAACTCAAAAATAAATCGATTTTCAAGAGGGTACCTAGATCTGTCATCCGTGGTGCAGAATCTAAGAACAGTGACCTGGATATTGAGGGCACCATAATAACCATCACCATTGAAACTAATGGCGACAGGGGTAAGTTCTTTGTGTTTTATGGCATGAATATGTCTACAGAAGCGGTCACTCAATTGTAAACCCCTTTTACCTAGATACTTCTTGTTACAACGTTTACCTATAATAACGTAAATGCCATCAACTGGCATCGTGTTCGATTGTGGCACAGGGCGATGGGGCAATGGATCGCGTTGACGTTTTGAACTCCTTAAGAGATATAACACGCGAGAGTGAGACTAATGTGGATGATGATTCCTTTTCAATGACTAGGATTAAAGATCAGGGATTGAGATGCGGTGTTGCTAGAGGTGAACATTTTGGAGGGCGCAGAAGAATGATGGTCAACCAGCATAGGACCGGTACTGTCAGCAGAAGTGTGATGGCGGATACACTGAAGGAGAGATCGGAGCAACTATGGGTGTGTCCAGTTTGCAGTGATGATGATCCGACGACTAACTAACTAACGTAAATGCCATTACGGGATTTACATGTAAAGGCCTCATCGATAGTGAAAGTGGCATTATGAAATGAAACAGCGGATCTGAACTACATAGGGGCATGTGCAGCAACGACTGCGTTTGCAAGGAACAGTGCCGAAGTGAGCAGGAACATAAGACCTGAAGTGACTGTGGACCATGATGTCATTAAAATTTTTGTCACGCTTATAGGCGAGCAGAGGAAAGTCCTGGAAAGCAGCACAAGTTAGAGGATCAGATTGGAGAAGAGAATAATGCATCAACAAGATTCGACGGACAGTAGAGCTATGGGGATGAATGTACAGATTACATAGAGAGAGAACAGATCAAGTAGTTTGGCCACATTATGAGATTGCATCATGAAAATCTGCCCGTACAAGCATATAACTAAATGAGATCAGGGTACAAAGCCATAGGAAGACTACGAAAAAGATGGATAGAAAACGTCAGGGACATCCTGTACAGACATGGTCATAGCACAGCCAAGACCACACATCTGGCTTTAGAACGCAAGCTTGAGCTCCAATCACCCCTACGCTTAACGGCAAGAGTACATCACAAACCACCTGGGGAAAGACAATAGACAATAGACACGGAGAAAGCCATCTACCCCTATTATCTGTCATGGCCATAATTCGCTAAAGCCTATATTTTTTATGGAAACTTCTATATAGATTGCAGCAGGGCGGAGAAACAGTTACGGAGACGTTAATTAACCAACAAGAGTTTCCTACTTACAATTAGATGGGCAAACATCTCATTTGATATTCATAAGTCTTTAATGACGTTTAGATTGATATAGGTAAAAATGTTCTCCTTTTGCTATATTTTATTCCTTCCCCGTTTATGTGATTTAACCAATGGTAGGCTTCGACATAATCTTCAAACCTAGAAAGGATGCTAAAAACAAGTTTATGCGTTCCACTATGTGATTTAACCAATGGTAGGCTTCGACATATTCTTCAAACCTAGAAAGGATGCTAAGAACAAGTGTATTCCTTCTCTTTTTTTCTGAGTGAATTCTCAAACTCATGCACATTATGCCGTCCGGAGAGTGGAATGGTTTGTGTTATGGTTTCAATCTTTGACTGATTTATTCATCTTTCAGGATGACTAATCCGACTTCTGTATGACTTCACTTAACTCTCTAATGGGATGTGATAGTCAACAACACCCCGAAAACGTCTTTAGTCGCCTCTTACGACATGAGTAGCAGGTAACAGTATTGTTATTCATTGTTTTCCTTTTAGGTCCCGTCAAAAAGACACAACTCCCTCCCCATCTACCCCTTTTGTGTGTTTGTTTAGTGAAGGTTTCGCCTCATTTGTTCGAGGCCCGCGCCTTTCAACCTAGGACTGGTAGGTTAGGTATGTAGGTTAATGAGTTTGCCTCTCTTTTGGAGAGGGGTGCCCCTTTCAACTAGCTGACATAATCCAATTAGGTTATATCAGGATACACTACCATACAATATTAGAGGTAACAAAGACCCCAAGTATTATTACCTACCTTGGACTGGTGTCTTGCCATCTACCCCGTGTATGTATTTTGTATATGTTTTGTTAAAACTGCGCCAGTATTTCCTCCCATGTGAAAGCAAACGATTACACATACCCATTTTCAAAAATACATATTATTGTCTTCAAAACCTGCATCTCTTTCCAAATCTATGCTCGTGCGTGTATATAATTAGAACGATAGTTTTAACACGATTTCTGCTGAACCAATGATTAATACCATGTAACTTAAGAATTGACACACATTCTAAAGTTATTTCCCTTGAGGCTGTGTGATTAATGCTTATTTCCCTTGTGCACTTGTTATCTAGACATATTGTCCAAGCATTACAAACACAAAGTTACACCATACATGTTTATTACCCATGTCAATGATCCAGGGTTGTTTGAATCTAGTACGGCGTCATTGTCAAACTGTAAACTACTGTTATTGGGCACTTGTTGAATGAACATGTACAATAATTGAAAATCAATCTGTTAAAATGTGGCGCAGTATGTTTGGATTTATCAAACCATTTATTATTCCAGTTACGTATTCACAGAGAGAATAAATTATAGGAATCAGAAAAGTATGAGCAGACATCTTGTACTGTAGGTATGTCAAGTATGAGAAATGTCTTCAAGATGTATGAGCAGTGTCTGCAGATAACGGGAGACACTAGAATCCGGTAAGAAAGAAAACAAGTATTGGTAAGAAATAAAAACAAGTATCATATGTCTGCGTAGTGTCTGCAAGATAACGGGAGAAACTGTAGAATCCGGTAAGAAAGAAAACAAGTATTGGTAAGAAAGAAAACAGGTATTGGTAAGAAAGAAAACAGGTATTGGTAAGAAAGAAAACAAGTATTGGTAAGAAAGAAAACAAGTATTGGTAAGAAAGAAAACAAGTATTGGTAAGAAAGAAAACAAGTATTGGGTAAGAAAGAAAACAGGTATTGGTAAGAAAGAAAACAAGTATGTCTGAGCAGTGTCTGCAGATAATGGGAGAAATTGTAGAATCGAGTATGAAAGAAAACAAGTATGTCTGAGCAGTGTCTGCAGATAATGGGAGAAATTGTAGAATCGAGTATGAAAGAAAACAAGTATGAATTGTAATTGGGAATATCATCATTCAAGAGTTGAGTTCTTAAGCAAATTTAATTGTTCATGGGGATTTTAGTCGTTGAAGTAGTGCTGATGATGATTTTAGTTGTTGAAGTAGTGCTGATGATGATTTTAGTCGTTGAAGTAGTGCTGATGATGATTTTAGTTGTTGATGTAGTGCTGATGATGATTTTAGTTGTTGATGTAGTGCTGATGATGATTTTAGTTGTTGATGTAGCGGTGATGATGAAGTTCCTTCTTCGCAAACGAAGATGAGCATGGCATAGAAAAAGGTCGAATTAGGTTTGGTGTTTGTGAGTTCTCAAGTGGCCACGGAGTGCAATCCAGGATCTAAAAACCTAGTGCAGTGTGAACTGGAATGAAGGTCTTGAAGTGAGGGAAAACAGTCGGCCCTCTTCTTTTTTTTCTGAATCACATTCATTGTGTTTCTCTTTGGTAAAAAAATAAAATATACCTACTTATAGTAAAGTACACTACTTTCAGTCGTGGGTGTTAGTCCAATGAAGTTATATATGAGCTTCTAACAATCAAAATCTGGAGATCAAATTTCTGGTAATATCACCACGACACCATTTGGCTAAATAATGTCACGACTGTAGTGTTCTAATTTGTACCAAAATTTAACACCCACACTGAACTGATAATACCGACAATGCATGGTAAAATATGTGAGGTGAAGTAACAGTGTAAAGTGTAGTAATAGTGTGTGATGTAATAATAGTGTGAAGTTTAGTAATAGTGTGAAGTGTAGTAATAGTGTGAAGTGTAGTAAAAGTGTGAGGTGTAGTAATAGTGTGTGATGTAATAATAGTGTGAAGTGTAGCAATAGTGTGTGATGTAATAATAGTGTGAAGTTTAGTAATAGTGTGAAGTGTAGTAATAGTGTGAAGTGTAGTAAAAGTGTGAGGTGTAGTAATAGTGTGAGGTGTACTAATAGTGTGAGGTGTACTAATAGTGTGAAGTGTAGTAATAGTGTGAAGTGTAGTAATAGTGTAAGGTAGCTTTTTTGGAAATTACATAGTAAATTTACATAGCAAAAATAAATTAGACTGAACGATGGGCCTGATGATTCTGCAATTGCAAAATCACGAAAATAATTCATTTCTAAATATATATTATTCAGTTCTTCTATAAGGAGCCACAGACCCCTAGACCGCCACCCAATTGTTTCTGAACGAACTACCCCCCCCCCCCCACCCAAAAATAAGTCTTCAACTTTCATTTGGGCGGTACGGTCTACTTTTGTAATCTATGGTCTAGTAGAACCACGTCTGTTGTTGTATGTCTAGAATGACCACTTCTGTTTCACATCTAACATAACCAGTTAGTCTGTTTATGTCTAGTACGAGTGTGTTTCAAATGAAAGCCTTCAGCATGCGTAAGAAATTATAATAGCCACAGCAGTGTCTTATAACCAAACTATAATGTTAAGAATGTCAATTGTGCCGTGTATGCGCCATCGTGGTGCAAACAATGTAAATTGTGCCATGTATGCGCCATCGTGGTGCAAACAATGTAAATTGTGCCGTGTATGCGCCATCGTGGTGCAAACAATGTAAATTGTGCCATGTATGCGCCATCGTGGTGCAAACAATGTAAATTGTGCCATGTATGCGCCATTGTGGTGCAAATGAACAACGTAACCTCATAAAGTCAGTTTAAAGATGGCTGCCCTACTATTGACTTACTTCACAGAGCAGAAATGTTCTGTTATACCCTTTTATCTGTTATTGTTATCGGTGAATAAGTGAAACCGATAGATAAGATAACATCTATGATAATGTATTGTTACTGCTTACTAATATAACTAATAAATAACAAATATACCAAATGTAAAGTAATATCAATGAAAAAATAACAATAAAAAAACACTGACTTCTTTCATGTTAAGGTCCAATATGAACCGTTATCAAAAACAACCACCAAATAGAAATAAGCACAAACATTACAACAAATATAATGGGATCGTCTTACCACTTCACTCCATTGTATATGAAGGGAAATAAAGGCGCAATCATGTTTAGTCAACGAGCACCGTAATTGCTTATAACTAGCTATAACGTGAAGAAAGTCCTTGTTCCTGTCTTACTTTTCATTGTCATTACTTTACAGTTGGTATTTTTGTTATTTAATAGTTATATTAGTAATCGGTAAGTAATTAGTGACAATAATACATGACCATAGGTGTTATAGTTTCTTATATTTGTTACTGCGGCACTCTCCATATTACCGGATTCCTCTGACAGTTTCATTATTATTGAAACCTATAAATTCATCGGTGAATAATGGTCGAGTATGGTGATCCATGCCTACTAATCGAATAAAATTATGTAGAGTATAGAGTTGCCAACGGTAATGACAAGGCAATGAGTTCAAAGATATGGATAACTTTCACATCAGTTCAAATCTTTTCTGCATGGTTCATAAATAATTTCATAATCTTTAATGTCTTTTATTCTAAAACATTATTTCATGTCAGTGCTGCATTTTTTTATATATAATTGTAAATATAAAAACGAGGTCAGCAGTTTGACTGTTTCCAAGCGTATAACAAATGTGACAGGACCAATTGTTAACAAACCTCCACAACTTCTGTGAACGCGGTTAAGAAATCGAGAAGTTATAGATTGTACACACACCAGGTGAATGTTAATCAATTTTTAGCGACTGGTACTTGGAATGCGACCAAGAAATTCATCAATAAAAAAAACGCACAGGTTTCAGATGATGAAATGTAAGAGGCCGTGGATTCTATTTAACACTGAATATTAACACAGGAAAAATGACACATATTTGATAGGGAAAATGACATATTTGATAGGGAAAATGATACATATTTGATAGGGAACATGACACATATTTGATAGGGGAAATGACACATATTTGATAGGGAAAATGACACATATTTTATAGGGAAAATGACACATATTTGATAGGGAAAATGACACATATTTTATAGGGAAAATGACACATATTTGATAGGAAATGTTTATAAGTTAAACTTGAACTTAGTTTAGCTTCTCTTTATGCAATATCGTAATTTAGTATAGTTTAGTACTCAGAGATCATTACAAAGATTATGTACACTGATGGTCCCCGTGGTATACCGGTTATACACAGTCCTTAATCGCCCCCTCAAACGTCCCGTTTTGCTGACAATTGTGTTTCTTCCTAGTCTCTTCTTCCTGTATACATATTGTGCTGTTTGTCCATGATTGACTTACATACATTAGAATTACAGTTGGTAATTTTGTTATTTAATAGTTATATTAGTAATCGGTAAGTAATTAGTGACAATAATACATTACCATAGGTGTTATAGTTTCTTATATTTGTTACTGCGGCACTCTCCATATTACCGGATTCCTCTGACAGTTTCATTATTATTGAAACCTATAAATTCATCGGTGAATAAAGGTCGAGTATGGTGATCCATGCTACTAATCGAATAAAATTATGTAGAGTATAGAGTTGCCAACGGTAATGACAAGGCAATGAGTTCAAAGATATGGATAACTTTCACATCAGTTCAAATCTTTTCTGCATGGTTCATAAATAATTTCATAATCTTTAATGTCTTTTATTCTAAAACATTATTTCATGTCAGTGCTGCATTTTTTATATATAATTGTAAATATAAAAACGAGGTCAGCAGTTTGACTGTTTCCAAGCGTATAACAAATGTGACAGGACCAATTGTTAACAAACCTCCACAACTTCTGTGAACGCGGTTAAGAAATCGAGAAGTTATAGATTGTACACACACCAGGTGAATTTTAATCAATTTTTAGCGACTGGTACTTGGAATGCGACCAAGAAATTCATCAATAAAAAAAACGCACAGGTTTCAGATGATGAAATGTAAGAGGCCGTGGATTCTATTTAACACTGAATATTAACACAGGAAAAATGACACATATTTGATAGGGAAAATGACATATTTGATAGGGAAAATGATACATATTTGATAGGGAACATGACACATATTTGATAGGGGAAATGACACATATTTGATAGGGAAAATGACACATATTTTATAGGGAAAATGACACATATTTGATAGGGAAAATGACACATATTTTATAGGGAAAATGACACATATTTGATAGGAAATGTTTATAAGTTAAACTTGAACTTAGTTTAGCTTCTCTTTATGCAATATCGTAATTTAGTATAGTTTAGTACTCAGAGATCATTACAAAGATTATGTACACTGATGGTCCCCGTGGTATACCGGTTATACACAGTCCTTAATCGCCCCCTCACACGTCCCGTTTTGCTGACAATTGTGTTTCTTCCTAGTCTCTTCTTCCTGTATACATATTGTGCTGTTTGTCCATGATTGACTTACATACATTAGAATTAGTTCCATATAACTTTGACAAACTATTTCTTACTTCACTTAACAAATATGACGTTTGATTGGAGTTAGCTTGGGAGACAAAATCTGGAATGAAACACTAAGGAAACAATTAAGGATCAAGTCAGCAATAGAATACATCCAGAAACAACAAGTTAAATGGTACGGCCACATAACCAGACAGAAAGAGCAAAGTAATATCCCAAAAACATTTAAAAAACGATACGAAAACAGGCGACCTATTGGACGCCCTTGTAAAAGGTGGATAGATAGTGTATTAGAGACACTCGGAAATATAACCGCGGAAGAGACAAATAGAAGGGAAAAAGACAGTACACTCACTATCCCCTCAACACCGAAAGGTACATGAGGACAGAAAGAAGAAGAAGAACTTAACAAATATATTACGAGAGAAACAATTCTACAAACAATATTGCTTAGTGGAGGTGACCATATTTATGTATATTTTCAACAATTTAAACAAGATAATATGTAATATATATTTATTTTCAAATTTAAACATATAAAAAAGACTAAAACATAAATGTTATATTATATAACATTGTAAAATTTCCATACTTGCCAATTTGAACTATGAAATGGACAATATGTCAACACTCCTTTTGCTCATTTTCATATTTCGTGTTGCCTATATTTCTGCACGCAAGTCTGATGTGGTTATTGCTTGATCGCTCTCCTCGACTTGTCTTTCAATCTGTGTTTTGTCGCCTTGTACTCCTCAGTGTATGTGTTCATGTGCCATATTGTGACTACGTCAGTCTGTCTATTTTGCACTTTTCAGAAGCTGTCTGTTTTCCCACTATTTTTCATGAGAACTTACTGATTTTACTTGTTTCCCTGTCCAGGTTATTTTCTTCAGTCAACAACAGCAATTGATTTTTAAAGCCCCTAAGTTATTTTATCCTTTTTGTTGAGCATTCGTGCATGCTCCACAGCAGATCTACTTCGTAATTATTTATCTTAAATAGAACATTTTCATTTTTTCCATGTTATCTCTTTTCATAATTAAAGATTGTTTCCACCTCTTCATATACTTCATGCTTTCTCTTTTCATATTTTATGATTGTTTGCCAATCATCTTTGGTTTACTAATATCGATCGCCCAGTAAATTATTTTTGCTGTCATTGATTTTGATTTCATTAATGTGAAGGGATGGGTTTATAGTTGATTCTTGTAACGAGATAATGGTTTTTTCCACTTTATTTCCAATCACTCAATCTGCTGCATGCTACTTATTTGTCCAGTTTACAACATGGTCGTCTCTTACTAACTTGCTACTTATATCTCCAGGCTACAACATGAACGTCCGTTGCTAATTGTTAATTATTTCTTCAGAGATTCCCTTTTCTTTAAGTAATCATTTTCCAACTCTCTTGCAGCCTCTCATGGTGACGCGCTAAGGGGTAGTGTGATTGCGTGTTTCTGTCGATAGGTGTAAAAAGACCTTCAAAAGTGTGTATGCATGTTTACACACGACCTGTTAGGATTTATTGTGAAGACTGGGTGGGGGGGGCACGAAACTTTTAATCAATTGTTTTTGCAAACCACGAGTGAGTGACTATTCAAGTCTAACCAAGAACAAGACGACATCCCATCAACTTAGCCACTACACTACTCTTGTTCCAATTTTTGCTACAAATTCAAATGAACCATACTAATACAGAAACTACCTGAACAGCGTACCACATAAGAAAGTTTTTATCTCAAGTAAATGAGCAATAAATAACATACATTTAATGGAAAAGTTCATTCGCGTTTTATGTCAAGGGTGTTAAACATCACTAATAAATAATCGTTATTGTCATAGTGGAGCGCGTATGGCTAGAACGCCGGTTTCAGAACCGTTAGGCTCCGGGTTCAATCTACTGTTGGTGTTGGGATATGGTTTTTTTTTTCTCTTTCGCGACGACAACTATTGCACTCTTTAATAGGAAAACACGAAGTGATCAAAATGTAAAATAGCATTTTAAAATGATTCGTTTGGCACGCACCGAAATGAAGTCTCACGAAATGCTACAGTAGTACATGTTCTAATGTCGAAGTCAGGTGTTTGCCATGGACGCAAATATAATAACGACACAGCATTTCCGTTTGGTTTTTTGGTTTTTTTATGGAATATGCCCTGTCGGAAATCTAGTAGAACCATTGTTCTTCTCTAAGAAATATCCGGGGGGAGATTAAGACATAACATCAAAACATAATCACAGGTTATTTCAAAGAACACGAAATCAGGTATTTTTTGTTTGTTGTTATTTCTATTGTTCATCCTTCATTTATCACCTGTATATTGACGGCATTGGCTCTGTGGAAGTGTGGACAGTGGACCGGTCATACCTTCCCAACACGGAACTTACCTTGTAGTTCGAAAGCCGATCGTTCCCATTGTGCTTGTGATAGATTGAGTGTATTAAAGTAAAGGTATGTCCCATGGTAGCAACCTACCGTCGTCAACTAAGATAACTCTTCATGTACTAAGCCGCAGCAACTATTAGGTGGGGTGGCAGGTCCCTTCCTTGCTGTCTTTACCTCCCCTAACTCATGCGCCAGTTATTCATTTATTGATGACTCGACTGGAAGAGTGTTCGTGTTAAATGAGAAATCACAACCCTGAACTTTTTGTCGGACGTGGTTTCGAACCCTGACACATTGTAACACGATGATAGCAAGCTAGCTCACTTTCAACTATTCTACCGCGCCTACTAACTACGTCTAAAAATTCAACGATAGTTCAAATTCAATATCCTGTTACATGGTATGCTTCACTTATTCCTTTTTATTACGTGTTAATTTGGCCCAAAAAGAGAGAAAATATTAATACATGTAGTTACACTGTCCTATGCTATAACCTGGACGGCTTCATTGTTGTCGTTTAGAGGTCTAGCCAGTTGTGAAAGGACGGCTTCGTTATCATTAAAAAAAAATTGGTAGCATATCCTTTACAGGACTTAGCTATCAACCAAGCATTTACTGGCTGTGATGATTTTCTAGGCAATATAAATACGTTCAATAGTTTGCCATTGCTTTCTCTACGGTCCGGTTGCACAATTGCCTGTGGCAGAGATCGAACTCGGTACCTTGGCCATCACAGAACCCGCTCTGTACAACTTCGCGACAGGGCTAAAATTGAAAGTTGCTTTCTTGGTAAATACAGATCGCATATGAAATAGCAGGAACAGAGAATCTACTCTTGAAATTCAATGCTACTTCAAATAGAGACACAATGAAATTATCTTAATCATTGTATACAGTTAATCAATATTACATTGAACAACTTTACTTCATTGTTCGTTGGTTTGTAATGTCTACATCTGCAGTTTTGTCTCTTGTATAAATTATACTCTTTTTTTCATTTCTTGTTTTGTACAATAGAGTTTAAGATTTGTAGGCGTGTTAGAAGGTAACCACGTCTGAACATACTCTGCAGTTTGGTTCATTTGACAATATTTCCACTTTACTGAGTTACCTATTTGGATTTTGGTGTGCATATGCCTGCTTTTATTGAATTATTATCACGTATTTGAACAACGATGACATCAGACAGAAGTCGTTTAAGACAGATGTGACACCACAACAACAGGACAGACAAAGGCAGCATTCCTAAAAGTGAAAATATACTGTGTCATATGTTTCTGTCCTTAGAGGTGAGAAGAAAGTACTTCAGAGCTTAACACCACCAATTCTAACATATGGAGGCGAGTCGTGGACAATAAATAAACAGGAGAACAGTGGAAAATTGCAAGCAACAAACATGCGATTCTATAGAATAATGCTTAGAGTATAGTTTCACCATGAATAAATAATTCCGTAACCCATTAGAGTCATAAGGATACCACATTTGATGCTTCAGCACACAGTTTCAACATACACGACAACAAATATCATGCCAAGATACGTTCACAATCACAAGACACCATATGTACATATGGCTCAGTCAACAGATTCACAACCGCAAGACATAGCATATGTACATATGGCTCAGTCAACAGATTCACAACCGCAAGACATATCATATGTACATATGGCTCAGTCAACAGATTCACAACCGCAAGACATATCATATGTGCATATGGCTCAGTCAACAGATTCACAACCGCAAGACATATCATATGTACATATGGCTCAGTCAACAGATTCACAACCGCAAGACATATCATATGTACATATGGCGCAGTCAACAGATTCACAACCGCAAGACATATCATATGTACATATGGCTCAGTCAACAGATTCACAACCGCAAGACATATCATATGTACATATGGCTCAGTCAACACGTACATATGGCCCAGTCAACAGAGAAACGAATAAGTGCAAATTGGGGTTTTATTGCCTACAAGAGTGGAAAAATGTGCTTGAAAAAAAATCAGCCTACTCCACTACAGAATCCACCATGAAAAGAGAAATAGAACCGGTGACTGGGCCGGGGCACTAAATTGGTTGGTGACTGAGATATCAACCCACGCGGTGATACTCTCTGACTGCCAGAGCGTGCTGCAGAAGATAAAAAGGTGCATGTTAAGAATGGATTGTGTCACGTTACTTAACACCTCGGTTATCTAATTTATTACATGGATATACTGATGCGGTCATGAGGGAGTCAGAGGCAACGAAAGAGCGGACTCTTTGTAGGGCGATGCTGTGGTTGATGGCACAGTATTGAAGAGAGATATGGCTGACCTAATAAAGGATGTCAATACAGGGTGAAGAACACGATGCTGATGTGAATAATATGCAAATACAAAGAATGCCAGTTATAGGGGTAACCAGGAGTGAGGGAGAAAGTGTATATTCTTTGGAAAGTTATGAAAATCATATAATCAGCATCTGATTGAGACTACAAGTCTTCATATTCTTGAATGGCTGTCGGAAATGAGAGCGGTGCACTTATTGAAGTGTACTATGTTCCAGATGCTGGTTTCTAATCAAGAATCATGAAGAATCAAGAATACTGAAAGTACAATTGACAGATATAAGAAATAACAAGAATAAGCTGAAAGACTCAAATCCAAGAAGGGGGTTACTTTACAAAAAAAAGACCCATCTTTATATATTTTTGTCATCACGTTAAGGGAGAAGGAACTCTGAGAACATAGTTACAAAGAGGGGCAAGATTGATCACGGACGATAGAGCGAGTAAATGTATAATCTGACTGACATCGCGGCACGAAAAAGCGTCAACAATGATCTTGATACAAGATGCTGAAAATATTGAGAGTCGTGGAGATCCATGATCGGTGACACCAGTCAAACTGGCACATTGTGATGATGGCTGCTTAGTCTACTGTGCTCAGTTCTGAGTCAAAATTTCATGACCGGATCTTGTTGTTTAACAGATGCTAGTCACTATGTGTTACCGGGTTTTGTTGCTTAGCTGATGGAGTCACCTGTGTGACCGGTACTTCTTGTTTAGCCTATGGAAGTCACCCTGTGTGACCGGTACTTCTTGTTTAGCCTATGGAAGTCACCCTGTGTGACCGGTACTTCTTGTTTAGCCTATGGAAGTCACCCTGTGTGACCGGTACTTCTTGTTTAGCCTATGGAAGTCACCCTGTGTGACCGGTACTTCTTGTTTAGCAAATGGAAGTCACCCTGTGTGACCGGTACTTCTTGTTTAGCAAATGGAAGTCACCCTGTGTGACCGGTACTTCTTGTTTAGCAAATGGAAGTCACCCTGTGTGACCGGTACTTCTTGTTTAGCAAATGGAAGTCACCCTGTGTGACCGGTACTTCTTGTTTAGCAAATGGAAGTCACCCTGTGTGACCGGTACTTCTTGTTTAGCAAATGGAAGTCACCCTGTACGACCGGGTTTTGCGTTCACTCATCATTCATTGTTTTCAAACTTAAAAAAAAACATTGCGGTTCATCAAATCATTAGGAAATGGGTACCAGTGCTAATACTCTGGGAAAGTCGATGAATGTCTTGATAGTTTCTGAGTAAATTTTGAAGGCGACAATAACCAGGCCGTATCTATTAAATCACTGGCTCGGCAGCTGCGCAGTAATGGGGAAACCGTGTGATATCACGCTGATGCATAAATCAATTCCCTTCACCTCATTAAGCCTGGACATGGGTCACTAGTTCAGTGGTATAGCTCTCCACAGAAACAACACGTTATATCTGATAACCTAACCAGTTCCCTATAATTGCTCATGTAATTAACTTAACTATATTGCTGAACTATTTCTTTCTATTTGGCATTCTCCCGCAGCACTATCTTTATCTTCATCAGACGAACCTATCATAATCTTATTAATGCTAGATACCCACAATTCCATTCAGCGCGTTCCTTCCTTACGCCAAAATCAATGGTAATTACGTCATTCTAATGTTTTTTCTTGTATGGGAAGCGAAAACAGAAATATAACCACTCCTTTCTAGATCTAAAATCAGAACAGAGTATTCTATACTCGGGTCTATAACCCTTGGTCATTGGTGAAATATTTTTACGGAGATTGAAAATATGGATGACGTCCAGAACTAAACGACTAATGGTATTTGATCAACTAAGTGAAGATTACGAATGGTTCCGGATATTTCACTGTAAGAATGTTGTTTTTACCCCATGTGAATAAAAAAAAAAAAGTACCAGACCCCACGTGGTTCACAGTGATAATATTTCTATAATCTGTTATCGTTTGAAACTAATCTAATAGGGCAATGAGTGCAGTTTTAAGTCATGGCTAGATTATCCATCGGACCTCCTTGAAGTGTCGCTCACTCATTTCACAGATCTTTGGATGGACAAAAAAACGTGTCATTAAATAATCAATTGCTATCGACAGAAGAAACGATTGGGTTAAGCTAAGCTGTGGTCCACAGAAACGTAGAGGTCTAACTGTGCAATGGAAATATTCTCGGAGCTGGTTCAGTCATTCTCCAGGATAATCATGTACGCTGATCTCAAACAGCACATTCACCTAAGCGGTAGTACTTACGTAGAACACATGTTTTTGAGTTTCACTGGATGACCACTGATAGACTATCACTGAAGGGTAAAGCGGTGTAAACACGAAAAAATACAAATGAACATTACACAAGACATTTTCAACATTTCGAACCGTTAGGTCTTTGTCGAGAGTATACACAACAAACAGTGAAAAATCAGTAAAAACAATGTTACCAGCACGCCACGGAGGCGCTAGAACGCAGACATGTAAACAATACAAAGTTCACCTCATTGTCACCTTTGAACTTTTTTAACTGGGTTTTTTTTTTCTCACTGTTTGTTTTGTACATTCTTGACAAAGACCTAACGGTTCGACACATTGAAAATGTCTTGTGTATTGTTTATTTGTATATTTGTGTGTATGTGTGTGTTTACATCGCATTAACCTTTAGTGATAATCTGTCAGTTGTCATCCAGTGTAACTCAAAAACGTGTTTTACGTAAGTACTTTTATTATTCAGTTTCAAGGAATAATTATCCTTTATTGATTGTCACCTTCCCAGATGCGACTCATTTGCAGCTTTGAGTATACTTTGTGTCGTAAGCCAATATAAAGTACTGAAACAGTCGGATCAGCCAAGATGAGTGACGATGCTTCATATCAGCGAGCAGTACTAAAAGGAAAAAGACTTAAACGGGAATTTATGTTGAGTATTTATGTCTGTTTTTTTTCTGTTTTCCACATCTTATCTTACATTGTATCTAGACGTTTTTTGTTATAATAAAATGTATCTCTTATTTACTCTTCTCTGTAAAATTTGAGATTGAATTACTTCTTCCCATTTATTTGTCTTCTGCGTTTGGTTCTCAAAAATCTTATAGATTATCAGGATGTAGTTCGGAGCACAAGAATGCGTTAGTCTGTTTGCAGCTTGGTTGTGATATATGTATTATTCTGCTCGACACATCATATTTTATCGTTGTATATATGCGTAATTTTGGTACTATACTACTATTAACTATGGCACATGTGGTCATACCTATGTAGAACCTTCTTAGTTGCCTCTTTCGATATATATGACAGGACACTGTCAATTTTTATTTTTTTTTCTCTTGCGGACGCCGGGAGAACAATTAGGTATCAGTTTATCTGCATTCATAACACACCACATATGCATTAAATTCTGTTCATGGTAAAGAGAGTATAAACTTCATAACACACCACATATGCATTGAATTATGTTCATGGTAAAGAGAGTATAAACTTCATAACACACCACATATGCATTGAATTATGTTCATGGTAAAGAGAGTATAAACTTCATAACACACCACATATGCATTGAATTATGTTCATGGTAAAGAGAGTATAAACTTCATAACACACCACATATGCATTGAATTATGTTCATGGTAAAGAGAGTATAAACTTCATAACACACCACATATGCATTGAATTATGTTCATGGTAAAGAGAGTATAAACTTCATAACACACCACATATGCATTAAATTATGTTCATGGTAAAGAGAGTATAAACTTCATAACACACCACATATGCATTAAATTATGTTCATGGTAATGAGAGTATAAACTTCATAACAAACCACATATGCATTAAATTATGTTCATGGTAATGAGAGTATAAACTTCATAACAAACCACATATGCATTGAATTATGTTCATGGTAAAGAGAGTATAAACTTCATAACACACCACATATGCATTAAATTATGTTCATGGTAATGAGAGTATAAACTTCATAACAAACCACATATGCATTGAATTATGTTCAGCGTGTAGACAATATAAACTACCTAACATTTACAAAGAAAAAAAAATGTACAAAAATAATTCCAAATTAATGGGAATTTTCTTCAACCACAAAAGAATCCGGGATCATCGCAACCTCATGGCATGGGTACCAGAACACATTTGGAAACAGAAAAGGATGGCACATATTACCTCTATTGAGTGGTCACACAAATAGACAGGAATAACACTTCTACTAAGTCTTAATGTTCTTCTCTTTCTTTTGTGTTCGCTCTCAAACTCCCGCACAATAGCAGGATGTTATCTAGAGACATGTATGCTTTGTCATATTCGATTTCAGCATGACTTTTCGATAACATATAGCCTTTATGGTCGTAGATCTGAACATTGTTTTTGTTTTTACCGTTGCCAGATTTATCAATAATTTCTTCCCATGTCTCTTTTCTGTCATTAAAAAGATAATTTATTCTCTTTAAGGCCCAGTAATCTTTTTTTTCCCCGAGATTTACTGATATATTTTAATATGTTACTATTCATATGTTAATGTTGATATTCAAATAATAACTCAAAAGAGCATGTGGGAAAGAAAGAAAACACAAGGAGCTTATTTTTATGACAAGTTATCGTATTTTGTAAGCATCGTTCTGCCGCTTACGACGTGCGGGTAATACAATGCATTGGGTTGAGATTTGTTTCCAAAACAGGAGAGCTGAACAAATAGGCTAAAAGATATTTCTAATCATTTTTGACATCGATTACTTAGGATCATGTCACTTTTAATTTGAAATAGAAGTGAAAAATAGAGTAGTATGCTGCTGCATATTTAATATTTGCCACTAAAGTAAATGTGGTGCATGACAGACGAGATTGGAAGGCTGGTCTACTTTATCATGTAGAGCCAAATGAGAGCCGGGTAGCGCAGTGGTTAGCGCACTGGCTTCGCATATAAGTGGTCCTGGGATCATTTCTCAGTTGCGCAGCCTTAAATGGTTACCGGATTAATCGGGAAGTAAAGACTGCGAGGGAGAGGAGATGGATACCGCCTTCATTTGAAGAACCTCTGAAATGTGAGATCGCTAACATATCACACCCCTACGGCATTAATAAATGATATGGGTTAGTTTACTTTTTACTTTACTATTTTGTTAGGTACAGAGTTCGACTCCGGTAAGGATTGAGTTATTATTTGGAACAATCATTATGCAATATGCGTTACATAGGTTTATGTAAGTAAAACTAGAACGATGCGATAAAGTAAAGACTTCTAGATATACAAATATATATACATGTATATACCAAGATATCCGTGAATAAAGTCGTCATTAATTTTTTATTCTTTATTTTAGCTTACAGATCTGAGCAGTCGACATTGATTTTGAGTTGTCTATTATTTCTAACAAATCTGAGCAGTCGACATTGATGTTGAATTGTCTATTATTGCTTATAGATCTTAGGGCACATCTCGCCACTGCACTATTTCTGATGTTGGATTGTCTATTATTGCTTATAGATCTGAGGTCATATCTCGCCACTGCAATATTTCTGATGTTGAATTGTCTATTATTGCTTATAGATCTGAGGTCACATCAGGCCACTGCACTATTTCTGATGTTGGATTGTCTATTATTGCTTATAGATCTGAGGTCACATCTCGCCACTGCACTATTTCTGATGTTGGATTGTCTATTATTGCTTATAGATCTGAGGTCACATCTCGCCACTGCACTATTTCTGATGTTGAATTGTCTATTATTGCTTATAGATCTGAGGTCATATCTCGCCACTGCACTATTTCTGATGTTGAATTGTCTATTATTGCTTATAGATCAGAGGTCACATCTCGCCACTGCACTATTTCATCATCATGTCTACTGATATATAAATAGTTATGTGTTTGAATCAGCATTGGTAAACTTATCATACAATTTTATATCAATAGCTTTACGTAGGACGTAGGTGTCTGTTAATGAACGTGTGTAGTATTCTGGTCATCCATGTTGTTTTCTTCAATGTTTCTAAGCTACACAACAGCACCGAATTAACAGTTGAGTTAAATATTCTTAATTTCTTATATGACTAGAAGCAATGCCCGGCGTTGCCAGGAGTCAGAATAAATTTAATTGCATAATTAGCTGTACATTTAACTACCTCAAATACTTTCATCTGCATTGAGAAAGTAAAGAAAACAAAATAACCATCGTCTCTAGGATCGCACAGAAAACGACAATTACCTACTACAAAAATAAAAACACTCTAATCCAAACAACAACGAAACCACTTCATAAAGACATAAATATTTGAATATAAATATATTTCGGGGTCATGATTTTAAAGCAACCGTTATTGTGAGCAGGGTGGGCTATCGGTCGGCGGTGAAAATGGATCGATTGTAAATCTATTTAATGCAATCATTAATTTTAAATTGCTCAAACGCAAGGAGAAAATTACTGAACTTGTTACAACATCATTAGATAAGCAAAAATATTTTTTTCTGTCGTCTAGACCTATATTATTAAAATTTGTTTGCATTTGTTTTACCTTTGTGCAGTGGCCATTGGTAAAAATGTAACCAATCGTATCATTGGTCAGCTTTTACCGCACAACTGGATAGTAATTCGATATATCGCTAGTGCCCGTGCCGTCCATTTCAACTGTGTTATAACCATGGCAAATTTCATTTCTATAAGTTATGTATTAAAAATTTAATAATTTATATAGCGAAAAACATCGTTTCCGAGCTACGGAGTTCGATATATATATATATATATATATATATATATATATATATATATATATATATATATATATATATATATATATATATATATATATATATATATATATATATATATATATATATATATATATATATAATTTCTGGTGATTTCTACCGTTCTAAAAAACATACTTTCCATTACTACTTTCCATTACCATTCATGCTATTATGTCTGTTTATATGACTATAAATTGAATGTCGGCTTTCTTGTTATAATGTTTAAAAGCTAACCCTCTTGCACTGAAGGTTTAGAATCAGAAACAACAAATAAAGTGTTTATGAAAAAAACAACTAATAAACACCTTATGAAAAACACCTTATAAACACCTTATGAAAAACACCGTATAAACACCTTATGAAAAACACCTTATAAACACCTTATGAAAATTAATCTAACCAACTACCGACAAGAATATATTACATGAGAAGATCTGGATACAAAGCTAAAGGAACACCTAGAAAAAAATAGATTAATAACATCAACACAACACTGAACACAAAAAATGATTCAACGCAGCCAAGGCGACACATCTGGCCTTGGAAAGACAACTAAAGCTCCCAGCTACCACCCCTACACTTAACGGTAAGCGTTGATATTCTGTCCATTATCCAGCTATAATGGACAGTTTGCCAATTGCCAGCTCATATACAATAAATGAGATTCTCAATACCTGAGACAAGGAGCAGGACAATGAAGAAGTGCTCAGAAAGAAAAGACAACTTATTTCAATCCTATAGAAATAATATCCAACTGATTGGTAAAGATCGATATGTGCGACTAGACATAATGACTATATATGCATGCGCGCATGCGCATGGGAACGCTTGCGTGTGTATTAAGTATCTGTGTATGTGTGTGTGTAATTAGAAATAATGATTCTATATATCTAACTAGATATAATGTTAAACTTACGCCCATTAGACATACAATGTTCACTGTAATGGATTTCTTCAAATATTGTTATTTCAACTCTGTGCCGTAATGACACATCCCAACAGTCTGTTATTTGACGGTGGTTTTTATTTCAATGAATCTTATAACTAGAGATATACGATTCTTGACTTAATTATTAATATTCTGTTGTTCCTACAATATCTGGAATTTGCTTGTAATCTAGCAAATCAATACACAATACACAACCCACCGCTACCGTAACAAAGGTACGCCGCTGGGTTACAAAACAACAAACGCAAATTGTCGAAAATATTATCTGAGGGGAATATTCGAATGTGGAAGAAGCAGAGGATGTAAAATACGGGACAGATAGACATCAAAGGCGTCAGGTCAAGAATACCCTTTCCTTATCCGCATTGCTGAAGATAGAAATTGCTAAAGATAGAAATCTCTGGAAAACTCTGTATGTTGATGCATTCAATATGGTACCCTTACAACCCTGACTTGTGTATTGATGCATCCAATGTGGTAGGACCTACCCTACTACCTTGACTCTTGTGTATTGATGCATCCAATGTGGTAGGACCTACCCTACTACCTTGACTCTTGTGTATTGATGCATCCAATGTGGTAGGGCCTACCCTACTACCTTGACTCTTGTGTATTGATGCATCCAATGTGGTAGGGCCTACCCTGACTATGTATGTTGATAGATCCAATGTGGTGCATGTTGAACCTGATGTCTTATGGGTGTATGGGTATGGCCAGTTTTAGACGTCAATTCTCAACTCTGCACTAGACGTCAATTTTCAACGCTGCGCTAGACGTCAATTTTCAACGCTGCGCTAGACGTCAATTATCAACGCTGCACTAGACGTTAATTCTCAACGCTGCACTAGACGTTAATTCTCAACGTTGCACTAAACGTCAATGTTCAGCGGTGCACAAGACGTCAATTCTCAAGTGTAGGACATGAAGTGTAAGAGATGAAGTGTAAGACATGAAGTGTAAGAAATGAAGTTAAGGACATGCAGTGTGAGATGTGAAGTGTAAGATTTTAAGTGTAAGACATGAAGTGTAAGACATGAAGCGTAAGACGCGAAGTGTGAGACATGAAGTGTAGGACATGAACCGTAAGACGTGAATTGTAAGATATGAAGTGTGAGAAATGATGTGTAAGACATAAAGTGTAAAATATGAATGTCCGTGTAGTTTCCACAAGAATGAAATCTCACTGTATATGCCTGTCAACTACTGGGTGTTTATTTTTGTATAGTGGTTGGTCTGATGGAAGCACTGGTGAAACCTTCAGACTTTAAGCATTCCGGACCGACATATTTCGATGCAATATGATAACTGAAATTCAAGAAAGTTGTGTAAAAATATACATTTTCATACCTGACATTCACATTCTTTATTTAACATTTAACACAAAAAAAACCCCACTCTCCGTTTTAATAATCCTAAAAAAAAAAGGTATGAAATCAGAAATTCTAAACAAAACTGTTTTCGTTCTGAACTCATCTTCCATCAAATTTGAGCAAGAATGAATTTACTAAATTTTAAAATGTTTTTCTTCCTCTGCGTTCGTTCTCAAACTCCTGCAGATTAGCAGGATGTAGTCTGGAGAACGGAATGCGTTGTGTCATGGTTTACAGCATTGCTGCGATATCTGCGCCTGTCGGCCTGACACATCCGACTTCAGCATGTCTTTGGGTCATTGACCCTATATTGGATGGGACAGCCAACTTCATCTCATAACCTCCTTAGACGCCTTTTACGACATGCATGGAAGGTAAACAGCGTTGCTATTCTTTGCTCCCCTTTCGGGTACCGGCAACACACGGGCGGTATGTGCACTAATGTTATCATTGACATTTGGTATGTGCACTAATGTTATCATTGACATTTGGTATAGACACTAATGTTATAAATTAGATTTGGTATAAACATTAATGTTATCATTGAAATATGTTAGTACACTAATGTTATCAGTGACATTTGGTATAGACACTAATGTTATCACTGACATGTAATATGTACACTAATGTTATAATTGACATTTGTTATGCACACTAATGTTATCAGTGACATGTGGTATGTACACTAATGATATCATTAACATTGGTATGTGCATTAATGTAATCATTGTCATTTGTCTGTGAAATAATGTTATCATTGTCATTTTCTATGTGCACTAATGCTATTATTGAATTAGAGGAAATATTTTTCTCTCCTGTGTACTTTGTAGAATATCGCATTTTCAATGCTCTATATAAAACCACTTCCAATTGTAAAACTTAATTATGTCGCTAAATTGTCAATTTCGACCTAATTTCTATCTTTATTTCTGTTGTTCACTGGATATATACACAGACAGAAATAGATGTCTACACAGACAGACACGAAACTAAAATAGATGTCTATATATACAGACATGTCTTTGGATAACGTCAACTGCTGGAGTTATTCTTTGGAGTTATTCTTTGGTTACATAAATCGTTGATTGCAAGCTCGAGTTGATTGCACAATATGTGAATATCAGTTCTTCATACTTGGAACAGATCGCCATGACATGTTCAGATGTATGTTCATGACATGTTCAGATGTATGTTCATGACATGTTCAGATGTATGTTCATGACATGTTCAGAAGTATGTTCATCTGTTCCACAAGTGATAATCATGTCGTAGAGAGTCGTACTGTGTTTATATATTTGTTCAGTCTATCCTGTCCTCGGTATCGTGTAGTGACTTGTCTTTGCCGATGTAAATAGTATTGTCACCTAGGGCGTTGCTGAGGCTCGAAACGGCAGCAAACAATAAAATTCGTCTTTTCCTGTACTTTTTTTACTGGTTGGGAGGCAAAGTATATGCAAAGTAATACATGACCAGTTGCAGAAGCCAAAATAAGTGACGATATTTGAGATCAGCGCACAGCACAATTATTGAGAATAGCTTATATCAATCCCCCTGTGATTATGAAAAACTCAATTTCGTCTACGACAAGTATGGTGATAAACTGTGAAGACTTTTATTTCGTGGCTGACTAGTCACCAAGTTAAGGGCACAAATGATGTCGTCTGAACGAAGACGGTTGCTAAACTTGAATGTTTTATGACTTTAAGACGCAGTGGAAGAAATAGGGCATACATGCTGTAGTAATACAAAGATATTCCATCGCTGGAGGTCTTGTTACGAAGAGATTCAGTCGCTAATGGTCTTGTTACAAAGAGAATCAGTCGCAAATGGTCTTGTTACAAAGAGAATCAGTCGCTAATGGTCTTGTTACAAAGAGAATCAGTCGCTTACGGTCTTGGTACACAGAGATTCAATCGTTTATGGTCTTGTTATACAGAGAATCAACAGCTGATGGTCTTGTTACACAGATAATTAAGCGTTGGTGGTCTTGTTAGGAAGAGATTCAGATGTTGATGGTTTTGTTAGGAAGAGATTCAGATGTTGATGGTTTTGTTAGGAAGAGATTCAGATGTTGATGGTTTTGTTAGGAAGAGATTCAGATGTTGATGGTTTTGTTAGGAAGAGATTCAGATGTTGATGGTTTTGTTAGGAAGAGATTCAGATGTTGATGGTTTTGTTAGGAAGAGATTCAGATGTTGATGGTTTTGTTAGGAAGAGATTCAGATGTTGATGGTTTTGTTAGGAAGAGATTCAGATGTTGATGGTTTTGTTAGGAAGAGATTCAGATGTTGATGGTTTTGTTAGGAAGAGATTCAGATGTTGATGTTTTGTTAGGAAGAGATTCAGATGTTGATGGTTTTGTTAGGAAGAGATTCAGATGTTGATGGTTTTGTTAGGAAGAGATTCAGATGTTGATGGTTTTGTTAGGAAGAGATTCAGATGTTGATGGTTTTGTTAGGAAGAGATTCAGATGTTGATGGTTTTGTTAGGAAGAGATTCAGATGTTGATGGTTTTGTTACAAAATAGATCGTACAATATATTTTAAAGGCTCAAAAGGCGTCGAGAATTGATTTCATTGCACTTCAGTTATTACATTGGTATTCCATTGCTCTCAACAAATCTATACGCCGTTTGCCGAGAGTAACCATCCAAATCTACACGCAAATTTCCGAGAGTACCATCCATAGGACGGACGCCGTAGATTCATGCGAGAATCCTCAGGTATCGCCGGAAAAAAATCACTTTATAAACATACTACGAGATCCAGATTCAAACCCGTGACCCATTGCGCACAAAGCGAACGGCTTACACGCTGTGCAAGGGAAACGTCGACTGTTTCTCATAAAAATGATATTTAACAATATGGATATATTTTATTCTATATTCACTTATCATCTATGCCAGGAATGTTATCGTACAACCCATTATCTCGATGGAATACCATTTCATACCGTTGAGATGGATAAGATACAGTTAACTTATGAGATTTCTGCAGCAGGAAAATCTGAGCTTGGACTTCCCATTTTAGTGCTCGTACGCCCTAATATAATCAAGGACTAACATGGACTCACGTCTAGGGTTAAAATGCCGCCTCACCATAACAAGCTTAAATTCACTACCCAGGGCCAGATTAGCCAGAGATTATGAAGAATATGCTTTGAAACTCATATTTTCGTGTCTGACTATGTACACAATAAGAGCGATGTAATGGCCATAAATCAAGACCTTCTCTATAACAGTCCTGCTTGCAGATCCCAAAAGAGCGTCACTTATCTTTGCTAATCCTTAATCATTTGATGTGTCGCCAGATCTTTAACAGTATAGGAAAAGTCACAACAGCCACGTTAAGTGACACTACCTGAGACCAGCCCATGGGACTATTCTGGAAAAGGACTTGGCACAAACCCTTCTTTCCTTATTGCCCCATATCTATTTATTAAGGTTTAAAATTTCATGAAGTTTGCAGACCTGCAGCCTTTTATAATAAATAAACATCTCAGGAATAAAACAAGAAATATGTTCTTGTGTTACCAGGATTGGAAAGATGAACACACAAGAATACACTGTAACCTGTCATTCATATCGTAAGAGGTGCCTTAATAGGCTTGGGGTGGAGCTGTCTGTCCTACATAAACCACATATTAAGATTAAGTCCGATGTTACAGGTTTAAAGGCGCAGATATCGCAACCAAGCTGTAAACTATAGCATAACGTTATCCTTACTCCGGACTACATCTTCATAACAAATAGGTGTGTTATAACAAACGCAGACGAATGAGAAGGAACCACTTGCCACTGAACTAAGAAGCCACTGCATTAGTCCCTGAGCCACGGTGGCTCTAGTCCGCCTATGTTAAATATGAACCAGTAATTTATTCATTTATTTGTAACCCAGCCGTTAAGTAATCATGTTTATCACGGAGATCAGACTGGTTCATTGCATCGAATGTATGGCAGTGTGCAACAATCAATACAGTACGATCAAGCAAATAAAACGTTACAAACAGTATCAAAACATAACACTGCAAGATTCACAATAAACAGCTAGTGTCGTGGCGATTTATTATCTATTGACCTGCTAACTACCTGCAGTGCAAGTGTCTTTTGCATCTTGTTTTAGTATCATGTTAGTCTGTTTACTTTTGTTTCGTTTGTTCATATTAATTTGTCTGTTATCGATCTTTCTCATCCTAATAGTCTGTCAATTTTAGTTATTAGTCTTGCTGTTAGGCTGTCTATTTTAGTACTTAGTCTTCTGTTTGTATACTTTCGTTCCTTATCTTCCTATTTGTCTATATATTTTTTTTTATTGTCCTGCTTATATGTCTATTTTCGTATATCTTCCTGTTAGTTAGTCTATTTTCGATCCCAGTCTTCCTCTTGTCTGTCTAGTCTGTCTCTTTTGGTTCTTAGTCTTCCTGTTAATCTATTTTCGTTATGTCTTCGATTTGTGTATTATCGTTGAATAACTTCCTGTGTCTATATTCGTTCCTTGTCATGTTTTTTTCTAGTTTCGTACCATCTCTTCCTGATTGTCTATTTTCAATTCATGTCTTCCTGCTAGTCTTTCTATTATCGTTATTAGTTTTTGTTTAGTCTCCCTGCTAGTCTATTAGTTGTGTTCTTTTTAGACTCTATTTTCGTTTCAACCTTCCTTTTAGTCTGTCTATTATAATTATCGTTCCTTTTATTCCTGTTTGTCTTTTATGGTTTTTCGGCATACTTATTTTATTATTCGAGAACCGTCCATGTTTACGATGTCTGGTTTAACGTGCTGCTGCTGCTGCTGTTCCTCTGCTGCTGCTGTTACCTGGTATCACGTATTTCTCTTGTTCCGTTCTTGTTCTCTTGTTCTACTGTTCATCGTTTGTTGTATTTTATTTCCTAACCGGCTACAATGGCGGAGGGAATTGACTTCACTTAACTGGGATTTTTTTCTTAAATCTTACCTAGCAAAAGAGCAGAAAGCTCTCTGTCAAGAGTATAACACTGAACTCGGAACTTCCTATCTCACACGATAATCATGACCATCTGTGTATAGAAGACCTCTGCACAGAATTAATTAGGACTTTATTCGTTACATTTTTTAATTATTGTTGTGCTTTCCGCTGTTCACTATTTATATATACTTGAAATCGCATTGCGTGTTTTTGACATGCGACTCCAAGTATTTAAATAGTGACCAACACAAACACGATAATAATTTGTTAAAAAGTAATTAAAAGATGCTAGATTCACAAAAGTATAATAGTAGCCAATGAAAACCACGGGAAGAGCCAAATTAATCATTTAGAAGGCTGTTTTCCAATTAGCCAATAGGTATTATATTGTCGACTGGCTCGATACCAGCTTAATACATTTTCTTGCTATACTCATGAAAATTGATTCACGGTCGTGGTACCAATTTTGACAAATATTCACCAGTAACACTCAAAAATGTTTTGAAAACTAGTAGTACTATAGTACTGAGGAGCATGGTAGTCTAGTTGATAATTAGCTTGTTTGCTATCACCGGGTTACAGCGTACCCGTTTCGGAACCACGTCCAGATAAAAAAGTCCGGGTTGTGATTTCTCTCTTGACACGGTCATTCCTCCAGTCGACCCAGTTGTAAATGGGTACTTAACGCATGAGTTAGGAGAGATAAATACAGCAAAGGAAAGAAACTGACCACCACCACCTAATTGTTGCTGTGGCTTAGTACATGAAGAGATATCTTCATCCCCGATGGCAGATTGCTGCCATAGGACCTACCGTTATCTTTAGTACTGTAAGGAAAATGCATGTTAACAACAACCTGCTGCCGTGACGTGTCAATTCCTGATAAAATTTTCATGACTGCGTGTTTTCCTGTTACAGGAAGCTTTTGTTTTTGCTGTGGAAATAAAGGCCGCTTTTCAAGAACCGTCGATGCGACATGTACAGGACACATATTGACATCATAATAAATGTATTATATTAGCAGGAAGAACGCATACCATAGTGTTAGTGTCCTGGAGAGAAAGAAATTATATAACAGGTAAAGAAATGAAAGAAAGAAGAATAATTGTGAATGACAGAATGAAAATGTGTAGACCTATAACTAAATTCATTCACTGAAAACCAATAAACATAGATCGTATTTGCACGTGCAAACAAACATGGCTGTAGCGAGATGTTGACACAAACAGAACCAGTTTGGTTACTCAGGGAATCATGTAGCATTGTGTTCGCTGGCCTTGTGACATGTATTGATCTTGGTACACTGCCTAGAACGGTAAGGGGGGCGGTTCAGGATAATAACACAACATGGCTTGTTAAACTAGAACATCATAAATGTTGTTGTTGTATATGCCCGCCAACAGATCAGGTCAAGTGAACTATGCTATCTACCATATCAGACTTATTGACTAATGGGAAATAAAGCCTTTTTAACGATCCATTTGACTATTTCTTTGATTTCATTGGACACTAGATACCCATACTTTTGGCAGTGGTGAAACAGCGTATAAACTTGTTTGGTTTGAACATGTAACTAACTATTCATGTCTCGCTTCTTACTTTTTTGCAATGAACTGTCGAGTATGGAAGAAGAAAACATGAACAAAGAACATCCTAGATTGACAACATCAAAAACTTGTTGTACTGTGCATAATTTTTGTATACTTCCCCGAATGGCTCAAACCAGGGCTCTTTGCTTCCAGTGTAGCACCACAACGACTCTATCGGGTTTTTTTTTACCTTATTATTATTATTATTAATCATTACTAATTATTATTAATTATTATTATAATGCAAGGTTATCCTGCGAGATTTGTCATACCACGATAACAGCTGGTTATAAACAATTGTTGCGAGCTAGTTCATACAGAATTATACCCCCAGGTCGTAGTAACTGGATTACCAGAACCGCGAACTCCACTATTTTTGATGGTTAAAATGTTCTGATATAACCAGTTAGAACTAGCAACCGCGGTTGAAGAGACGGTACCTCACCATAAGAGGAACATTTTTCTAAACCAAAAAAGCTCCCTTACAGGACAAACGATTTACTTGTGGCACCGTTTCTTTGTTCTCCGTCTATAGACATTTTCGACGTATATTTATGAAAATTATATCAAATAAATTATAATCAGTTTAACAAGTTTTCACAAACGTATAGAAGCCTCATTATAAATGAACTACCATCGGTGTCTCTTTACAACCAACTGTTAACATGACGTGTTAATTCCCTTAAAACAGTATTGTATCTACTCGTATATAAGCCGTGGCTCTCCTTATCAAAGAATGTCCACTCAATTACTATGCTAAATCTCTCGTCTTTAGCAGTTGTGTTAAATTTTGTCGTACTAGAAATTGTTACCTTCTTTATGTTTATTTTCCAGTTACCGATAATTTGTATTTCTGTTTCTTCTCTTGACATGTATACTTGCCATTCAGAGAACAGTTGAAGATGGGAGAAAAGCATGAGAAAAGACAGTATTGGTTGAAAATATTAAAGAATTCATGTATTTTATGTTGATGTTTTCACACAAAACCACAAATATCTTGTAGGATTATGCCATTGATTATGTTTATTCGCATGTATAGTATATTTGACACATGTTGCATGTAGCTAATATACAAACTGTATCACACTAGATGCATGTAGCTAATATACAAACTGTATCACACTAGATGCATGTAGCTAATATACAAACTGTATCACACTAGATGCATGTAGCTAATATACAAACTGTATCACACTAGATGCATGTAGCTAATATACAAACTGTATCACACTAGATGCATGTAGCTAATATACAAACTGTATCACACTAGATGCATGTAGCTAATATACAAACTGTATCACACTAGATGCATGTAGCTAATATACAAACTGCATCACACTAGATGCATGTAGCTAATCTCAAAAAAATAGTATGTCACTCACACTAACTACATGTAGCTAATCTAATACATATTGTATCACACTAACTGCAAGAGAGATCTATATTATGTTTCTTTGTTCAACAATAAAAAAAAAGAATAAGGATCAACAGAGTAGTTTTTTAACATGTCGGAGTTCACAGTGACGACTTGATAAATGCATCTCTCGATCCGAAACGTCTGTTGTCAGCAGTGCATTCTATGATAACATGAAATATTACCGAATGTTAAGAGCGCTGTTCATATTACTTGGGGCTAGCTTTTTCTCTTTTGAATATTGTATAAATTTTTAATCCAACCTGTACACGTAGTGGCGACCGCGTTGACATATAGGCCTTTATTCCCACAGTCTATAAAATCCTTCCTCAAATACATATCAGGAATCTTGCAGTGAGGAATTTTTTTTTTAATATTCCCATTTATTTATTCTTTGAACCATGTTTGTCTTCTCTGTTGGTAGGCACGAACTTAGCTAGATTACAGTATTGCAGCTTGTGATTATGTATTACTACATTGAAGGGCAAGCGTCTCTTTGTCGCACATACATCTTGTTCAGTTGGCTGACTCAGACTCTGATTCAAGTCAGCTAGTACTGTGTTTGTTCAGTTGTGTGACTCACTTTGATTCAGCTCAGTTAGTGTTATGTTTGTTCAGTTGTGTGACACTCTGATTCAGCTCAGTTAGTACTGTGTTTGTTCAGTTGTGTGACTCACTCTGATTCAGCTCAATTAGTGCTGTGTTTGTTCAGTTGTGTGACTCACTCTGATTCAGCTCAGTTAGTGCTGTGTTTGTTCAGTTGTGTGACTCACTCTGATTCAGCTCAGTTAGTGCTGTGTTTGTTCAGTTGTGTGACTCACTCTGATTCAGCTCAGTTAGTACTGTGTTTGTTCAGTTGTGTGACTCACTCTGATTCAGCTCAGTTAGTACTGTGTTTGTTCAGTTGTGTGACTCACTCTGATTCAGCTCAGTTAGTACTGTGTTTGTTCAGTTGTGTGACTCACTCTGATTCAGCTCAGTCAGTACTGTGTTTGTTCAGTTGTGTGACTCACTCTGATTCAGCTCAGTTAATACTGTGTTCATAAACATATAGATCAGAGGTTGGAAAACATTTGTGTCGGAATTCAGGATCGTTCATTTTTGTGACAGATGGCGGGAAAATGTGCTGGTTATTTTTTTTGGGTGGGGGGGGCGAGGGGGTTCTTTATAGTAGTGTTTTCTGAACTTAGATGGCCGTGTGCTCTTTATAGTTGTTTTTTTCTGAGCTTAGAGGCCAGGACGTTCTTTATAGCAGTGTTTTCTGAGCTTAGATGCCAGTGTGTTCTTATAGTATTGTTTTCTGAGCTTAGACGCCAGTTCAAACAGTACAAGAGAGTCTGCAATTGTGTAACCAATAAAGTCGGCTTTGCTGTTCAGATGTGCCCCGCGGACTTTAATTTACCCATCAAAGATGTATATCAATTAAGCTAATAAAATAAACGATGTTTCAAATGTGAATCATGACACAAATGTTAATTTCGCTTTGGTCCCTACTATAAACAAATTGGGAGAATCCCTGGCACATGTAAAGCCACATATCAGGAAAGTATATTCGTAGAGAAGTATTTAGCTCGTATCAATGTCTTTTTATTCCTTATGAAGGGTGTCTTTATGTAAATGTGTTTATTTTCTCACAATCTCCATCGATTTACTTGTGACATCGCTGCATTGTTCTCCATCTATAGACTTGGAATACATAAATAAGAAAGGTAAAATAGTACAAGTGAAGGATGAAGACTGTGCAGTAAAAACGTCAGTACTTGTTTTTCGTTCTTAGTATGTGGGTTTTACTATTGGTAACACTTTAGTTTACCTATGTCAATGGTTCTCAATCTTTTTCGACCCGTAATCCCCATATGGTTCCATGACTCCCCTCGTGAAGAAAGATAAGATCATTGATTTTTTTTGCAATTCACACATGGGTTTTAAGTTTCATCTATAAATCTAGCTATTTATTATTCAAATGTTTATCTTCCTACGTAAGATAAAGACCCTTCCTCTTGGAAGGGTCTGTGTCCCCATTTCAATTTTATTTCTCTCCTGACCCGCTTCCAGTCTCTGTGACAGCAAGGGGGAGGGGGATATTATCCAGGCTGAGAACCACCGCACTGACAAAAAAACTGGACACAGAGAATAGTACAGTGAAAGAAAAAATTGGCATACGAAAACTTTCGCAGTCTGACGTGCTGTAAAAAAAAACAACGCGAGAACAAATAGAAGATTCAACAGACAACAATGTGCATCTGATTCGCAAAGGAAAAAGCAAACACCGTTCATATAACAAACATCTACAATACAAAAAAAAAACCATCTAAAATCTCATGAGAGCACACTCCAAACAACTCGCAGCAAATTGAGAAGGTTGAAGATTGTTGACACATCAAACATGGGAAAAGTGCATCTTAGATTTCAGGATCAAATCTACGAGGAATCTACAAACATGATCCAATCGCAAGGTCTACATAAATGAGGATAGACATATATAATAATTTACTCGTCTAGAATTGCGTTGTTAAAAAATATAAGAACAAAGTTGTGTATTTAAGATGAATATCGGCTGTTAGCAGAATATGGAACAAGTGGATTTTGATTATAAGAGAGATCAATTTTAGAATGGTTTCGGTTGGATGGCGTATGTGAATGATGTACAAGCTACAACGATCCGAACGAGGAAGCGAGATAGAAGGCACGTTTTAAAAATGATACTGGGATGAGGATATATTTGTTAGTAATGATACATAGATCGTTCATATTCTTCTTTTTCATTTGCATTCGCTCTCAAACTTATACAGAATAGCATGATGTAGTCCGGAGAACGGAATGCGTTGTGTCATGTTTGACAGATTTGATGCGATATCTGTACCTTTCGGACTGACACATCCGACTTCAGCATGGCTTCTGAGTCACGTTCACCCTATTTGGGATGGGACAGTCAACTCCAACCCATAACATATAAAGTCGCCTGTTAGGATATGCATGGCAGATAAATAGTGTTGTTATTGTTTGCTCCACATTCGGGAGACATAACTATACGAGCGGATCATTGCTACCCATTCAGGAGATGGCAATACACGGGCGGATCTTTGCTGCCCTTTCGGGAGACGACAATACAGGGCGGATCTTTGCTCCCTATTCGGGAGACGGCAATAAACGGGAGGATACTTGCTCCACATTCGGGAGACGGCTATACACGAGCGAATATTTAATATACAATAGCATCTTCATGTATTAGCAGAAGTAGTAGAGGCATGGCATTAGTAGTAGTAGTAGTAGTAGTAGTAGTAGTAGTAGTAGTAGTAGCAGTAGTAGTAGTAGTATTAGTCGTCGTCTTGGTACTAGTAATAGTAGTCGTTGTTGTAGTAGTAGTAGTAGTAGTAGTAGTATTCGTTGTCGTAGTAGTGGTGGTAGTAGTAGTAGTACTAGTAGTTGTTGCAGTTGTAGATGTAGTAGTAGTAATTGTTGTTGTCTTTGTAGTTGTAGTCGACGATGTAGTAACAGTAGTTGTTGGATTAGTCGTAGTTGTTGTAGTAGTAGTAGTATTAGTCGTTGCAGTACTTGAAGTAGTTTTAGTAATAGTAGTAACAGTAGTTATAGTACTCGTTGTAGTAGTAGTAGTAGTAGTGGTAGTAGTAGTAGTAGTAGTAGTAGTAGTAGTAGTAGTAGTAGTAGTAGTGATGATGGTGGTGGTAGTAAAAGCAGTTGCTGTTTTTAATAGTAGTAGTAGTAGTAGTAGTAGTAGTAGTAGTAGTAGTAGTAGTAGTAGTAGAAGTAGTAGTAGTAGTAGTAGTAGTAGTGATGATGGTGGTGGTAGTAAAAGCAGTTGCTGTTTTTAATAGTAGTAGTAGTAGTGGTAGTGGTAGTAGTAGTTATTGCAGTATTAGTCGTTGTAGTATTGCATAATAGTAGTGGTAGTTATTGCAGTAGTAGTAGTGGAGGTGGTGGTGGTGATGGTAGTAAAGCAATTGTTGTTGTAATAGTAGTAGTTGTGATAGCAGTAGTAATGCTAGCAGCATCAGTAATTGTAGTAGTAGTGGGAAAATGTAGTAGTAGTTTTTCTGTTATTGTTGTAGCTGTAGTAGTAGTAGTAGTAGTAGTAGTAGTAGTAGTAGTAGTAGTAGTAGTAGTAGTAGTAGTAGTTGGTTGCTGTAGTAGGTGTAGTAGTAGTAGTAGTAGTACTTATTGTTGTAGTAGTAGAAATAGTACTCTGTTATAGTAGTACTCGTTATTATAGTTGTAGTAGTAGTAGTAGTAGTCGTTGTTATAATAACATTAGTAGTAGTAGTAGTAGTAGTAGCAGTAGTAGTAGTAGTAGTAGTAGTAGTAGTAGTAGTAGCAGTAGTAGTAGTAGTAGTAGCAGTAGTAGTAGTAGTAGCAGCAGCAGTAGCAGTAGTAGTAGTAGTATTAGTAGTCGTTGTAGTAGTAGATGTTGTAGTAGTAGATGTTGTAGTAGTAGATGTTGTAGTAGTAGTTCTTATCATGTTCACATATCCTTTCAGTCTAGTGTCCTCATTGATTGCATATTTTTCTCAACCTACCCCTCAATCGTCCTTCTACTACTCTCCCCGCGTAACTCCAGACTCCTTCAACCTCTTAACTACACTATCGGCTACAACTATATTCTCCCACAAATACTCATAATACCCTCGATGTTCATTGACATATTCCCTGATGTCCGTGAGCAAGTCTATTAGTTCTCTCATTATTCTGAACTCACGCATGATCAATGCAAAATATTCGCATACGTCCTTGCAGGTATATAACCCCACCCGCGCCCTCTATACTCCACTCACACAGGTGTGTCAAAAGATGTCAATACACGGTGAAATCTCATTATCAGCATCATTTTGAGGTATCATGGAAACAAGAGTTTCGGGGCACCGTGACAAGAGAAAGACAGCGAGATGAAATACAACAGACAGCGGCGCATCATATGGAAGATTTCAAATGGTAATCACAACATAGGGCAGACAAAAGCAGCTGTTACAAGTCAATCACCTAGTCACAGTAGTCACAGTCAGTAGTCACAATCAAGTCACAGTAGTACATGTTTATGCTAACTCCACAATACCTCATTATTTTTGTATCGATTTATTCTAAATTATTATTATTATTATTTTGTGTTTTTTTTTTTCACAATTCGTGCAATCACAAATTCCACGGTGATCGGTCCATCCAGTTGAGAATGTACATATTAATTAAATTGAGTGGTAGAGGTTAGGGCGTTGGTCTCACACAACTGAGGTCTAGAGTTCGATCCACGTTAAGTACTGGGTTTTTTTTCTGTCGGAAGGTGAAGTTAAAAAAACTCACACTGTACATGACGTGGCGATAACAAGAGCGTGTAGCCTTTATCACACAGCTACAAAATCCCTCGCTGCGATTCCTTAACGGGAAAACATGCAGTATTTGACCGGTTTTTTTTCTTAAATATTATATATACAGTGATATGGGAATTATTCTCCCTTTTCTGAGTCGATTCTTCTCCCTTTTCTGAGTCCATTCTTCTCCTTTTTCTGAGTCCATTCTTCTCCCTTTTCTGAGTCCATTCTTCTCCCTTTTCTAAGTCCATTCTTCTCCCTTTTCTGAGTCCATTCTTAAGCTCCTGCATATTTGCAGGATTTAGTCAAGAGAACGGAATGGGTTATGACATGGCTAACAGCTTGGCTGCGTTATCTGTTCATTTTCCCACGACACATCGTACTTATGACAGCATGGTTTATGGGTAACTTTGACCCTCATTGTGATGGGACAGCAAACTCCACCACCTGAACCTCTTTTGTCGTCTCTGGCTACATTCATGATAGGTCTTACTACTGTTGTTTTCTGCACAACTTTCGGGTCTCCAAAACACTGGGCGAAGTAGAAATGCAGAATAGTATTGTACGGCTCCTATGTAAACGCAGCGAATTCGTCATTTATATCAAGCTACATAGGACTGAGCACTTGTAGAACCGCCTGCATCGATATTAATTGTATTACACTTTCTAGTGAATTCACTCTATACTTACTTATATATTTACCGTTATTTTTTTTCATGCACGGTTGTAAAATACATTGCAATCTCCGCCCATTAATTCGCCAATAGCAAAAAGCATCTGCATACAAGACATTCATCTATACTTATCCTTGGAAACTTTGGAACAGCCATATCAAAATGTTGTCAACATTTTCTCAAATGATTATTGACTGTGGCATCAAAATTGACAGCCAAATTATAGACATATCGACTAGTGGGAAACAGCCTTCTAAAATGACTCATTTAACTTTTCTCGTGAATATCATTGGCTGTCGAAACAGAGTATAATCATAGTGACCAATGAAATAACGGGAACAGTCAAATGAGTCAATTATTTCAATCGTCTGTTTTCCCATAGATCAATAAGTATTATATGGTAGCCACGCCACTTCAACAGATACCCCCAACAGGACGACATCATGAAGTACTATTGCTCTGCCTTTCCGGTAAGGGAGACAACTTAAGTGGACAACTTCATTACAGAACGGAAATGAGCCAGTTAAACTACTTATAGCTTGTCAGTAAACTACAGCTTGTGTAACATGACCTTTATAACTTGAATAGTATTACTGATATCCATTCAGCATACGTTAGGGATGCTCAAAGTGGTACATATCTATTACAACAGTCTCAATCACCAAACTATGGATATAGAAATCAGCCACGTAGGGATACAATAGAAGAACATGTATCTAAAACTCGCTAATACCCATTCTTTATGTATCTAAAACTCGCTAAGACCAATTCTTTATGAATCTAAAACTCGCTAAGACCCATCCTTTATGTATCTAAAACTCGCTAAGACCCACACTTTATGTATCTAAAACTCGTTAAGACCAATTCTTTATATATCTAAAACTCGCTAAGACCAATTCTTTATGAATCTAAAACTCGCTAAGACCCATCCTTTATGTATCTAAAACTCGCTAAGACCCATACTTTATGTATCTAAAACTCGTTAAGACCAATTCTTTATATATCTAAAACTCGCTAAGACCAATTCTTTATGAATCTAAAACTCGCTAAGACCCATCCTTTATGTATCTAAAACTCGCTAAGACCCATACTTTATGTATCTAAAACTCGTTAAGACCAATTCTTTATATATCTAAAACTCGCTAAGACCAATTCTTTATGTATCTAAAACTCGCTAAGATTCATCCTTTATGTATCTAAAACTCGCTAAGACCCTTCCTTTATGTATCTAAATGTCGCTAAGACCCATCCTTTATGTATCTAAAACTCGCTAAGACCCATCTTTTATGTAACTAAAACTCGCTAAGATCCATTCTTTATGTATCTAAAACTCGATAAGACCCATCCTTTATATATCTAAATCTCGCCAAGAGCCATCCTTTATATATCTAAAACTCGCTAAGACCCATCCTTTATGTATCTAAAACTCTCTAAGACCAATAATTTATGTATCTAAAACTCGCTAAGACCCATCCTTTATATATATAAAACTCGCTATGACCCATCCTTTATATATCTAAAACTCGCTAAGACCCATCCTTTATGTATCTAAAACTCTCTAAGACCAATAATTTATGTATCTAAAACTCGCTAAGACCCATCCTTTATATATATAAAACTCGCTATGACCCATCCTTTATATATCTAAAACTCGCTAAGACCCATTCTTTATGTATCTAAAACTCGCTAAGGCCCATCCTTTATGTATCTAAAATTCACTAAGACGCATCCGTTTAAAATCATCTTTGGCAGTTGAATCACGTCTTGAAAAATACCTGGCATCAAATCAATGTTAATAATAAATGGATTTCTCGCTAACATCGAAGACCAATCGTCATATGAAATATCAGGAAAGTTGAGATGGTGAAATTGTTTTAACAGGAATTACAAATGTGACAATTTTAATCTTTAGCTCATTCTAATAACAAGATGTTTCACAAGTTAATTTACGATGTGATAACTATGAGAAGATTGGTTTCAAGTCGGCATTTCTTCTTCTTTCGCTACTGCATGTTTTCCTGTGACGTAGTGCAGGGGGTGGGGCTTTCTATGGGCTGTGGGAATAAAGGCCACTTTGTCATAGCCGACGCCGCGGCATGTACAGGAAGGATTTTGATTGTACCTCCGAAAGACAAAATCCTGTCCCACCTTAAATTGAACTCGGGACCTCAAGGGTTTGAGAACGGCGTTCTAACCATACGGCTATGCACTCCACCAATTAGTCGTTTCAACAACTGCATTTTTCTCAAGGAAAAACTCTTGATGATATCATAAGACTTAATAATGTGTGAGTTTCTGCCTTGAAGCTTCACGTTACTCATAACTTCAGAAGATCAGTTAAATACACCGATAAAAAATCAAAGATGCTGTTTGTGAAAATTGAAGTCATTTCCTTCGTGGCTCAGTAGAAAAATTCCCAGTTTCGACCCCAACTCATAAAACCGAGACAGTAAGTTTCATTTTGATAACCAACTACCGCCGAAAACGGATGTGTCGAGTCATTGGCGCACATAAAACTGCGACACACCACATTTCTATTCTCTGGACTAAATCCTGCTGGAAAGCGTGTAGGACTATTCTCCTGCTACAAGAGAGATCTAGAGGCAGTTTGAGAATGAACACTGAAGAAGAAGAAGAAGAAGAAGAAGATAACCAACTGTCTTCTGTGTGAAAAAACAAGCACCTTGTGTTGTGCGTGAAGATCATCACATAGAGCTTAGAATAACCTGATAAACGAAGTGCTTGTTTTCTCTCACAACTCGTATTGTCACTTTCAACCAGCTTCTAGGCACGTATGACAAAGTTTTGACTGACAGCCTCCTTATGAATTACACAGTATGTTCCAAAAATATTTGGATTCTTTACTTTGGCAAGTTTAATAAATTCAGAACGTGAAACAATCCTTTGCACCATTCGTGCACACGCCCACAACCTTTTCCCCCACAAAGTAAATTTTCCTCAAAATATTATCTATAATACAAAAAAATACATCACATAAACTTTCCATGTAAGATATTTAGAAAAGTGCCCTTCCTATTTTAATTAAAGGAAAAAATCGTGAAAGCTGGCAACCCTGGAGATCTAATATAAAGAGTGAAAACTGGCAACCCTGGAGATCTAATATAAAGAGTGAAAGCTGGCAACCCTGGAGATCTAATATAAAGAGTGAAAGCTGGCAACTATGTGTGTCGGATACGTAACCGTTTACGTTTTCCTTAGGTTACGGCCATTAAGTCGTGCTTCCCTGACGACCGGGCCCATCTGGTGCTTGAGAACCGCTACATTTACCAATATGGCACTCTTAAACCCGACAGCATTAATGAGCGCCTGTCTCATGTATAACTTTAGTCGATCCATAGTTTCTGTTTGTTTCGTGTCATATGTTTGTTGTAATTTTTTTATTTCCTTGTCCGTTATCAATTCGCCTCTTCCGGTCAATCCATACTACTCATACCAATGTGATCGTCTATGTCATTACTGTTCGCTTTCTGTTATATGTTTTAATTTTGTTTCTATTGTTTGTCTTGGCAAAGGCCTTTTGGTCGAAACGTCGATTTGTGTGTGTCATTATGTGTGTTATTAAGTATTAGCAAAACTTTATTACCCTATTCCTGGATCGGATACATAAGTCAGTTTCTCTACTAAACTTCTATCATCAATAAATCAACAATACACCAATTCACTTAAAACACTCGGAGATTAGTTCACTGTTTAATTATATCATGTGTGGAAGACAATGGCGATGATTTTATTATTTCAACATCCTGCATTTCAATACCTTCTGCAAGAGAGTCTATTCTTCTTCTTCTTCTTCTTCAGCGTTCATCCTCAAACTCCCGCTGGATCTCTCTTATAGAGGACAATGATCCTACAAGATTCCCAGTACAGGATGTAGTACAGAGAATGGATATGCGTTGTGTCGCCGTTTTATTTGCGCCATTGGCCCGACACATCCGTCTTCGGCAGAAGTATATTATTCAGCTCTTCACATTACTATCAGAAAGATATATCTACGTTTAACATTTGTTGACTAATAAACAACGACAATTTTAACTGCTAATAAAATGTCTGGTTTTACTAAAGTTTCCCCAACTGTGTGGGCTTTCTTATCATGACAACAACACAGCCTGTTCACGTCATTCTTCCGCTGACTTTTCATTAGAATGACTAAAAAGTGGCCGAAGAACCTAATTTCAAGCACTTAAAGAGAGATTCGTTTACTGGCAACAATATATTGTGTTTTATCCTTTAATGCTGTTTTGAGCTAAAATGTCGTTTCAGGCGAAAAGGTAGCATTGCATCATCCCCCATTTTCATTACTTTATTTTTACAAAATTTCCATTTCCATTATTTTTAGAACACAATGGCGAAATTACACACTGTCGATATGATGTACTCTGTTATTTTCAATAACTGTAAATCTATGCTTGATGTTATCATTTGTGCACAATCTTTTCTTTAATGTAGACATTGTAATCAATAAAATGGAAATGCACACAATTATAAATAACACAAAAATTAACAAAATATCCCATTCAATTTTTTAAATAGAATATAGCTTCCCACATCATCATTAAGTTCCGTCTCCGCAACGAAGGTTGGCTGCAACGTATCTCCAACATCTCCTGTCTCTTGTCTTGGTGGTGCACTCTGCTTCCCAAATAATTCTGGGAAAATACAGACCACACTAGGCATGCGCAGTGGCCTAGGGGGGAAACTTTATTTTCGTTATTCATCATCAACATCAATGCCGTCTCCGCAACGAAGGTTGGCTGAAAGAAACCTCTAACATCCCCTGTCTTTTGTTTTTGTGGTGCATTCCGCTAGACTGTAACCTGTCCATCTTGCAATGTTACTCTCCCGCGTGTATCTCTGCCTACCTCTACTCTTGCTCGTCTCCCTTCGACATTACCCTCAAGTAAGGTGTTCAACAAGGTGTCATTTCTTTTAAAGTGTCAAAATATTTGATTTGCTTGATCTTTATTTCTTTTAATAATTCTTTCTTCATATTAAGCATTGTTAGAACCTCTTTATTAGTTATTTTCTGCTTCCGTGATGTTCTCCCTATTCTTCTATATATCGAAAGGCATCAAGTCTGTCTTCTAATTGTTTAATGTCCATGTTTCTTAACCATACATTAATACAGAATAGATGTAGAATTTTATAATTTTCATTTTTAGCTTGTTTGTAATTTGCTTAGATGTTATTATTTTCCTCATGTCATCGATAGTGATTTTAGCCATTCTTATTTTCCCAATTTCATTAGTACGAGATTTTTGTAAATTGAATATCGAATTAATCATGATTATAAACATAGTAGTATTTGGAACAATTAATCCTTATTTATTTTGCAATCATTTAAATATATATTTTTAAAACATGCTTACATGTTAACTAAAAGTAATCATGTCGTTCTTCTTCTTCTGCGTTCGTTCTCAAACTCCTGCAGATTAGCTGGATGTAGTCCGGAGAACGGAATGCGTTGTGTCATGGTTTACAGCATTGCTGCGATATATGCGCCTTTCGGCCTGACACATCCGATTTCAGCATGGCTTTGGATCACTTACCCTATATGGGTTGGGACAGCCAACTCCATTCCATAACCTCCTTAGTCGCCTTTACGACATGCGTGGAAGTTAAACAGTGTTGTTATTCTTTGCTCCCCTTTCGGGCCCCGGCAACACACGGGCGATCATGCCATATTCCATCTATTGTATTTCCTGTGCCTTCGCTGTGAGATGACGCGTGTTTTAAAGACGATTAGGTTTTGAGCTATGGAACGTTATGTAGCTTGGCATACGATAATATTGTGATGTCTCAGAATGTTGGTAACTCCTTTAATCCAACTTCTTCTTGGCCTTCCTTTGTATATTGATGTTTCCATTTTCATGTTGTATGCTCTTCTCGCTGGCCAATAAGGGTTCATTCTCATTAAGTGGCCGAACTATTTCAGTATCTGTTTTTCAATATAATTGACCACAGATGTTGTTCCAACAGTTTTTGTAATCTCTTCAATCATTCCTATAATGCACTAATTTTCAAATCGGTCTGCGCCCCATTGTGATCACCTGATGCCGACAGTTTGATAACAAATGATCTACAGTATATGGTTTGGAGAAGTTTACTTGGTCAAAAACTAAATACATAAATAAATTAAAATGTTGTCACTGCTGAATATGTTATTTTAGGAAACAAACTAAAATTTAACTAAATAAAAAATAATGCATTGTAAAAATGAACAGCACAGTTTTATTTACACAATATTTTGGCAAAACTTGTATTTTTACGAATTTATATACATGCAGAATATCATAAAATTCGTGTATCATCTTAGTTGGTTCAGGGAACATGGAACAAAACTGGGCTTTACATGTAAAACTGTGAACACAAAACTGGGCTTTACATGTAAAACTGTGAACACATAATTGGGCTTTACATGTAAAACTGTGAACACAAAACTGGGCTTTACATGTAGAACTGTGAACACAAAAATGACTAAGATGTATCAGTACATATATTTGTTTTAAAGAGACAACACACACAACATGCGCCATGTAATAGAGAGTTATGGAAACACATGATAGTCAAAACATTTTTCCTAGTCGCCATGTAATAGAGAGTTATGGAAACACATGATAGTCAAAACATTTTTCCTAGTCGCTATTGACATACATGTTTACGAGCAGAATCTTCTTCTTTCGTTCACTTGAAACATGTCTAGATCTGTAATTATGTCTCCTGAATAAAACTCACTGTCTTTTGTAGTTCATACAGTGTCCCATATAGCTTTCATTCCAGTGTTGTTTCCTCTGGCCAATATGTCTGCCTCAGTGTTTCATACTCAGAACAATCTTGAAGTATATGTTTGGCACTCTGTGCTGCCTGTCCACATGTACACATTGCCGTTTTACAAATCTGGAGTTTTGTGTACATATGACTGCGGAGTCGGTTGTGTCCTGTTCTGAGACGTATAATTATAACTTGTTCTGATCCCTTCATAATGTGATAATCATCTTGTGGTGGTGGTTGTGGTTTTCTTATTGACTTGATCATCTGTTTTTTCTGACATTATTTCATTAGTACTGCATAATTATCCTATACTAGTAAGACAGTTCATTTAAGTAGTTTTTAAGTCTGTTAGTTTTCCACACCGTAGAACTTGAAGCACTGATTTTGCATCTGTCAGGACTACCACGGGCTGTGGGCCATAGTTGGAGTTTAGCAGTTTTTCTGTTGCTATCGTAATTGCCTGGATATCTGCATCATAATTATTGCAGAATTTTCCTGTCGGTGTTCTGATTGTATCTCTAGGCTTGTGTGGATATTCTATATATACACCTGCACCTCCATTCCTCACTGCATTCTGTGCTGACCCATCTGTGTATACTCTGACCCATATGTCTGATGGATATTCATCCTCCAAAAAACTGAGGGTAACTGTCCTTCGCTACACACTGTTCTGTTCGTCCTCGCTTAGTATTCCTTTCACGTAGGTATTAATGTATATTGGTATTCCATGCCTTTTTACTCCAAGAGGCATGTATGGTACAGAGCTTAAGTGGCTGTCAACTTTAGGTCGGTCTGTAAATTGTCTACGGAGTCGTTTAGCTTAGTGGATAAATCTGCTTCTTTTCAGTCGCCGCATTGCTAGATTCTGAAATATTTCCTTGATTGGATAACTTGACATCCGCCGAAGACGGATGTGTCGGGCCATTGGCGCAAATAAAACGGCGACACAGCGCATTTCCATTTTCTGGACTACATCCTGCTGGAAATCTAGCAGGACCATGCTCCTGCTAGATTCAGTAGGAGTTTGAGAATGAACGCAGAAGAAGAAGAAGGATAACTTGACATACACTGAAACGTTTCTGCTTGTATTAGTACCTTTGTGTCTCTGCGTTCGTCAAGTGTTTGTGTTCTCCCCATTTTCTGCATCTCTACTATAGTTGTTGATTTCATTTCTCCCAACAATGAATCGTACAATCCGAGCAGAATCAAAACAAGCCTACATTTGTGATGATTTTGATTATTTCTGTGAATTTCGTTGGTCCCTATTTATATTTTTGTGTCGCCTTCCAACACACACCACCTAAGTGCACATGTTATAAAATAAGTCGTATGAAGGTTTGTTTTTAATCTCCTCGTAGGCATTTACTGTACATAGCCACGATTGTCCTAGATGATTCTAAGATGATTACAGAGCATTTACTGTCTATAATCGCGGCTGTCCTAAATGAGTCCAAGATTATTACAAAGCATTTACTGCCTCGCAAAGTATTTAAGTGAAAAAATTATATTCTTTTGGCGCATGTTGCTTTTAATTCTTCGTTGTGACCTTTGCTATGATTTCGAGGTGTTACCTAACATTTCTTGTGTGCTTTGGCAAGCTTAAGGTTAAGTACTTTGAGTACGGTTAGGATTATAAATAATATTCCTAATGTGTGCACGCACCTCGCTCCGTGTGTAGCGCGCAGAAATAATGGTAGCTCAATACGAATCATAGGAAAAAAATTAAAAAATATGTAAATTGAAAAAGAAACAGATAAGGCACAAGTTCGTCTGAGTTCCACTCAGTGATGTGACGTCACGGCAGCCATTAATTTCATTGGTGTTACACGGAAATCCGTGACGTCAGCTAGTTAAAAGTGTAAACAGTGTGCTATTTATAGCATAATGAAGACTAAAAAGCAACTTTTACCATTTTTTATGTCTAAAGATGATAGATTAAAAGGAAAGACGACGCTATTACTAAAAAAAACTTTCATCAGAACGGAGAACAACTGATAAACGAAGACATGGAACAAACATTCATTACGGCGAGTAGCAAACGAAAGAGAACAGGAGGGTGAAGTAGAGGGTAAACAACTCATGGAGATTGACAGGTTCTCTTGTGTTTCCGCAACTAACAGAACAAAGCCTTGTGCCCACATATGTCAATACATTGTCGTGTGACTTCGACGAACAATATTTCGTCATGTTACTTCAAATGTCAATACATCATCATGTGCCTATTACTGTCAGAACCGCGTCATATGACTAAAACTATCAGAACAGCGTCATGTAACTAACTACATGATTGTTACATACAACATGATTATTACTAACTACATGATTTTTACATACAACATGATTATTACTAACCACATGATTGTTACGTGATTGCACATTTATTCTTCTTCTGCATTCGCTCTCTGATAACCGCCATGAAAATTCGTGTGACTTCCGCCGGGGAGCGTGAAGTAAGTTGTGCTGCTAGTTACACGGCAGAGCTGTGTTATTTGCACCTTGGTTGGCCCATCATATCTGTAGCTCAGACATCGTGGCCCAGCACATTCGTTTTCGTCATGCCTTTAATTCATTCGGGTATTGGTTTCCGTATTCTATGACAGCCTTCCTATCTGTCACCAGACGACGAATGCGTGTCATCTCTACGCCGTGACTGTTTATCCTCCACTGTGCATTTGGACTTTCTTTTCAGGCCAAAATATGTCCTTGGGTGGCAGTCTGAGTGGAAACGGTAGTCAGAGATTTATGCTTGGGTCGACTACGCGTATCTTGCACGAAGTGTTCCGCTGCCAGTGAGCTCGTCTCGCGTAATTATACGTATTGTTCCTGTGCTCATCGGGTACTGAACCTTTTCTGTCCGCCAGCATGATTCCAGTATACGAAAGTATCGACGGTAGAGTTAGGCTCGGGTTCGTTTGTCCTCTTAGCCGAGATATCATTCACCGACTTCCTGAACCACGCGTTCAATTCTGAATCTCTTCGCATTTTTTAGGAGCACCGGGGTCTAGAAGCTTGTTCTCGAACTGGACAAAACTCTCACCGAGAGCATAATTTCGGTATAGGACATCATAGACGGTAGAGTTATGCCTGACCGGTTAGAAGCACCGGAGACTAGAAGCTTGTTCTCATTCTGAACAACACAATTTCAGATCTCCTTTAACATTTTCCCTTTCCGTTTGCACGTAGCGCTGCCCTCTGGTTCTGTGCTGCACTCTCATTGTACTCAATGTGTTGTCTTCTGGACTCATTAGTCGTCGCGATATTTGTCAATTTTGAGACAATTGCATTGGCCGCCCCTTCAATGATAAAATCGGACTGAACTGCCTCACTGTGTGTCGACTGCTACTTTGTATGTGTTGACACGGAGGTGTCGGAGATATTACTTGTCTTTCGCGGTCAACTATCATTCCACCTGCAGCCTTCACATTCCCGGACACGGATCCCAAATGTGTTTGCCAGAAGGAGCACGAGCCACATACTTCTGTTTCCAGGGTGCACCACGAGGAGGTACTTTTGAGATCTTGGTTTTCTGCTAACCCTGGGTCCGCCATTTGCAATGCGGTACATTTGTACATTTCACCACAATATGTTAGGTAGCTGCAACTGCCAATATATTAGAGTTGCATTACTACAGAAATCTCCCTTGTGTTGCCGGGGCCCGACAGGAGAGCAAAGAATAGCAACACTGTTTACCTTTCATGCATGTCGTAAGAGGCGACTAAGGAGGTTATGAGATGGGGTTGGCTGTCCCATCCCATATAGTGTCAGAGACCCAAAGCCATGCTGAAGTCGGATGCTTCAGGCCGAAAGGCGCAGATATAGCAGCAATGATGTAAACCATGACACAACTCATTCCGTTCTCCGGACTACATCCTGCTAATCTGCAGGAGTTTGAGAACGAACGCAGAAGAAGAAGAAGAAGAACTACGGAAATATTAAACTGGGATAGGAACCAAACAAACCTTTTATTTTTCTTAAATTATAGTCTCGTAAAACTTCTACAGGAAGCTGTAATATCTGCTGCTAACTAGCGAATACATTGTTCAGAACAAATCCTACTTGCTTCTTTTAAAGTAAAATCTTTCCTTCCATCCAATGTCGAATATCAAATAGTTGAATGCATGTACTGTCTCCTTAAGTCTATTTCGTTGTGAGCACAGTTATCGGGTAGCAATATCAAATCTTTAACTTAAAATATACTCATTAACACTGTCTAGAATCATGTGTTACAGTTCGGCTAAGATGTCTTGAAATTTGATTTTTTTTACATATTTATTTAGTTGAAGTACATAATACGTTTAAGTAATAAGTAATTAGTTATTATTCGCCCGTGTATTGCCGGAGCCTGAAAGGGGAGCAAAGAATAGCAACACTGTATACCTTCCACGCATGTCGTAAAAGGCGACTAAGGCGGTTATGGGATAGAGTTGGATGTCCCATCGTATATAGGGTCAGTGACGAAAAGCCATGCTGAAATCGGATGTGTCAGGCCGAAATGCGCAGATATCGCAGTAATGCTGTAAACCATGACACAACGCATTCCGTTCTCCGGACTACATCCTGCTAATCTGCAGGAGTTTGAGAACGAACGCAGAAGAAGAAGAAGAAAAATTAGTTATTATTAAGTAATAAGTTTAAATCAGCATAGAGAGTCAGTAAAAATGACTTGATGGGCTGAAGTTGCCCAGCGGGCCGGTATTATTCCCACCACAGGTATACACTCTGATAACACAGCCATAGTTGCTTATTGGTGCAAGGACTTCAAATATACATTTGTGATGTTACATATAAAATATTTGAAAGCATTTGCATGTTCAGCCTTTGTGTAAGGTTTGCAAACTTCCGATTGACTTTTCTCACAAATTTACCTGGAGATCAATGAATCGATCCATCATATTTTCTGGTAATTACTCTTAAGTTTGGGATTCCGACCAGAGGGGAGTTATACAGTTCATTAAATATTAGAGTGACCTCCTGCGATTTAGATCCGGTTAACTCAGCAGGGGAGAGAATTAATATACAGACCTGATACATATTGGGAGAATTATCTTTTAGTAGCGACCGCCATGAAATTATTTAATTCTATTATATATATTCTCATATAATAAGTCAGATTCACTTATCACGTTTCCCTTATCCACGACTGAAGCTTATCTTGTAATAACGGTGTTCGGCACGTACATTTATATATAAATTTTTTTAAATAATAGCATTGAATAAGAGCATAGCAACGTGGCCAGCATCAAGCCCACAGCCTCTACTTTCCCAGAAGATCTGGTACCCATTTCTTTAAGCTGGGTCAACGACGTAGTGATGTAAAAATATTTCCGTATGTGGGTGTATGCACGTGCCTGCGTTTGTGGGGTGTGTATGTATATGGGTGTGTGTGAGTGCATGTATGTATTGAGTGTTTGTGAGTGAGTGAGTGTGTGTGTATTGTATGTATATGGGTGTGTGAGTGAGTATATATGTATGTATATATGTATATATGTATGTATGTATATGGGTATGCCTTCTGATGGCGCAATTTCTCGACCTTCTCAGATCGTGTATGCCACTTCCTGGTGGTTGGGGTGAACAATGGTGTCATTGATATTACAAACCAGGAATATCCAGTAGACCAGTGTTTCCCAAACTTTTTTTACCAAGCCCACACCTAGGTCTTTCTAAAAGTCTGGTGCCTCCCTATATAACTTTTTTTTTATATTCAAAAATTATTCCTACATAAACCCAACTACAACTTGTTCAAATTGCCCCCCCCCCCCCTGAACAATCAAATTTCCCCCCTGTGGGGCGTGGGCCATACGTTGGGAAACACTGCAGTCGACTGACAATCTGAGTCTCCGAGTACGAGGAATAAACTGACATTATGCTATCGCCATCCCATTCCTTTCCCTCTCACATATATCCCAGCTAACAGAGTAGAGTAACCATTCCTTGCTCCCACATCTATCCCAGCTAACAGAGTAACCATTCCTTGCTCTCACATCTATCCCAGCTAACAGAGTAACCATTCCTTGCTCTCACATCTATCCCAGCTAACAGAGTAACCATTCCTTGCTCTCACATCTATCCCAGCTAACAGAGTAGAGTAACTAACCATTCCTTGCTCTCACATATATCCCAGCTAACAGAGTAGAGTAACCATTCCTTGCTCTCACATCTATCCCAGCTAACAGAGTAGAGTAACCATTCCTTGCTCTCACATCTATCCCAGCTAACAGAGTAGAGTAACCATTAATTGCTCTCACGTCTATCCCAGCTAACAGAGTAACCATTCCTTGCTCTCACATCTATCCCAGCTAACAGAGTAACCATTCCTTGCTCTCACATCTATCCCAGCTAACAGAGTAACCATTCCTTGCTCTCACATCTATCCCAGCTAACAGAGTAACCATTCCTTGCTCCCACATCTATCCCAGCTAACAGAGTAACCATTCCTTGCTCTCACATCTATCCCAGCTAACAGAGTAACCATTCCTTGCTCTCACATCTATCCCAGCTAACAGAGTAACCATTCCTTGCTCCCACATCTATCCCAGCTAACAGAGTAGAGTAACCATTAATTGCTCTCACATCTATCCCAGCTAACAGAGTAACCATTCCTTGCTCTCACATCTATCCCAGCTAACAGAGTAGAGTAACCATTCCTTGCTCTCACATCTATCCCAGCTAACAGAGTAGAGTAACCATTCCTTGCTCTCACATCTATCCCAGCTAACAGAGTAACCATTCCTTGCTCTCACATCTATCCCAGCTAACAGAGTAACCATTCCTTGCTCTCACATCTATCCCAGCTAACAGAGTAACCATTCCTTGCTCTCACATCTATCCCAGCTAACAGAGTAGAGTAACCATTCCTTGCTCTCACATCTATCCCAGCTAACAGAGTAGAGTAACCATTAATTGCTCTCACGTCTATCCCAGCTAACAGAGTAACCATTCCTTGCTCTCACATCTATCCCAGCTAACAGAGTAACCATTCCTTGCTCTCACATCTATCCCAGCTAACAGAGTAACCATTCCTTGCTCTCACATCTATCCCAGCTAACAGAGTAACCATTCCTTGCTCCCACATCTATCCCAGCTAACAGAGTAACCATTCCTTGCTCTCACATCTATCCCAGCTAACAGAGTAACCATTCCTTGCTCTCACATCTATCCCAGCTAACAGAGTAGAGTAACCATTCCTTGCTCTCACATCTATCCCAGCTAACAGAGTAGAGTAACCATTCCTTGCTCTCACATCTATCCCAGCTAACAGAGTAACCATTCCTTGCTCTCACATCTATCCCAGCTAACAGAGTAGAGTAACCATTCCTTGCTCTCACATCTATCCCAGCTAACAGAGTAACCATTCCTTGCTCTCACATCTATCCCAGCTAACAGAGTAACCATTCCTTGCTCTCACATCTATCCCAGCTAACAGAGTAGAGTAACCATTCCTTGCTCTCACATCTATCCCAGCTAACAGAGTAGAGTAACCATTCCTTGCTCTCACATCTATCCCAGCTAACAGAGTAACCATTCCTTGCTCTCACATCTATCCCAGCTAACAGAGTAACCATTAATTGCTCTCACGTCTATCCCAGCTAACAGAGTAACCATTCCTTGCTCTCACATCTATCCCAGCTAACAGAGTAACCATTCCTTGCTCTCACATCTATCCCAGCTAACAGAGTAACCATTCCTTGCTCTCACATCTATCCCAGCTAACAGAGTAACCATTCCTTGCTCTCACATCTATCCCAGCTAACAGAGTAACCATTCCTTGCTCTCACATCTATCCCAGCTAACAGAGTAACCATTCCTTGCTCTCACATCTATCCCAGCTAACAGAGTAACTATTCCTTGCTCCCACATCTATCCCAGCTAACAGAGTAACCATTCCTTGCTCTCACATCTATCCCAGCTAACAGAGTAACCATTCCTTGCTCTCACATCTATCCCAGCTAACAGAGTAACCATTCCTTGCTCTCACATCTATCCCAGCTAACAGAGTAACCATTCCTTGCTCTCACATCTATCCCAGCTAACAGAGTGACCATTCCTTGCTCTCACATCTATCCCAGCTAACAGAGTGACCATTCCTTGCTCTCACATCTATCCCAGCTAACAGAGTAACCATTCCTTGCTCTCACATCTATCCCAGCTAACAGAGTGACCATTCCTTGCTCTCACATCTATCCCAGCTAACAGAGTAACCATTCCTTGCTCTCACATCTATCCCAGCTAACAGAGTAGACATTCCTTGCTCTCACATCTATCCCAGCTAACAGAGTAGAGTAACCATTCCTTGCTCTCACATCTATCCCAGCTAACAGAGTAGAGTAACCATTCCTTGCTCCCACATCTATCCCAGCTAACAGAGTAACCATTCCTTGCTCTCACATCTATCCCAGCTAACAGAGTAACCATTCCTTGCTCTCACATCTATCCCAGCTAACAGAGTAACCATTCATTGCTCTCACATATATCCCAGCTAACAGAGTAACCATTCCTTGCTCCCACATCTATCCCAGCTAACAGAGTAACCATTCCTTGCTCTCACATCTATCCCAGCTAACAGAGTAACCATTCCTTGCTCTCACATCTATCCCAGCTAACAGAGTAAACATTCCTTGCTCTCACATCTATCCCAGCTAACAGAGTAACCATTCCTTGCTCTCACATCTATCCCAGCTAACAGAGTAGAGTAACCATTCCTTGCTCTCACATCTATCCCAGCTAACAGAGTAACCATTCCTTGCTCTCACACCTATCCCAGCTAAAAGAGTAACTATTCCTTGCTCTCACATCTATCCCAGCTAACAGAGTAACCATTCCTTGCTCTCACATCTATCCCAGCTAACAGAGTAGAGTAACCATTCCTTGCTCTCACATCTATCCCAGCTAACAGAGTAGAGTAACCATTCCTTGCTCTCACATCTATCCCAGCTAACAGAGTAGAGTAACCATTCCTTGCTCTCACATCTATCCCAGCTAAAAGAGTAACTATTCCTTGCTCTCACATCTATCCCAGCTAACAGAGTAACCATTCCTTGCTCTCACATCTATCCCAGCTAACAGAGTAACCATTCCTTGCTCTCACACCTATCCCAGCTAAAAGAGTAACTATTCCTTGCTCTCACATCTATCCCAGCTAACAGAGTAACCATTCCTTGCTCTCACATCTATCCCAGCTAACAGAGTAGAGTAACCATTCCTTGCTCTCACATCTATCCCAGCTAACAGAGTAACCATTCCTTGCTCTCACACCTATCCCAGCTAAAAGAGTAACTATTCCTTGCTCTCACATCTATCCCAGCTAACAGAGTAACCATTCCTTGCTCTCACATCTATCCCAGCTAACAGAGTAGAGTAACCATTCCTTGCTCTCACATCTATCCCAGCTAACAGAGTAGAGTAACCATTCCTTGCTCTCACATCTATCCCAGCTAACAGAGTAGAGTAACCATTCCTTGCTCTCACATCTATCCCAGCTAACAGAGTAACCATTCCTTGCTCTCACATCTATCCCAGCTAACAGAGTAGAGTAACCATTCCTTGCTCTCACACCTATCCCAGCTAAAAGAGTAACTATTCCTTGCTCTCACATCTATCCCAGCTAACAGAGTAACCATTCCTTGCTCTCACATCTATCCCAGCTAACAGAGTAACCATTCCTTGCTCTCACACCTATCCCAGCTAAAAGAGTAACTATTCCTTGCTCTCACATCTATCCAAGCTAACAGAGTAACCATTCCTTGCTCTCACATCTATCCCAGCTAACAGAGTGACCATTCCTTGCTCTCACATCTATCCCAGCTAACAGAGTAGAGTAACCATTCCTTGCTCTCACATCTATCCCAGCTAACAGAGTAACCATTCCTTGCTCTCACACCTATCCCAGCTAAAAGAGTAACTATTCCTTGCTCTCACATCTATCCCAGCTAACAGAGTAACCATTCCTTGCTCTCACATCTATCCCAGCTAACAGAGTAGAGTAACCATTCCTTGCTCTCACATCTATCCCAGCTAACAGAGTAGAGTAACCATTCCTTGCTCTCACACCTATCCCAGCTAAAAGAGTAACTATTCCTTGCTCTCACATCTATCCCAGCTAAAAGAGTAACTATTCCTTGCTCTCACATCTATCCCAGCTAACAGAGTAACCATTCCTTGCTCTCACATCTATCCCAGCTAACAGAGTGACCATTCCTTGCTCTCACATCTATCCCAGCTAACAGAGTGACCATTCCTTGCTCTCACATCTATCCCAGCTAACAGAGTAACCATTCCTTGCTCTCACATCTATCCCAGCTAACAGAGTGACCATTCCTTGCTCTCACATCTATCCCAGCTAACAGAGTAACCATTCCTTGCTCTCACATCTATCCCAGCTAACAGAGTAACCATTCCTTGCTCTCACATCTATCCCAGCTAACAGAGTAACCATTCCTTGCTCTCACATCTATCCCAGCTAACAGAGTAACCATTCCTTGCTCTCACACCTATCCCAGCTAAAAGAGTAACTATTCCTTGCTCTCACATCTATCCCAGCTAACAGAGTAACCATTCCTTGCTCTCAAATCTATCCCAGCTAACAGAGTAACCATTCCTTGCTCTCACATCTATCCCAGCTAACAGAGTGACCATTCCTTGCTCTCACATCTATCCCAGCTAACAGAGTGACCATTCCTTGCTCTCACATCTATCCCAGCTAACAGAGTGACCATTCCTTGCTCTCACATCTATCCCAGCTAACAGAGTGACCATTCCTTGCTCTCACATCTATCCCAGCTAACAGAGTAGAGTAACCATTCCTTGCTCTCACATCTATCCCAGCTAACAGAGTAGAGTAACCATTCCTTGCTCTCACATCTATCCCAGCTAACAGAGTAACCATTCCTTGCTCTCACATCTATCCCAGCTAAAAGAGTAACTATTCCTTGCTCTCACATCTATCCCAGCTAACAGAGTAGAGTAACTAACCATTCCTTGCTCTCACACCTATCCCAGCTAACAGAGTAAACATTCCTTGCTCTCACATCTATCCCAGCTAACAGAGTAACCATTCCTTGCTCTCACATCTATCCCAGCTAAAAGAGTAACTATTCCTTGCTCTCACATCTATCCCAGCTAACAGAGTAGAGTAACCATTCCTTGCTCTCACATCTATCCCAGCTAACAGAGTAGAGTAACTAACCATTCCTTGCTCTCACATCTATCCCAGCTAACAGAGTAAACATTCCTTGCTCTCACATCTATCCCAGCTAACAGAGTGACCATTCCTTGCTCTCACATCTATCCCAGCTAACAGAGTAGAGTAACCATTCCTTGCTCTCACATCTATCCCAGCTAACAGAGTAAACATTCCTTGCTCTCACATCTATCCCAGCTAACAGAGTAACCATTCCTTGCTCCCACATCTATCCCAGCTAACAGAGTAGAGTAACCATTCCTTGCTCTCACATCTATCCCAGCTAAAAGAGTAACTATTCCTTGCTCTCACATCTATCCCAGCTAACAGAGTAGAGTAACTAACCATTCCTTGCTCTCACACCTATCCCAGCTAACAGAGTAGAGTAACCATTCCTTGCTCTCACATCTATCCCAGCTAACAGAGTAAACATTCCTTGCTCTCACATCTATCCCAGCTAACAGAGTAACCATTCCTTGCTCTCACACCTATCCCAGCTAACAGAGTAAACATTCCTTGCTCTCACATCTATCCCAGCTAACAGAGTAAACATTCCTTGCTCCCACATCTATCCCAGCTAACAGAGTAAACATTCCTTGCTCTCACATCTATCCCAGCTAACAGAGTAACCATTCCTTGCTCCCACATCTATCCCAGCTAACAGAGTAACCATTCCTTGCTCTCACATCTATCCCAGCTAACAGAGTAAACATTCCTTGCTCTCACATCTATCCCAGCTAACAGAGTAACCATTCCTTGCTCTCACACCTATCCCAGCTAACAGAGTAACCATTCCTTGCTCTCACATCTATCCCAGCTAACAGAGTAAACATTCCTTGCTCTCACATCTATCCCAGCTAACAGAGTAACCATTCCTTGCTCCCACATCTATCCCAGCTAACAGAGTAGAGTAACCATTCCTTGCTCTCACATCTATCCCAGCTAAAAGAGTAACTATTCCTTGCTCTCACATCTATCCCAGCTAACAGAGTAGAGTAACTAACCATTCCTTGCTCTCACACCTATCCCAGCTAACAGAGTAGAGTAACCATTCCTTGCTCCCACATCTATCCCAGCTAACAGAGTAAACATTCCTTGCTCTCACATCTATCCCAGCTAACAGAGTAAACATTCCTTGCTCTCACATCTATCCCAGCTAACAGAGTAACCATTCCTTGCTCTCACACCTATCCCAGCTAACAGAGTAAACATTCCTTGCTCTCACATCTATCCCAGCTAACAGAGTAAACATTCCTTGCTCCCACATCTATCCCAGCTAACAGAGTAAACATTCCTTGCTCTCACATCTATCCCAGCTAACAGAGTAACCATTCCTTGCTCCCACATCTATCCCAGCTAACAGAGTAACCATTCCTTGCTCTCACATCTATCCCAGCTAACAGAGTAAACATTCCTTGCTCTCACATCTATCCCAGCTAACAGAGTAACCATTCCTTGCTCTCACACCTATCCCAGCTAACAGAGTAAACATTCCTTGCTCTCACATCTATCCCAGCTAACAGAGTAAACATTCCTTGCTCCCACATCTATCCCAGCTAACAGAGTAAACATTCCTTGCTCTCACATCTATCCCAGCTAACAGAGTAACCATTCCTTGCTCTCACATCTATCCCAGCTAACAGAGTAAACATTCCTTGCTCCCACATCTATCCCAGCTAACAGAGTAACCATTCCTTGCTCTCACATCTATCCCAGCTAACAGAGTAACCATTCCTTGCTCTCACATCTATCCCAGCTAACAGAGTAACCATTCCTTGCTCTCACATCTATCCCAGCTAACAGAGTGACCATTCCTTGCTCTCACATCTATCCCAGCTAACAGAGTAACCATTCCTTGCTCTCACATCTATCCCAGCTAACAGAGTAACCATTCCTTGCTCCCACATCTATCCCAGCTAACAGAGTGACCATTCCTTGCTCTCACATCTATCCCAGCTAACAGAGTAACCATTCCTTGCTCCCACATCTATCCCAGCTAACAGAGTAACCATTCCTTGCTCCCACATCTATCCCAGCTAACAGAGTAAACATTCCTTGCTCTCACATCTATCCCAGCTAACAGAGTAACCATTCCTTGCTCCCACATCTATCCCAGCTAACAGAGTAACCATTCCTTGCTCTCACATCTATCCCAGCTAACAGAGTAACCATTCCTTGCTCTCACATCTATCCCAGCTAACAGAGTAACCATTCCTTGCTCTCACATCTATCCCAGCTAACAGAGTAGAGTAACCATTCCTTGCTCTCACATATATCCCAGCTAACAGAGTAAACATTCCTTGCTCTCACATCTATCCCAGCTAACAGAGTAGAGTAACCATTCCTTGCTCTCACATCTATCCCAGCTAACAGAGTAACCATTCCTTGCTCCCACATCTATCCCAGCTAACAGAGTAACCATTCCTTGCTCTCACATCTATCCCAGCTAACAGAGTAACCATTCCTTGCTCTCACATCTATCCCAGCTAACAGAGTAACCATTCCTTGCTCTCACATCTATCCCAGCTAACAGAGTAGAGTAACCATTCCTTGCTCTCACATCTATCCCAGCTAACAGAGTAACCATTCCTTGCTCTCACATCTATCCCAGCTAACAGAGTAACCATTCCTTGCTCTCACATCTATCCCAGCTAACAGAGTGACCATTCCTTGCTCTCACATCTATCCCAGCTAACAGAGTAACCATTCCTTGCTCTCACATCTATCCCAGCTAACAGAGTAACCATTCCTTGCTCCCACATCTATCCCAGCTAACAGAGTGACCATTCCTTGCTCTCACATCTATCCCAGCTAACAGAGTAACCATTCCTTGCTCCCACATCTATCCCAGCTAACAGAGTAACCATTCCTTGCTCCCACATCTATCCCAGCTAACAGAGTAAACATTCCTTGCTCTCACATCTATCCCAGCTAACAGAGTAACCATTCCTTGCTCCCACATCTATCCCAGCTAACAGAGTAACCATTCCTTGCTCTCACATCTATCCCAGCTAACAGAGTAACCATTCCTTGCTCTCACATCTATCCCAGCTAACAGAGTAACCATTCCTTGCTCTCACATCTATCCCAGCTAACAGAGTAGAGTAACCATTCCTTGCTCTCACATATATCCCAGCTAACAGAGTAAACATTCCTTGCTCTCACATCTATCCCAGCTAACAGAGTAGAGTAACCATTCCTTGCTCTCACATCTATCCCAGCTAACAGAGTAACCATTCCTTGCTCCCACATCTATCCCAGCTAACAGAGTAACCATTCCTTGCTCTCACATCTATCCCAGCTAACAGAGTAACCATTCCTTGCTCTCACATCTATCCCAGCTAACAGAGTAACCATTCCTTGCTCTCACATCTATCCCAGCTAACAGAGTAGAGTAACCATTCCTTGCTCTCACATCTATCCCAGCTAACAGAGTAGAGTAACCATTCCTTGCTCTCACATATATCCCAGCTAACAGAGTAAACATTCCTTGCTCTCACGTCTATCCCAGCTAACAGAGTAACCATTCCTTGCTCTCACATCTATCCCAGCTAACAGAGTAACCATTCCTTGCTCTCACATCTATCCCAGCTAACAGAGTAGAGTAACCATTCCTTGCTCTCACATCTATCCCAGCTAACAGAGTAGAGTAACCATTCCTTGCTCTCACATATATCCCAGCTAACAGAGTAAACATTCCTTGCTCTCACATCTATCCCAGCTAACAGAGTAGAGTAACCATTCCTTGCTCTCACATCTATCCCAGCTAACAGAGTAACCATTCCTTGCTCCCACATCTATCCCAGCTAACAGAGTAACCATTCCTTGCTCTCACATCTATCCCAGCTAACAGAGTAACCATTCCTTGCTCTCACATCTATCCCAGCTAACAGAGTAACCATTCCTTGCTCTCACATCTATCCCAGCTAACAGAGTAGAGTAACCATTCCTTGCTCTCACATCTATCCCAGCTAACAGAGTAACCATTCCTTGCTCCCACATCTATCCCAGCTAACAGAGTAACCATTCCTTGCTCTCACATCTATCCCAGCTAACAGAGTAGAGTAACCATTCCTTGCTCTCACATATATCCCAGCTAACAGAGTAAACATTCCTTGCTCTCACATCTATCCCAGCTAACAGAGTAACCATTCCTTGCTCTCACATCTATCCCAGCTAACAGAGTAACCATTCCTTGCTCTCACATCTATCCCAGCTAACAGAGTAACCATTCCTTGCTCTCACATCTATCCCAGCTAACAGAGTAGAGTAACCATTCCTTGCTCTCACATCTATCCCAGCTAACAGAGTAACCATTCCTTGCTCTCACATCTATCCCAGCTAACAGAGTAACCATTCCTTGCTCTCACATCTATCCCAGCTAACAGAGTAACCATTCCTTGCTCTCACATCTATCCCAGCTAACAGAGTAACCATTCCTTGCTCTCACATCTATCCCAGCTAACAGAGTAGAGTAACCATTCCTTGCTCTCACATATATCCCAGCTAACAGAGTAAACATTCCTTGCTCTCACATATATCCCAGCTAACAGAGTAGAGTAACCATTCCTTGCTCTCACATCTATCCCAGCTAACAGAGTAACCATTCCTTGCTCTCACATATATCCCAGCTAACAGAGTAACCATTCCTTGCTCTCACACCTATCCCAGCTAAAAGAGTAACTATTCCTTGCTCTCACATCTATCCCAGCTAACAGAGTAACCATTCCTTGCTCTCACATCTATCCCAGCTAACAGAGTGACCATTCCTTGCTCTCACATCTATCCCAGCTAACAGAGTAACCATTCCTTGCTCTCACATATATCCCAGCTAACAGAGTAGAGTAACCATTCCTTGCTCTCACACCTATCCCAGCTAAAAGAGTAACCATTCCTTGCTCTCACATCTATCCCAGCTAACAGAGTGACCATTCCTTGCTCTCACATCTATCCCAGCTAACAGAGTAACCATTCCTTGCTCCCACATCTATCCCAGCTAACAGAGTAACCATTCCTTGCTCCCACATCTATCCCAGCTAACAGAGTAAACATTCCTTGCTCTCACATCTATCCCAGCTAACAGAGTAACCATTCCTTGCTCCCACATCTATCCCAGCTAACAGAGTAACCATTCCTTGCTCTCACATCTATCCCAGCTAACAGAGTAACCATTCCTTGCTCTCACATCTATCCCAGCTAACAGAGTAACCATTCCTTGCTCTCACGTCTATCCCAGCTAACAGAGTAACCATTCCTTGCTCTCACATCTATCCCAGCTAACAGAGTAGAGTAACCATTCCTTGCTCTCACATCTATCCCAGCTAACAGAGTAGAGTAACCATTCCTTGCTCTCACATCTATCCCAGCTAACAGAGTAACCATTCCTTGCTCCCACATCTATCCCAGCTAACAGAGTAGAGTAACCATTCCTTGCTCTCACATCTATCCCAGCTAACAGAGTAACCATTCCTTGCTCTCACATATATCCCAGCTAACAGAGTAACCATTCCTTGCTCTCACATCTATCCCAGCTAACAGAGTAGAGTAACCATTCCTTGCTCTCACATCTATCCCAGCTAACAGAGTAACCATTCCTTGCTCTCACATCTATCCCAGCTAACAGAGTGACCATTCCTTGCTCTCACATCTATCCCAGCTAACAGAGTAACCATTCCTTGCTCCCACATCTATCCCAGCTAACAGAGTAACCATTCCTTGCTCCCACATCTATCCCAGCTAACAGAGTAAACATTCCTTGCTCTCACATCTATCCCAGCTAACAGAGTAACCATTCCTTGCTCCCACATCTATCCCAGCTAACAGAGTAACCATTCCTTGCTCTCACATCTATCCCAGCTAACAGAGTAACCATTCCTTGCTCTCACGTCTATCCCAGCTAACAGAGTAACCATTCCTTGCTCTCACATCTATCCCAGCTAACAGAGTAGAGTAACCATTCCTTGCTCTCACATCTATCCCAGCTAACAGAGTAACCATTCCTTGCTCCCACATCTATCCCAGCTAACAGAGTAACCATTCCTTGCTCTCACATCTATCCCAGCTAACAGAGTAGAGTAACCATTCCTTGCTCTCACATCTATCCCAGCTAACAGAGTAGAGTAACCATTCCTTGCTCTCACATCTATCCCAGCTAACAGAGTAACCATTCCTTGCTCCCACATCTATCCCAGCTAACAGAGTAACCATTCCTTGCTCTCACATCTATCCCAGCTAACAGAGTAACCATTCCTTGCTCTCACGTCTATCCCAGCTAACAGAGTAACCATTCCTTGCTCTCACATCTATCCCAGCTAACAGAGTAGAGTAACCATTCCTTGCTCTCACATCTATCCCAGCTAACAGAGTAGAGTAACCATTCCTTGCTCTCACATCTATCCCAGCTAACAGAGTAGAGTAACCATTCCTTGCTCTCACATCTATCCCAGCTAACAGAGTAGAGTAACCATTCCTTGCTCTCACATCTATCCCAGCTAACAGAGTAACCATTCCTTGCTCCCACATCTATCCCAGCTAACAGAGTAGAGTAACCATTCCTTGCTCTCACATCTATCCCAGCTAACAGAGTAGAGTAACCATTCCTTGCTCTCACATCTATCCCAGCTAACAGAGTAACCATTCCTTGCTCCCACATCTATCCCAGCTAACAGAGTAGAGTAACCATTCCTTGCTCTCACGTCTATCCCAGCTAACAGAGTAGAGTAACCATTCCTTGCTCCCACATCTATCCCAGCTAACAGAGTAGAGTAACCATTCCTTGCTCTCACATCTATCCCAGCTAACAGAGTAACCATTCCTTGCTCTCACATCTATCCCAGCTAACAGAGTAGAGTAACCATTCCTTGCTCTCACATCTATCCCAGCTAACAGAGTAACCATTCCTTGCTCCCACATCTATCCCAGCTAACAGAGTAACCATTCCTTGCTCCCACATCTATCCCAGCTAACAGAGTAGAGTAACCATTCCTTGCTCTCACATCTATCCCAGCTAACAGAGTAGAGTAACCATTCCTTGCTCCCACATCTATCCCAGCTAACAGAGTAACCATTCCTTGCTCTCACATCTATCCCAGCTAACAGAGTAGAGTAACCATTCCTTGCTCTCACATCTATCCCAGCTAACAGAGTAGAGTAACCATTCCTTGCTCTCACATCTATCCCAGCTAACAGAGTAACCATTCCTTGCTCTCACATCTATCCCAGCTAACAGAGTAACCATTCCTTGCTCTCACATCTATCCCAGCTAACAGAGTAGAGTAACCATTCCTTGCTCTCACGTCTATCCCAGCTAACAGAGTAACCATTCCTTGCTCTCACATCTATCCCAGCTAACAGAGTAGAGTAACCATTCCTTGCTCTCACATCTATCCCAGCTAACAGAGTAACCATTCCTTGCTCCCACATCTATCCCAGCTAACAGAGTAGAGTAACCATTCCTTGCTCTCACATCTATCCCAGCTAACAGAGTAACCATTCCTTGCTCCCACATCTATCCCAGCTAACAGAGTAACCATTCCTTGCTCTCACATCTATCCCAGCTAACAGAGTAACCATTCCTTGCTCTCACATCTATCCCAGCTAACAGAGTAGAGTAACCATTCCTTGCTCTCACATCTATCCCAGCTAACAGAGTAACCATTCCTTGCTCTCACATCTATCCCAGCTAAAAGAGTAACTATTCCTTGCTCTCACATCTATCCCAGCTAACAGAGTAACCATTCCTTGCTCTCACATATATCCCAGCTAACAGAGTAGAGTAACCATTCCTTGCTCTCACATCTATCCCAGCTAACAGAGTAACCATTCCTTGCTCTCACATCTATCCCAGCTAACAGAGTAACCATTCCTTGCTCTCACATCTATCCCAGCTAACAGAGTAACCATTCCTTGCTCTCACATCTATCCCAGCTAACAGAGTAACCATTCCTTGCTCCCACATCTATCCCAGCTAACAGAGTAGAGTAACCATTCCTTGCTCTCACATCTATCCCAGCTAACAGAGTAGAGTAACCATTCCTTGCTCTCACATCTATCCCAGCTAACAGAGTAACCATTCCTTGCTCTCACATCTATCCCAGCTAACAGAGTAACCATTCCTTGCTCTCACATCTATCCCAGCTAACAGAGTAGAGTAACCATTCCTTGCTCTCACATCTATCCCAGCTAAAAGAGTAACTATTCCTTGCTCTCACATCTATCCCAGCTAACAGAGTAACCATTCCTTGCTCTCACATATATCCCAGCTAACAGAGTAGAGTAACCATTCCTTGCTCTCACATCTATCCCAGCTAACAGAGTAGAGTAACCATTCCTTGCTCCCACATCTATCCCAGCTAACAGAGTGACCATTCCTTGCTCTCACATCTATCCCAGCTAACAGAGTAACCATTCCTTGCTCCCACATCTATCCCAGCTAACAGAGTAACCATTCCTTGCTCTCACATATATCCCAGCTAACAGAGTAGAGTAACCATTCCTTGCTCTCACATCTATCCCAGCTAACAGAGTGACCATTCCTTGCTCTCACATCTATCCCAGCTAACAGAGTAACCATTCCTTGCTCTCACATCTATCCCAGCTAACAGAGTAACCATTCCTTGCTCTCACATCTATCCCAGCTAACAGAGTTACTATTCTGTGTACTTATATCTATCCCCACAAACACAAGGGGTATAGACATGTTTCCAACATTAAACAAAGGGTTTTCAACATAAACTTCTGAGACTCACAGTGACTTATAGTTGGGTCACGGAGAATGATCTTCAAAGGGATGGGATACAGACCTATTCAGGTGGGATGTAGGGAGCACAGGAATGTAACTATTTAACCAATATACAACAGATTATACAGCGATAAAACTTGAAAACCTTCGAGACTGGTAAATAATACCAATGCGCTTCTTTTTTTCTTTTTTTCTCGAGGGCGGTTAAAGAAAATCTGTTCCAAACGTGGCCACGGACCAAAACAGGTAGAAAGCCACTGAACTAAACTATGATGATCAGGTACCATATACTAAACAGTATGTAGCAATAATCACAGCCTTTCGGAACTTCCGTCTACTATTTCTATCTTGAGGCAGTCTTCCTACTTCTGTTATTGTCATGTTCAGTGGTCTTTGATGTCTTGCGTTCATCTTCTTCTTGGTCTGCCTCTTGTTCGTCCCCCTGGCATCATTCCCTCCATTATTGTTTTGTCTAGGCTGTCATGGCGTTTGGCAAAAACATTGTAGTTTTCTGTAAAGAACCATGCTGTTCAGCCAGTTTTCTTTTACATTAATTTCTCTCAGGATGTCTACATTTGTTATCTTTGTGCTCCATGGTATTCTGAGGATTGTTCTGTAACATTTTGTTTAAAATGCTGCTATTTTATTTTTCACTTTGTTATTGGTTGTCCAGGATTCACACCCATATATTGCCACTAGAAATATGCAAGCTTTTAGTAATGTTAGTTTCGTTATTTTGCAGCAGATCAGCCATATATTTTTCATTTGTATCAACTTCTTTGACGCGATAGCCAACCTTCTTCTGACTTCTTCATAGCAATTGCCATTACTGTTGATAAGAGAACCAGTGTATTAAAAACTGATGACTCTTTCTAATTCGCTGTTGTTGATACTGATTGAGAACTTGCTAGTGGTTTTGTCGCTTGTCATAATCTTGATCTTGTTTCCATTCATAAATAGGTTTTGTTTTTCACTATGTTCTTTAATAGAGTTTATGAGTTGTTGGAGACCTGTTTGATTATGTGGCAATAATGTTGTATCATCAGCATATCTTAGTTCTGGTATTTCGTGACCTCCGATGTTGAGTGCATCAAAGTTATTTCTCTGTTGGTCATTTCTTACATTCCTCATTATGTTCTCCGCATCAATGTTGAAGAGAAATGGTGATAGGACACATCCTTGTCTGGCTCATTTTTCCACGCAGAACCAATCAGATGTTTCACTATTTACTCTCACGACTGCTTGCTGGTCTTGATATAATGTTGTAAGAGACGGATTAGATATTCCAAAGTGTTTGATGTACACAATTTAATACTTTGGTGTAGTCAATAAAGCATGTGTATATGTCGACATTTAGCTCTCTATGATGGTCCCCATATTGAAAATATGTTCTCTGGTGCCTCTGCCCTGTCGGAAACCTGTGCTTCATGTATCTCTTCTTCCAGCTTATGCTGTAGTCCTGTCATGATGCTACCAAGTAGTATTTTGCTGGCGTCACTGATCAGTGCATTGGTTCTGTGGTAGGTGCATAGTGATAGATTTCCCTATTTCTGTTGCGGTATTAAACTAAAAGCAATAATTCCCACACTGGAGGTTTCTCTCGATTTACACCAAGTAATCCAACATATTGAACCCAACCTGGTGTCTGCTGGTGACGCCGCTGAATGAATAGCCTGTGTCACGTGAAGTTAATGATAGATTAGTAGAACCGAAGCCAACTGACAGCGCTCTAGAATTCATCATAATATTTCTTGAAGGTCGCATGTGGAGGAGGTGTCATTATGTCGGCCAATATTGACGGATACAAACAAGGAAGAAGGATGCAGTTGTATATATAACTTATTTGTATGTCATTTTTTATGTTGTATATATAACTTATTTGTATGTCATTTTTTATGTTGTATATATAACTTATTTGTTATGTTGTATATATAACTTATTTGTTATGTTGTATATATAACTTATTTGTATGTCATTTGTTATGGGTAATTTGTGAGTATATCATTATCAGCTCTGTTGTCACTATCATTACCATCTATAGGATAGGTGGGGGCTAAGATCCTAGGTGGGGGCTAAGATCCTAGGTGGGGGCTAAGATCCTAGGTGGGGGCTAAGATCCTAGGTGGGGGCTAAGATCATAGGTGGGGGGGCTAAGATTCTAGGTTGGGGCTAAGATTCTAGGTGGGGCTAAGATCATATGTGGGGGGGGGGGCTAAGATTCTAGGTGAGGACTAAGATCATAGGTGTGGGGGGGGCTAAGATTCTAGTAAGGGGGGGGCTAAGATTCTAGGTGAGGACTAAGTTCATAGGTGGGGGGCTAAGATTCTAGGTGGGGACTAAGATTCTAGGTGGGGGCTAAGATTCTAGGTGGGGGGCTAAGATTCTAGGTGGGGGGCTAAGATTCTAGGTGAGGACTAAGATTCTAGGTGGGGGTTAAGATCCTAGGCGGGGTCTAATATTCTAGGTGGGGACTAAGATGCTAGGTGGGGGGTTAAGATCCTAGGTGGGGTCTAAGATTCCTGGTGGGGACTAAGATCCTAGGTGGGGGCTAAGATCCTAGGTGGGTACTAAAATCATAGATGGCGACTAAGATCCTAGGTGGGGGCTAAGATCCTAGGTGGGGGGCTAAAATCCTTGGTGGGGGGGCTAAAGTCCTAGGTGGGGGGCTAAGATCCGCAGATTTTACATTTTTGTTGGGCGTGGAATCAAGAGAAATGTTATCAATCAACGCAGAACCGGAACAGTCAGTTACCACATACTAAGGACATAATGAATATGAGATCGGAGCACTTACAGACGGTCCGGAGTGTCACGAAGATGATCTGACGATGATCTAGTTTTTCTTTGCTCTCCTGTCAGACTCGAGTAACACACGAGCGTGACCCTCGGCTTTATATGATATATTGTCTAATGGGAAATAAGCCTTTTAAAATTACTTTGACTATTGTCTTGATTTTTTTTTTGGCTGTCAAAATATAGCTAAATATGTTATTAATTAAGAAGATTTGCTTTCCTACTAGCCTATAGGTCTTATGTTGTAGAAGGTCATGATACGAGTCCCACATAATTTGTTACGAACAAGTGTATGTTCTTAAATTATGAGCTGAAACAAATCCTTGTCCACTTACTAATTTCTGCGTACTTGACAACACACTGCATCACTTCTCTAGTCCGAACTTTTTATTGGTCAATCTGCGTATGCTTTGTGTCACCAGCCAATGAGAATCACGGATCTGCTAAGATGAGGAAAGCATCATGTAACCAATCAGCAGGACTAATTTGGTCAAATCCATTTAAAAACAACTTGGTCCGGACCGACAAAAATAATAACAGATATTCGCTATATAAACAATAAACAATATAATTGGGAATTTGAAAAGTGTTGTTAAATCGGGAGATGTGTTATAAAAGGATGCGCTATAGAAAGCTTCCACTGTATCCGTAGAATGATGTGCCCGAAACACCATTCCCAATCTAAACATGTCAGTTACAGTCCACTGGATATCTTCAGCAAGACATCTGAAAATTATTTGGTCAGTAAAAATTTAGGAAGATCCGAAAATGCATTTTTTCCCTGCAAATTAATCTTCAGGAGAATAATGTTCTTGTGAGCTGCATCATTAGCGAAAAAAATTGTCCAGCGCTCAAAACAATTTTGGAATGAAAGCTATAAAAGTATTTTGGCCTCATAAAAGCAAATTGTTTCTAAAAGCAAATTTTTCGTGAATAATTATCGGAAGACACGCAGATGGCATAGTGGAAAATATACAAAGAAGTTTAAATGCGTTTGTGCTAAATTTTATAAGATTCTGCGTCATTCTAGATGTTTCAACAGATACTACATAAATACATACAGGTCTTCTAGGAAACAAATAGATCAGCTAGGGAATATATAGCTCATCTAGGACACATACAACTCTTCCAGGAAACATACAACTCTGCCAGGAAACATACAACTCTGCCAGGAAATATACAACTCTGCCAGGAAATATACAACTCTGCCAGGAAACATACAACTCTGCCAGGAAATATACAACTCTGCCAGGAAACATACAACTCTGCCAGGAAACATACAACTCTGCCAGGAAACATACAACTCTGCCAGGAAACATACAACTCTGCCAGGAACATACAACTCTGCCAGGAACATACAACTCTGCCAGGACACATACAACTCTGCTAGGAAACATACAACTCTGCCAGGAAATATACACCTCATCTAGGAAACATACAACTCTGCCAGGAAACATACAGCTCAGCTAGGAAGCTTACATCTCTCATACTTGGAAACATATAACTCAGCTAGGAAACTTATTTATATCTCTCATACTTGGAAAAATATAACTCAGCTAGGAAACTTACATCTCTCATACTAGGAAACATATAACTCAGGAAACTTACATCTCTCATACTAGGAAACATATAGCTCAGCTAGGAAACTTACATCTCTCATACTTGGAAACATATAACTAAGCTAGGAAACTTACATCTCTCATACTTGGAAACATATAACTTAGCTAGGAAACTTACATCTCTCATACCTGGAAACATATAACTAAGCTAGGAAACTTACATCTCTCATACTTGGAAACATATAACTTAGCTAGGAAACTTACATCTTTCATACTTGGAAACATATAACTAAGCTAGGAAACTTACATCTCTCATACTAGGAAACATATAGCTCAGCTAGGAAACTTACATCTCATACCTGGAAACATATAACTAAGCTAGGAAACTTACATCTCTCATACTAGGAAACATATAGCTCAGCTAGGAAACTTACATCTCTCATACCTGGAAACATATAACTAAGCTAGGAAACTTACATCTCTCATACTTGGAAACATATAGCTCAGCTAGGAAACTTACATCTCTCATACCTGGAAACATATAGCTCAGTTAGGGAAAACATATAGCGCTGCTACTAGCAAACATATAGCTCGGCTAGGAAAAACATACATCGCTGCTACTGGGAAACATGCGTAGCTACTACTAGGAAGCATACATAGCTGTTACTGGGAAACATATAGCTCGGCTAGGGAAAACATACAGTTCAGTTAGGAAACATATGGCTCGGATAATTATCTTAATTTTGGACATTTGCAATTTCATCAACAGAACAGAAGACCTGCCACAGCTACAACGGAAGACCTGCCACAGCTACAACGGAAGACCTGCCACAGCTACAACGGAAGACCTGCCACAGCTACAACGGAAGACCTGCCACAGCTACACTAAACAAAGGACATCTTTAATATAATATAGAAACATCGTGGATTTATTACTAAAGAGAAAATAATAATGCAGCAAATAGGATTTGAACCAGATACGTCCAAATGCACCCACTAGCCTCGCAGCTTCAGTCAACATTTTTTCCGTCTCTTCGACAACACAGCATCCCTAAAAAAAAGTTGCGATTTTAGACAAGACTTCCAACGCGTATATTCTCAAGCTACTATGAAAATTGACCAGCGAAAAACAGAAGAAACACGTACGCACACACACACACAAATAAACAAACACACACTGCACAAGTATGAAAATTCTTCTATACACGTGAGAACTCAATACTGAACTGAGCAAAATAACGAAGTTTCCAACGTAAGTTGCAATAGTCCAGCGTTGCCATTTTCTCATGTTTATTCTGCAACAAATCAATTTGCTCATGGTGCGGCAGATTTTCCCCTAAAATATGTGTTCGGCTTATGCATGATTAATTAAATGATATAAAGCGATTGGAACAATTAATCAAAAACACAAAGAAATACAGCTAATTACAAAATTTAAACGCCCAAAAACCAAAAATCAGGTCAACACATATACAACACAACAACCGAAAATCAGAATAGACAATACCGAGATCGAATGTATAGATAAATTCGAATACTTAGGAGCAAACATCAACGGTGCAGTGGACTGAATGGAAGTGATAAGGAAGATATTGGCAATGTCATACTGTAAAATAACACGGTTGAAAACAATATGGAGAAACAACAAAATAGAAACGAAACTGCTAATGCTACGAAATTTTATTTTCCGGTTGCAACATATGGCTGTGAAATATGGAACCTAAGTAAAACAACGGCAAAGAAGATCAACTCCTCTGAGATGAAATGCTACAGACGGATACTTAGAATATCATGGAAGTAAAAGAAAAAGAAACTCATATTATAAACACAATGAAGATTCCAGAGTGTTGGTTACTAAACACAATAGCAAAAAGAAAACCACACCTGTTTGGTCATATAGAGACACAACTGTTTAGAAAGACAAATAATAGAGGGCAGAAAACCTGGGTGGATGAGGAAAGGCAGACCAAGAAGACTGACGACATTAAAGATTAGATGAATACTTTAAAACTTTCGTTACTGCCTGTTTTCCTGTGAAGGAGTGCAGGGAGGCTTTCTATGTGCTGTGGAAATAAAGGCCGCTTTGCCATAGCAGACGCCGCGATATGTACAGGAAGGATTTTGATTGTACCTCCGAAAGAAAAAATTATATCCCAACCATGAATTGAACCGGCGACCACAAGGGTCTGACAACGGCGTTCTAACCACACGGCCATGATCCACTATAAGAACCACACGGCCATGCGCTCCACTCTAAGATGAATACGTTGTAGGAAAATGCAAGCCGCATTGCCCTAGACAGAGAAAGGTTCAGGAAGTTCATTAGGAAGACGGCGGTCTGGAGAGAATACATCACATGACAATGGTACTGGCTTGCTTCAGAACGTCTGCAAAGACGAATAAGACTATACAACTCATTCCAGAAAGCAGTATTATTTATGGATGCTCTGAACTACTTACAAATCTCAGCTACGACAAATTTAACCAATGTTTTTGCTCATCGTCGTTTTGATCGGTCTTTTCTAATCAACTAGGTCTTCCATTGTAGAGTCTTCTTGTCTTCCATCTTTAGAGCTATCTTGCATACCATCTTAGAGCCATCTTGTATACCTTCTTATATACCATCTTAGAGCCATCTTGTATACCTTCTTATATACCATCTTAGAGCCATCTTGTATACCTTCTTATATACCATCTTAGAGCCATCTTGTATACCATCTTAGAGCCATCTTTTATACCATCTTATATACCATCTTAGAGCCATCTTATATACCATCTTAGAGCCATCTTATATACCATCTTAGAGCCATCTTTTATACCTTCTTATATACCATCTTAGAGCCATCTTGTATACCTTCTTATATACCATATTAGAGCCATCTTGTATACCATCTCATCTTAGAGCCATCTTGTATACCATCTTAGAGCCATCTTGTATACCATCTTAGAGCCATTTTGTATACCATCTTAGAGCCATCTGATATACCATCTTAGAGCCATCTTGTATACCATCTTAGAGCCATCGTGTATACCATCTTTAGAGCCATCTTGTATACCATCTTAGAGCCATCTTGTATACCATCTTAGAGCCATCTTATATACCATCTTAGAGCCATCTTATATACCATCTTAGAGCCATCTTGTATACCATCTTAGAGCCATCTTATATACCATCTTAGAGCCATCTTGTATACCATCTTAGAGCCATCTTGTATACCATCTTAGAGCCATCTTATATACCATCTTAGAGCCATCTTATATACCATCTTAGAGCCATCTTGTATACCATCTTAGAGCCATCTTGTATACCATCTTAGAGCCATCTTATATACCATCTTAGAGCCATCTTGTATACCATCTTAGAGCCATCTTGTATACCATCTTAGAGTCATCTTGTATACCATCTTAGAGCCATCTTGTATACCATCTTAGAGCCATCTTACCAACCATCTTAGAGCTATCTTGCCTACCGTCTTAGAGCATCGTATCTTAGAGTCATCTTGTCTACTATCTTAGAATCTTCTTGAATTCCATCTTAAAGACACCTTGTCTATCATCTTATGGTCATCTTACCTACCATATTAGAGCCATCTTGCCTACCATCTTAGAGTTTATTGTCTTCTATCTTAGAGCCATTTTACCATAGATCTTAAAGATATCTTACCTTCCATGTTCAAGTCATCTTAACTTCCATTTTAGTCGTGTTACCTTCCATCTTCAAGTCATCTTAACTTCCATTTTAGTCGTGTTAACTTCCATCTTCAAGTCATCTTACATTCCATTTTAGTCGTGTTACCTTCCATCTTCAAGTCATCTTAACTTCCATTTTAGTCGTGTTACCTTCCATCTTCAAGTCATCTTAACTTTCATTTTAGTCGTGTTACCTTCCATCTTCAAGTCATCTTAACTTCCATTTTAGTCGTGTTACCTTCCATCTTCAAGTCATCTTAACTTTCATTTTAGTCGTGTTACCTTCCATCTTCAAGTCATCTTAACTTCCATTTTAGTCGTGTTACCTTCCATCTTCAAGTCATATTACCTGTAATTACCAAGTAGACCACCTATCAGAACGAAGTCTCTTCTAAAATCATTACATAACACTGAAAGTCGAAGTCCTCTGAAATCATTACATAACACTGAAAGTTGAAGTCCTCTCAAATCATTACATGACGCTGAGGGTTGGCTTACGTCCTCTGGGTATAATCAAAAGTACTGAAGAACCCTCCTCATCCTCCCCTATTTCGCCTCACCCACTCCCTAAAAATATTGCACAAAGAAAACTAGAGCTTCATCTCTTATTCTTCCTGTGGATCTAATTAAATAAAATCAAAATATTCCATTACTAATTTTCTCCATATCTCGGACAATTGTGTACAATGTATTTTAGAAAGAACATGTGTGTCAAAGTCATAAAGGTAGTTAGTTCACATTATGACCGCCATGCACAGAGTCGATACTTGGAATTTTGGCACCCTGGCCAAGCTCTCACTCATGCATCCTCTTTACAGAAAACGAAATTTATTTCCGTAGTGGCTCCACTATGGATTGTTGCTGCTCCTCCAACCGGTTTATCGACCCAGTCTCCCCTGTCTAGTTTCAACGATACCGCTATGTTATACGCACGAACTACACACAATAAAGAATTGTTTATACAAGTAAATTTAAGTTGGAAGTCAGAGGACAATTTAAAAATTCTTGAGACTAACGGGAATTGAACCAGTCCGTTCAAAGGCACTAAAAATAAAGAAGACTTACGATCCGATAACTTCTTCAATAATATGTAAAAATGGCGTCTTAACCATAATCTGATAGGCGAATTTCGAAACACACTCTAAAGAAGCTTTGATAATTCACTGGAAACACTAAAGAAGCTTTGATAAATCACTGGAAACACACTCAAATGAAGCTTTGATAAATCACTGGAAACACACTCAAAGGAAGCTTTGGTAATCACAGGAAACACACTCTAAAGAAACTTTGGTAATCACTGGAAACACACTCTAAGGAAGCTTTGGTAATCACTGGAAACACACTCAAAGGAAGCTTTGATAAATCACTGGAAACACACTCTAAAGAAGCTTTGGTAATCACTGGAAACACACTCTAAGGAAGCTTTGATAATCACTGGAAACACACTCTAAGGAAGCTTTGGTAATCACTGGAAACACACTCTAAGGAAGCTTTGGTAATCACTGGAAACACACAGGAAAGTACACGAAAATCAAAACCTCGACCAAAACCCTTTATTATGAATAGAATATAGTTATACAGCTAACAGCTGTGATGTGATTGTTGGTAACGATGTGTCCTTTACTTGTCTTGTGCTATGTTGAGTTCTTGATAACTGTCTGATGGTTAAAACGTAAAATTGTGTGTATTTCTGTGTGGTATTTCCCTGTGGTATTTCCCAGTGGTATTTCCCATTGATTATCAAAACCCTCTGTTTCCAATTTCGTGTACTGAATAACTTCTCCATAATGATTGTGCGTATTGAAATGCGCTTTACAACAATAAAAACACGGATGAAGTGGAAGGGAAATGTTGAGACAGTAGTATAGATAATGATATCACTATCTAAAGCAGTAAAACTAGTTAGGGGCGACAGAAACATCCACATAAAACAAGCGCCACATAAAACAAACGCCACATAAAACAAACGAAATAAATTTAGTGTGTAGGGCTGGAGCAAAATCTTGCCTATGGCTCAATACTATCTAGTTTCTGCGTTACATATATACAGCATCCCTGTATTTTTCGTTGCTACCAATGTATATGTATCGGGTTGGAACCAAAGTTTGTCTATGTCTCCGTAATGTCTAGTTCCTGCTCCGCATCATTATTCCTGTATATCTGTGTTACTACCAATGTATGTGCATAAGGCGGAAACCAAAGCTTGTCTATGGTGGTTCCATAATGTCTAGTTTCAGCTCTGCATATATATTCCTACATCTGTGTATTGTTTCTATTGTGTTCGTAATTCTCTAGTTACTTAAGGGCTGTTTCACCTAGTTTAATCTGGTTTTCTTGAATTATCCAAATTTTAATACGCTAAATTGTTTTTCCTTGTATATTTAAATATTTCCTATGTGTGTATATAGTGTGTTCTCTGTGTATCTTGTGGTATTTTCTCCGTGTATATTCGCGTGTATATTCACTTTTTTCTCTGCGTATATTCAGGTCTATTCGCTGTTTATACTTGTCTTTTCTCTACCGGTATTCAAGAATAGTGTCTGCATATAATTAAGTTTTTGTATATACTCAAATCTTTTCACTGTGTATATTCAAGTCATTTTTCTGTCATCAAGTCATCACGTCGTTTCTCTCCGTCGTTTCTCAAAGAATATAATTAACTCCTTTCTCTGCGTATATTCAAGTCTTTTCTCAGTGTATATTCGTTTATTATTTGTGTGTATTCACAGGCTTTTCTCTACGTAATTTGTCTTTCCTATGTTTATTCCTCTTTCCTCTGCGTATAATCAAATCTTTTCTTTGTGTATACTATTCGTTCTTTTTTCACCTTATCTCTGCGTATATTCATCTTTTCTATTTGAATATTCACCTACCTTATCTTTGCGTTTATTCAGTTTTCTGTGTTTATAGTTTATGTGTATATTTTCCTGATTATATCCTCTGCGTATATTCAAGCTTTTTTCTATGCGTATATTTTTTCTCTGTGCATATTATATTATCTGTATATATATATTCGTCTTATCTCTGTTAATATTCACTACGTATATTATTTTTTCTGCGTATTCTTTACTCTGTGTATATGCTTTTCTCTGTAGAATATACATACTATACTATTACTATTGCCTGTACTTTGTTACATTTGTGTTCTTTAATCTAGTTGTGAGACAGGAATGTAATAACATCTACAGCATCCTGTCGCTCTAGTTATTTCACTAAAGTTAATTAGATCCCGTCTCTATTGTCCACTAGAGTTGTTTTCGTAATCTAATCAATAGTAAGCGAAATGAGAAATGAAAATTGAAAATTGGCGACAAGAGTCAAGTCCTCAGGGCTTGCAAAAGACAATAATGTCACGATCAGATGTTTTAGCATAAGGATCTGTCAAAAGTCTTTGATGTAGCTATACATATTTAAAATCACCAAGTGGATCAAGGGAAGGAGAAGGGAGGACAGTTGTTTTTTTAAAAAGCATTAGACATTTACAGAATAACATGTGTGCCACACAAAAAAATGTACGTAAATAACATCTCGAAAAAACAAACGTGGTCTGTTTACGCATGCCCGTGTCTCACACCGTGTCCGTCAAATCTTATATACAAATATTTCTTTTTAATTTCGTCTTTCTATAAAGTAAATGGTAATTTTAAAATGTAATGGCTTGTTTGTCATCCACAAAATATGTTGGCAGAAAATGTGGATATTTAGTTTGAAAGAAAGCATAAACAGTTTTTCTCTAGAAATAGTTTTACTCAGAGATTTGTGAGAATGTTTGATAGGATTACAATACGAAATTATCACAGTAAGCAAGAATTTTGATTCCCAGTGCCCCTAGGATACATTACGGTGGACTCTAATTTCGTTTCAAACTCTTCAGTTGTTTTTATTATTAAGGTAAAGGTAGGTCCCATGGCAGCAACCTGCCGTTGAGGATAAAGATAACTTCATGTGTTAAGGCGCATGAACTATTTAGGTGAGGTGGCCAGTTCCCTTCCCTGTTGTATTTACCTCTCGTAACTCAAACGTCAGGTTTTTGCATTACCATTTATTATTCATTCGCTTTCGGCATTTGTGTTCTCATTTAACATTGTAATGTAATCAATGTAGTAGTGCTTTCCTTTACTTGTCGTGCGCGTAGGTTATTTATTAAGTCTTTTAATTGAAACGCTGATTTGTGTTTCTCTGTTTGTATCCAGTGATTAACAACACTCCATCACTATGTGTACTCAGTGATTCACAACACTCCATCACTATGTGTACTCAGTGATTCACAACACTCCATCACTATGTGTATCCAATGATTCACAACACTCCATCACTATGTGTATCCAATGATTCACAACACTCCATCACTATGTGTATTCAGTGATTCACAACACTCCATCACTATGTGTATCCAATGATTCACAACACTCCATCACTATGTGTACTCAGTGATTCACAACACTCCATCACTATGTGTACTCAGTGATTCACAACACTCCATCACTATGTGTACTCAGTGATTCACAACACTCCATCACTATGTGTACTCAGTGATTCACAACACTCCATCACTATGTGTATCCAATGATTCACAACACTCCATCACTATGTGTATCCAATGATTCACAACACTCCATCACTATGTGTATTCAGTGATTCACAACACTCCATCACTATGTGTATTCAGTGATTCACAACACTCCATCACTATGTGTATCCAATGATTCACAACACTCCATCACTATGTGTATTCAGTGATTCACAACATTTAATCATTATGTAAATCAATATTCTTCCACATTATAAGGTGCACTGGCTGCAGATGATGTTTTGAAGTCTCATTAAGGCAGTTGATGGATGGCATATTTCATTCTTCCAAACAAACTTGAATATACTATCAGTTCTCGAATCTGTTGTGATTTCACAGAATGGCACAGGCGGAAGTTATTTCACTGAATCTCAAATTCTGCTTTTTAACTACATATTATCGTACTTGATGTAGCACGTACATCCGGATATGATGCTTGCTCACTAGGTACAGGTGTGGAAACATGACGCTTGACCATTACGTACAGGTGTGTGGAAACATGATTGAACATTAGGTACAGAGGTGTGATGATGCTTGACCATTACGTACAGGTGTGTGGAAACATGATGCTTGACCATTACGTACAGGTGTGTGGAAACATGATGCTTGACCATTACGTACAGGTGTGTGGAAACATGACGCTTGACCATTACGTACAGGTGTGTGGAAACATGATGCTTGACCATTACGTACAGGTGTGTGGAAACATGACGCTTGACCATTACGTACAGGTGTGTGGAAACATGACGCTTGACCATTACGTACAGGTGTGTGGAAACATGACGCTTGACCATTACGTACAGGTGTGTGGAAACATGTTTGAACATTTGGTACAGGGGTGTGATGATGCTTGACCATTACGTACAGGTGTGTGAAAACATGATGCTTGACCATTACGTACAGGTGTGTGGAAACATGACGCTTGACCATTACGTACAGGTGTGTGGAAACATGACGCTTGACCATTACGTACAGGTGTGTGGAAACATGTTTGAACATTTGGTACAGAGGTGTGATGATGCTTGACCATTACGTACAGGTGTGTGGAAACATGATGCTTGACTATTACGTACAAGTGTGTGGAAACATGACGCTTGACTATTACGTACAGGTGTGTGGAAACATGACGCTTGACCATTACGTACAGGTGTGTGGAAACATGATGCTTGACTATTACGTACAAGTGTGTGGAAACATGACGCTTGACTATTACGTACAGGTGTGTGGAAACATGACGCTTGACCATTACGTACAGGTGTGTGGAAACATGATGCTTGACCATTACGTACAGGTGTGTGGAAACATGATGCTTGACCATTACGTACAGGTGTGTGGAAACATGACGCTTGACCATTAGGTGCAAACGTGAAAGAAACATGATGCTTGACCATTAGATACATGGGTGTAGAAACACGATGCTTGAGGATTGGGTACAGGCGTGAAAAAACATGATGCTTGACCATTATGTACAGTGATTTAGAAACATAATGCTTGACCATTAAGTGCAAGGGTTGTGATGATGCTTGGTTCTTCTTGATTCTTGATTAGAAAATGACTTTACAGTACCTGGGACATTCCCATAAATGCTCCTCCCTCCGTTCCAGTAGCCATCCCAGCGTACGTAGACTCAGAGTCCCGGTCAGGTGTTGATTGTGTGATCTTCGGGGCATTCCCAAAAAAATTACTTTTCCTTTCTTCCCCTCTAGCTACTCCAATTTCTAACATTCTCTGTATGTGTACGTTCTCAGTCTCATTGACATCATCTTCATCTTGAAATGAATTTATTACTGCCTTGATCAAGTCTGCTTTATCTCGTCTCAGCATTGTGCCGTCTATTTCCGCATTGCCTCCAATAAGCCGGCTCTCTCATTTCCTCTGACTCCAGCATGACCAGGGCAGTATATCCATATAATGCTCTGGACAATTGAGTTGTTCAATAAGTCACACCATTCATTTCTCAGCAAGTACTTTTCTATCTTGCGCAGCATGCTTTGAGAGTGTATTACCGAGTGTGTTGATGTATCAGTTATCAACCAATTAAATGTTGATTAACTCCATCTATCTCCATTCAAATCAAAGATGATGTTTGACCATTAGGTAAAGGGTTGTGGGAACACGATGCGTTACCATAAGATACGGGGTATGGAAACGTGATGCTTGACCATTAGGCACAAGGGTGTAAAATCTTGATTCTTGACCATTAGGTACAGGGTGTGAAAACGTGACGCCTCATTTCTTCTCTCTGGAAAATGAAATAATACAGCACAAGACGTAATGACAGAATACTCTAACACCTGTTACTGGTCAGTCTAAACATCACTCAATTGTTCACTTTCTTCATGAATGCGATATAACGAGAGAATTGTAGAGGCATTATCAGCCGAATCTGTCGACAGTCCTGTGGATAAGTCCGTAGATAAGGGGGAAGGAGTGTTCTAAATTAATCCCCCTTAGGAAATCAGAGCAGGACTTTTAGTATTAATTTAGTAATAGAAACTGTCAAATCGCTGGCAACTTCTCCCCTACCCCCACAAACGATTTTCTAAAACGGGTTACAAAAAAATATAACGAGAATAAAGATATTGTACACGAAAATAGGCGAATGACCTTTTCGTAGGTAAAATCCTTTGTTACCGAAGATGTATCTACGGCCCAGCATGTAACTAGACGGAATTATCATTCTAAATTGATGATATTTGACTATTCCCGTGTTTATATTAGTCATTTTGCATACACTTTTAGTCGCCATTCAATGAAAACTACGGATTACTCAAAGGTCTGCAAACTGGTGTGACCAGTTGTAAGTTTCCAATAATCTGGAGAAAGACATGGATTAGTGATTGATGACCGACATTATATTAAACAATACGTGTGTACTAATTCACGACCACATCACAACTCTTGGCCGGTTGATAAGCTGTTGCTTTTTTTCACTGATAATTTTTATAGCCAGGTTGGCAGTGGTCTCATCTAAAGATGTGATAACACCAATATAATATCGTCTTGTTAAAATGATAACACCAAGATAATATCATCTTGTTAAAGTGATAACACCAAGATAATAAATATCATCTTGTTAAAGTGATAACACCAAGATAATATCATACTGTTAAAGTGATAACACCAAGATAATATCATCTAAAGAAGTAATAACACCAAGATAATATCATCTAAAGAAGTGATACCACCAAGGTAATATCATCTTTTTAAAGTGATAACACCAAGATAATATCTAAAGAAGTGATAATACCAAAGTAATAGCACCGTGTTAAAATGATAACACCAAGATAGGACTCTTGATTAAATGATAACACCAAAATAGAACTATCTTGATTAAATGATAACACCAAGATAAGACCATCCTGTCTTGTCTTTTCCATATATGATGTTTGGCATTTATGGGGAGTCGAAGTCGTCTGTCGCTTGCTAACTGTACCACCACTGAAGCCTTGGTGTTCTAGTATTTCTCTGATGTCATCTATCCGTCTTCATCTGGGTCTTCCCCTGTTTCTCTTTTAAGATAATCTTCTATTGAAGGCTAGCGATTGCATTTCATTCTAATCAGGTGGCCAAACCATTTGATTGTTTTATTGTCTATGTATTCTTTGCACGACATTGCTTTCATCATATTTCTTATAGTTCCATTGTTTATTATATCTCTTTTTGTTACACTCAGTGCTGTTCGCAGGAACTTCATTCTTCATACTGCTAGTTTATGTTCTATTGTCTGTCAGAGGATTCTTCTGTAAGATTTTGTTTCAAATAACGGAACTATATTTCTCACCTTATTGGTGATGGCTATGGCAAACTATTGGTAGTAATTATATCTGAAATTCAAAGATCATCTTTTTATTATTATACAACTAACTGTAGCATATCCTAGTTAAGACGTGGTCATCAATGCATAATTTTTTGGCTGTAGTTATTTTCTAGGCAATTAAAATACTTTCAGTAGTTTGCCATTGCTTCCTGAACGGTCCGGATGCACAATTGCCTGTGGCGGACTTCGAACTCGGTACCATGGCCGCCACAGAGTTGCGACCTGTACCACGCCGACACAGAGTTTGACCGTTGTAAAACTAATCCAACTAACAAATTAGTAATAATACTCGTCAATGCCAAGGAAACCAAAAGAGCGTTTTCTGCGATACGATTCAATAGAGAATGTGTCAGGACGCGAATTAATAAACATATTGAATAAACTGACATGTTTAATAAGCAGCCACATATTGAAATTTTTTTTAAACAAGTAATCACTGATATGTTCTTTGTTGAATATGTATTTTTCTATCAATAACAGAGAACTAGAAAAAGTTACCAGTTTCGAATACTTTGGTGCCTTATAAGCAGTAATGGGGATTGCTATGAATAAGTCACGAGGTGGCTGGTCATTGCATCAAATAAACTGATACACATTAAAAATATATGGCTGAACTGCAACAAAATAGCAAAACTAACTTTCCTTTGAGACGGCATATTCCCAGTTGCAACATATGAATGTGAATCTTGGACAATCACCAATAAGGTGAGAAACAACGTTGCAGTATTTCAAACGAAATGTTACAGAAGAATCCTCAGAATACCATGGATCAAAAAGTTCACCTATGGGGATAGTCCGAGAGAATCGAAAATAAAAGCTCACCAATGGGGATAGTCCGAGAGAATTGAAAGTAAAAGAAAACCACCTAAACAACAAGGTGATTATGAACTAGAGCGTCATCAATGGCTAATACTTCTGTCAGTGATTAGTACTTCATCAATGGCTAATACTTCTGTCAGTGATTAGTACTTCATCAATGGCTAATACTTCTGTCAGTGATTAGTACTTCATCAATTACTAATACTTCTATCAGTGATTAGTACTTCATCAATTACTAATACTTTTGTCAGTGATTAGTACTTCATCAATGGCTAATACTTTTGTCAGTGACTAGTACTTCATCAATGGCTAATACTTCTGTCAGTGACTAGTACTTCATCAATGGCTAATACTTCTGTCAGTGATTAGTACTTCATCAATGGCTAATACTTTTGTCAGTGATTAGTACTTCATCAATGGCTAATACTTCTGTCAGTGATTAGTACTTCATCAATGGCTAATACTTCTGTCAGTGATTAGTACTTCATCAATTACTAATACTTCTATCAGTGATTAGTACTTCATCAATTACTAATACTTTTGTCAGTGATTAGTACTTCATCAATGGCTAATACTTTTGTCAGTGACTAGTACTTCATCAATGGCTAATACTTCTGTCAGTGACTAGTACTTCATCAATGGCTAATACTTCTGTCAGTGATTAGTACTTCATCAATGGCTAATACTTCTGTCAGTGATTAGTACTTCATCAATGGCTAATACTTCTGTCAGTGATTAGTACTTCATCAATGGCTAATACTTCTGTCAGTGATTAGTACTTCATCAATGGCTAATACTTCTGTCAGTGATTAGTACTTCATCAATTACTAATACTTCTATCAGTGATTAGTACTTCATCAATTACTAATACTTTTGTCAGTGATTAGTACTTCATCAATGGCTAATACTTTTGTCAGTGACTAGTACTTCATCAATGGCTAATACTTCTGTCAGTGACTAGTACTTCATCAATGGCTAATACTTCTGTCAGTGATTAGTACTTCATCAATGGCTAATACTTCTGTCAGTGATTAGTACTTCATCAATGGCTAATACTTCTGTCAGTGATTAGTACTTCATCAATGGCTAATACTTCTGTCAGTGATTAGTACTTCATCAATTACTAATACTTCTATCAGTGATTAGTACTTCATCAATTACTAATACTTTTGTCAGTGATTAGTACTTCATCAATGGCTAATACTTTTGTCAGTGACTAGTACTTCATCAATGGCTAATACTTCTGTCAGTGACTAGTACTTCATCAATGGCTAATACTTCTGTCAGTGATTAGTACTTCATCAATGGCTAATACTTCTGTCAGTGATTAGTACTTCATCAATGGCTAATACTTCTGTCAGTGATTAGTACTTCATCAATGGCTAATACTTCTGTCAGTGATTAGTACTTCATCAATTACTAATACTTCTATCAGTGATTAGTACTTCATCAATTACTAATACTTTTGTCAGTGATTAGTACTTCATCAATGGCTAATACTTCTGTCAGTGATTAGTACTTCATCAATGGCTAATACTTCTGTCAGTGATTAGTACTTCATCAATGGCTAATACTTCTGTCAGTGATTAGTACTTCATCAATGGCTAATACTTCTGTCAGTGATTAGTACTTCATCAATGGCTAATATTTCTGTCAGTGATTAGTACTTCATCAATGGCTAATACTTCTGTCAGTGATTAGTACTTAATCAATGGCTAATACTTCTGTCAGTGACTAGTACTTCATCAATGGCTAATACTTCTGTCAGTGATTAGTACTTCATCAATGGCTAATACTTCTGTCAGTGATTAGTACTTCATCAATGGCTAATACTTCTGTCAGTGATTAGTACTTCATCAATTACTAATACTTCTATCAGTGATTAGTACTTCATCAATTACTAATACTTTTGTCAGTGATTAGTACTTCATCAATGGCTAATACTTCTGTCAGTGACTAGTACTTCATCAAGAAAATTATAATATTTTTGCCATATTGACAGAAGCAGGACAATTATCTGACGGTTGGCAGGAGTTTTGACAGTCTGTGATGACTGCTACATCCTGTCCAGGATATGCTATCTGATGTTGATAATTATTCTTCTTCTTCTTCAGCGTTCATTCTCAAACTCCCACTGGATTTCTCTTGTAGTAGGACAATGGTCCTACAAGATTTCCAGTTGAATGTAGTCCAGAGAATGGAAATGCGTTGTGTTGCCGTTTTATTTGCGCCAATGGCCCAACACATCCGTCTTCGGTGGAGATAATTATTCAATACGCTTGTTTATTCGTTTCTTGAAACATGTCTCTATTGGACTGACCTATAGAAAATAGTTCAGGAACCTTTTTCTTGTTTTCATTTGCTTTCTCGCTGACAATAGTTTGAGTATTTTCACTTATTCATTAGTTTATTAGAAAACTAATAGTAACATTAGTTTTTACCAATATGTCTACAATATTAACATATGGGTGCGAGTCTTGGACAATAAACAAACTGGAAAGAGGGAAACTAGAGGCAACAGATATGTGCTTCTACAGAAGAATGCTGAGAATACCATGGACTGCCAGAAAAACTAATGTAGAGGTGTTGAAAGAGTCAAATACGAAACGGACCTTAATCAACAATATAAGAAAAAGACAATCTTCTTTTTTTGGCCACTTCATGAGACAGGCAGGTTTGGAGAACATAGTCACTACAGGCAAAATTGAAGGCAACAGAGACAGAAGGCGACAACGTGAGAAAATATTAGACAGTTTGACAACCTGGCACGGCAAGGAAACAACAACGACTTTGATACATAATACTGTGGACAGAGAGCTGGGGAGAGCCATGACCGCCTACGCCGGCCGGCATGGCACCTGATGATGATGATGATGATGATGATGATGATGATGAATAGTAACATCTTATCTTATTGTTATCACTTCCTATTCGTGTTCCCCCCCCCCCTTCTTTGTCGGATATCCATTGTCGCTTTTGTTATTATACTTTTATTTAATCTAAAGTCGGTCAGAGATCAGTCAATGGCGTGACCAGTTCGCAGAACAGTATCAGGAAGAAGGGCGTGGCTGGTTTCTGCACTCGGTGAACGAAAATAATAAATAAAAAAACATAAAAATGACCAAATCATGTTTATCGTTCAACTCTTGTACAAAACCAAAGGCAACCATCGCATGCTTAAAAATTATTATTCATGTTGACATTGATTTTGTGGTGATTTGTATGAAGTGAATTATTTTCACCAATGACTTAGTCCTTTCAAGCAAATGTCACCCTCGATGTCGTAACTGATAACAAAGAAATTCTTACTAGTGTTATTCAGAGTTGGTCAGATATTGAATACGTTTGTGAACAGGGTCAAATTAATTGCATAGAATGCTGGCATTTCTAAGTTTTCCACAGATCGATATTAGCCACTGAATGCGTGCTAAGCAACATTATATGAATCAATATCTTTATTCTCACCATTGCAAGCATTATATCGTGTCTAGCATATCGATCTCATCTGTCGACTAATTTATCAGTGATAGGAAATCATCTTGTTGATCAAAACTCTGCGCAAGGAATATTTTCTCAAAATACGAACCTGAGATGTAGATAGCTTGACACCTACCCCCCCCCCCCCCTACCACCACCACCTATTTTCACCTCCTCTATTGTCTCTATTCTCTGACCTTTATTGTTATGGATAATAACACACCCCCAGCAGCTTTGATGTCATAGCAAAATATATGCATATATATTTTAAAAGATAAGCTCCGTAACTCTGTGTTTTGTTATGTTCTATACGTACCTCCATTTCGTAATGTACACGAATTAAAATTTCCACACTTATAAAGTATTCAAAAAGGAAGACAACGGCTCTAGCAGAATAACAAATTAATGTCCAGTTGTGAGATTTCTAACAACAAATACTTATATGCCTGGAAAATATTTTGTGGATTTCGATTAGATTTACTGTGTTTTGACAGGTTGAATAATGTGTCTCCTTGGCATTTGCTAATGCCGTGTATATTTCTGTCTGTGAGCGAATCGCACAATAATATTTATATCTGCGTTTCTGATGTATTTTAAATTTAAAAGAATCAAATAATGATTTCTTAGGTAAACGTTGTTGCCACTACGTTCTGGAAAGAATATGTCACATGACGCACATGAGACTACACTTTTATATAGCTACAAGTTTATACTTTCTTTCGTGTATCTGGAATATCTCAACTGGTACGAGCACGGTCAATTATTCGATGTAAATGATAATGTGTTTCTGTTTTTATTTTATTATTATTAATATGTAGCAACTGAAACATATCAAAGTTATCGCTAAATTATAAGAAAAAAATTTCACATAAATTCTATCTTTTTTGTTTTATTCTCGCCCGAGCAACGCCGAGCATTGCTTTTAGTATTTTATAAAGGAATGGCAGGAAGCTAACTGAGGAATCGTTTGCCTATATCACAACAACATCGATCGTGAAATGTAGATAGAGGAGGTGATTGCTGCATCTAGTTGGTTAGTGACTAAATTACCAATTCGCACGGTGTATTTTCAGACTCCTAAAGCATCCCTTGTAAGATAGTAAGGTGTATGCTGAGAAAGGTTGGATCAAGTTAGTACTTCATAAATAGATAGTACTTCATTAATAACTATTACATGATCAATAATTAGTACTTCATCAATGACTAGGAATTCAAAGACAAGTACTTTATCAATGACGTACTTCATCAATGATTAGTATTTCAGCAATGACTAGTATTTCAGCAATGACTAGTATTTCAGCATTGATTAGTACTTCAGCAATGACTAGTATTTCAGCAATGACTAGTACTTCAGCAATGACTAGTACTTCAGCAATGACTAGTACTTCATCAATGATTAGTATTTCATCAATGACTAGTATTTCAGCAATGACTAGTACTTAGCAATGGTTAGTACTTCATCAATGACTAGTACTTCATCAATGACTAGTACTTCAGAAATTACTAGTCTTCTTCTTCTCCGTTCAGCATGTGGTCATGCTATACTGTCAGACCTGTCGTCAAGACGATGTCCACTGTCTTCTCCAGGTCAGAGCGGCTGCCCCATAGCTTTTGCCTCAAGTCTGTATCCTCTGGCCAGGTCTGCTGTCTCTGCTCTTTGTATGTTGGGCAGTCCTGATGTATGTGTTCTGGAGTCTGGGTTCCGGATCCACATGGACATTCATCTGTGTATGAGATCCTTAATCGATAAAGGTGACAATAACTAGTACTTAGCAATTGTTAGTACTTCATAAATGACTATTACTTCATCGACAATTAGTACTTCTATAATTCTATAAGTGACACTTAATGAGAAGACAACATGACATTAAAGCTAGATAGATATAGTCAGATGTTTCTACATGCGAGGCTCTCGCTAATTACAATCCCGTTGACTCACCCGAGACCGTCGGCAGAATACTACAGACCTGTGCGCTATACTGCAGATGGTCATGGCTCATCCTACTAAAGTGACGTTATTTGACTTTTTTCGTAATTTTCATTTACTGTTCACACAAAACATACAAAAAGTGGCCAAGGAATACAGAAAACGTCTAACTGCATTACTTTAGAAAAAAATCAATGAATCCTTTTGCATTGTATATATGCCGAGCGATACTCTACATGTTCACTGTTCTTCTGTACTCATTCTCAAGCTCTTGCCGGTCATCAGGATGTAGTCGAAAGAATGAAATACATTGCAACGTGACTAACATCATAACTGTGGTTTTTCTGCGTCTTTCGCAGCACACAGACTTTAACATGGTATTACAAGGTCATTTAAACCTGCTTGATGGTGTGCTACCCAAACCCTTCTTATTCGCCTTTGGCAGCCATGCCTAGCATGTACACATCATTCTCCAGAATAGTCCTGCTGGCTGATCCCAATCAACTTAACGTATATTGGCTGATTTTCATGGATAATTTCTCACAGAGTATACTCTGTGTCGACAGCTAATGAAAAGAACCGAAAAATTCAGATCAGCCAATATAAACAACGTTGATTTTTAGATTCGCGAGCATCAACATTCTTAAGAAGGACTTGGCATGTAGCAGTATTGCTATCATTATGTGCTTCCCTTTCAGACCCCGAAATCATGGCGCTTACTATTCATAAGGTTAAAGATTGAAATATTTAAGGTCATTCATTAGTTAATCATTGCTTATTCTATTGCTACAAATCACTACAGCCAAAACAATTGTTGCACAGCCAAAAATTGCTGGGTTGATGGCTACGTCCTGAATAAGATGCGCTACCAATTCTACTGCTTGGGTTTCATTGTCAATATCGTTCCTGTGATCAGCTATTAGAATTTAATCCTAGAGAGTTACGTTCATTACTCGCTGTGCGTTATGTTTTTTTATAAAGACCTTTTGGTCGAGACGTCTTTTGTGTGTGTTATCCTGTGTGTTTCCATTGATTAGTAAAACAGTCTTACCATTGCACATGCTGACAAAGACTAAACAACATTATACATATTGTCATGTACATATTCCCATGATGCACGCTGTTTTCATACACCATACTCTGTGACCGTAGACAGATCCATGTATCCATAGACCACACAGGCTGTATCCGTGGATAAGTTCTGCTTCCAGGGGTCAATGTCTAAAGTGAACATTACATTATTTTTTGTACTTACTACTTTACTTTCGTAGCAAAACATACATCTTTCTTTATATCACAGATTATTTGTGAATGCAGAAACTTATCTTTCTCTCACTAAATTATTTCACATCATAAATTATTTGTAAATATAGAACCTTATCTTTCTTTCACCAACTTACTGCAAATCACATGTGATTTGTGAATATAGAACTTTATGTCTTTCACCAACTTAATGTAAATCACATGTGATTTGTGAATATATAACTTTATCTGTCTTTCACCAACTTAATGTAAATCACATGTGATTTGTGAATATAGAACTGTATCTGTCTTTCACCAACTTAATGTAGATCACATGTGATTTGTGAATATAGAACTTTGATTAGTTTTATTTTAACGTGCTTGTTATTGTTCCTTGGCTAACTCGCACTGGATATCTCTCGCAGTAGAAACAATGATCCTACTAGATTTCTATCATGATATAGTCCAAAGAAGAGATGCGGTGTGTCGATGTGTTATCAGCACCTATGTCCCGACACATCCGACTTCTGTTTTTAAAAAAAATTAACATAAACTATTGTACGGTGATTCTGTATAAATGTATGCTACTGTTGACAAGGACACACGTACTTGATGTGAGGTAAAAACTGATATCATCAGATATAATAGATCAACTTAATTTTTCCATGATATGTGTACAAAGTCCATGGTCACAGATGTCATGAGGTGATACAGAAGATCAGTTAGAAACTTCTTGTACGTTATCAGTCTGAGCTTGCCTAACTCCAACCCCAAAAATAAACGGAGTAAACTTTTAACCTTTTCAAACAGTGTAACTGCGTGATTCTCGATTACGTCCGCGTCATGGTAACAGCTACGTGCGTCATGTAGGAACTCAGAAACAAGACATGTCTTCATAACTGACACACAAGCCACAGAGATGGAAGTTTGTGATAGAGAATCTAGAAGATAAATAAGCCTTCATGTGGGTATAACCTACACGTAATAAGAATTATCAGATGGTGATTATCATGGCTTTTGCGTCTGTACAGACGGTCAAGGAAACAGGTCAATGTAAAAACTACAAATGAACTACGAAACTCTCACATTTCAACATCTCTCGAGGCGAAATCCTCAAATTTCAACATCTCTCGGGGCGAAATCCTCAAATTTCAACATCTCTCGAGGCTGATTTTGCAGATTTTCTATCCGCAGATGCGAGAACAGAATACGTGTGTACACAACAAATCTATGTTGAAAGATGTGTGTTCCTTCAGCATCGATTGACTTCTATCGTCTCCCTCAGGGTCCATTAAAGACGATTGAACGCCTCGGCTTAACCCAGTACTCAATGATCTTTTGCAGATATCCTGATATCTTATAAGTTCATATATATTTAGTGTTACAGATGCCCTTATATCTCAGTTTTACAGATGCCCTTATATCTCAGTTTTACTGTCCTTATATCTCAGTTTTACTGATGTCCTTATATCTCAGTTTTACTGATGTCCTTATATCTCAGTTTTACAGATGCCCTTATATCTCAGTTTTACAGATGCCCTTATATCTCAGTTTTAGATATGCCCTTATATCTCAGTTTTACAGATGCTCTTATATCTCAGTTTTACAGATGCCCTTATATCTCAGTGTTACAGATGCCCTTTTATCTCAGTTTTACTGATGTCCTTACATCTCAGTTTTACTGATGTCCTTACATCTCAGTTTTACTGATGTCCTTATATCTCAGTTTTACTGTCCTTATATCTCAGTTTTACAGATGCCCTTATATCTCAGTTTTACTGTCCTTATATCTCAGTTTTACAGATGCCCTTATATCTCAGTTTTACTGTCCTTATATCTCAGTTTTACAGATGCCCTTATATCTCAGTTTTACAGATGCTCTTACATCTCAGTTTTACAGATGCCCTTATATCTCAGTGTTACAGATGCCCTTTTATCTCAGTTTTACTGATGTCCTTACATCTCAGTTTTACTGATGTCCTTACATCTCAGTTTTACTGATGTCCTTATATCTCAGTTTTACTGTCCTTATATCTCAGTTTTACAGATGCCCTTATATCTCAGTTTTACTGTCCTTATATCTCAGTTTTACAGATGCCCTTATATCTCAGTTTTAGATATGCCCTTATATCTCAGTTTTAGATATGCCCTTATATCTCAGTTTTACAGATGCTCTTATATCTCAGTTTTACAGATGCCCTTATATCTCAGTGTTACAGATGCCCTTTTATCTCAGTTTTACTGATGTCCTTACATCTCAGTTTTACTGATGTCCTTACATCTCAGTTTTACTGATGTCCTTACATCTCAGTTTTACTGATGTCCTTATATCTCAGTTTTACAGATGCCCTTATATCTCAGTTTTACAGATGCCCTCATATCTCAGTTTTACAGATAACCCGCCTATATCTAAATTTTGGTCATTGCCGTCCACCAGATGAGAGTTCGACAGAGAGATTTTTCTTGGGAATTGTGTTCATTAGTATTTGAAAGTTTAGAAAATAGAGGTTGATCTTTGATTGCGCTTTGGCCATACAGCTTATTTGGCCATAAGCGGCAGCGTTTTTTAATCGGCATGCTAGATTTATAATAACTCGCGTTTGATGGGACACAGACATCTCTATGTGGGCAAGGTATTACTACCGGATGTGCTGCGTCAGAGTAGCAGGCGGCTGTAAACAACCATTGACGGGATTTCCTTTCATTATATACGACTATGGCCGTCTAGGGTATAATATGTATTGGAAAATGGAAAATTCAGTATTATTAATTACTCATTTTACTATTCCCGTGATTTTTATTGGTCAATATGATTATACTTTGTGTGACAGTCAATGAAAATCACGGGAATAGTCAAATGAAGTATTTTAGAAGGCTAGTGATTTTCCCTTAGTCAATAGGCTTCTTTTGCGGAGGGTCACAATACGACGCTATCATCAGTAACGCTAAAAACATGTATTGAAAATAAATAGTACACTAAAGAGAGTCTTGGAAATATTTTTTGTACAACCGCCTGCTGCTGTGACGATGCAAATTTCGCAGTTAGTTCCTGCTAGTATCTAGATGTACGTGGATGCGAACTATGCGTTATTTTTTTGTCCTTTTATTGAAGTTCCAAACGAATTGGTTGTGCTCGAGTAGTTCAGATAGTTTGGGATTGTATACTTTCAGAGTTCAGGTTCTAGTGCATATAGTGGCTTTAAATGATGCTGGCGAACTAGTAAACATGTCTTGACGGGCTAGTAAACATGTCTTGACGGGCTAGTAAACATGTCTTGACGGGCTAGTAAACATGTCTTGACGGGCTAGTAAACTTAACTTGGCGAGCTAGTAAACATAATTTGGCGGGCTAGTAAACATAACTTGGCGAGCTAGTAAACATGACTTGGCGAGCTAGCAAACATTACTTGGCGAGCTAGTAAACATGACTTGTCAGGATAGTAAACATGACATGACTGTCTAGTAAACATGATTTAGCGAACTAGAAAACATGACTTGGCGAGCTAGTAAACATGACTTGGCGAGCTAGTAAACATGACTTGGCGAGCTAGTAAACATGACTTGTCGGGCTAGTAAACATGACATGACTGTCTAGTAAACATGATTTAGCGAGCTAGCAAACATGACTTGGCGAGCTAGTAAACATGACATGACTGTCTAGTACACATGACATGACTGTCTAGTAAACATGATTTAGCGAACTAGAAAACATGACTTGGCGAGCTAGTAAACATGACCTGCTTCTACTACTGGTTGTACAACCCTAATCCTAACCTAAACCCTAAAAAAAAAAATTTTAATTATTAAACGATGAAGTTGAAATTTACAAACATAGACAAGGGAAATAATTTAAAATTGTGTGGTGTCTACTGGTACAGTAACGAATAAGGAGACGACTGATAGTGCAGCAAAGGGATTGGCTGTCCCGTTCTATGAGTCAAAAAGACGACCAATGAGCCATGTTGAAATTTAATGTGTCAGGGTAAAAATTTGCAAACACGCAGCCAAGCTGTACACCACCACTAATACATATACTACTGTTGCTGCTACTACTGATATCGTTAATATATTAACTACAACTGTCACTACTATAGGGTGTCTATAAAGTCTATGTGTACTGACGTCCCGCAGATCCGCTTTAAATACTCTTAATCTATAAAATTATTTTGATGTGGTTCTATAGAAGAATGCTGAAAATACCATTGATTGCCAGAAAAACTAATGTAGAGGTGTTGAAAGAGTCAAATGCGAAACAGACCTTAATCAATAATATAAGAAAAAAACAATCTTCATTTTTTTTGGCCACTTCGTGAGACAGGCAGGTTTGGAGAACATAGCCACAACAGGCAAAAGTGAAGGCAACAGAGACAGAGGGTGAGTAAGTGAGAAAATATTATACAGTTTGACAACCTGGCACGGCAGGGAAACAACAACGATCTTAATGTATAATGCTGGAGACAGTGAGCTGTGGAGAGCCATGACCGTCTACGCCAGCCGGCATGGCACCCGATGATGATGATGAATCTAGTCACCACCGGTGTTAATTAGTGAAAGTAGCTTTGTAGATACCCGATATTACTGAACAGTTAATGATTTTTTGTGCTAATACTACTGATGCTACTATTATTATCATTACAACTGCAGCTGCAACGACTACTGCTGCTATTACAGCTGATACTATTGCTATTACTATTGCTACTACTACAAATATTACCGCTACTTCTAGTACTATTGCTACTACTACAAATATTACCGCTACTTCTAGTACTACTGCTACTACTACAAATATTACCGCTACTTCTAGTACTATTGCTACTACTACAAATATTACCGCTACTGCTAGTACTATTGCTACTACTACAAATATTACCGCTACTTCTAGTACTATTGCTACTACTACAAATATTACCGCTACTTCTAGTACTATTGCTACTACTACAAATATTACCGCTACTGCTAGTACTACTGCTACTACTACAAATATTACCGCTACTTCTAGTACTATTGCTACTACTACAAATATTACCGCTACTTCTAGTACTACTGCTACTACTACAAATATTACCGCTACTTCTAGTACTATTGCTACTACTACAGATATTACCGCTACTTCTAGTACTATTGCTACTACTACAAATATTACCGCTACTTCTAGTACTATTGCTACTACTACAAATATTACCGCTACTTCTAGTACTACTGCTACTACTACAAATATTACCGCTACTTCTAGTACTACTGCTACTACTACAAATATTACCGCTACTTCTAGTACTACTGCTACTACTACAAATATTACCGCTACTTCTAGTACTACTGCTACTACTACTACAAATATTACCGCTACTTCTAGTACTATTGCTACTACTACTACAAATATTACCGCTACTTCTAGTACTATTGCTACTACTACTACAAATATTACCGCTACTTCTAGTACTATTGCTACTACTACTACAAATATTACCGCTACTTCTAGTACAATTGCTACTACAACAAAACTACCGCTACTGCTAGTACTACTGCTTCTACTACCGCCGCCGTAACCACCACCACTACTACTACTACTACTATTACTATTACTCTTAACACTACTAAAACTACTGCTACTATTTATGTAACTGTCACCAACTCGCATAAAACTGTGATCATTTCAACACAAACAGCAACAAAACAAAGTGCTAAAATATCAACTAGAAATAATTATTACAGCAGATAGTTGCAACAGAGGGGCGCACCCTACATCAAGATATATAAATGAAAACCGCATCTGTGAATCAAAACTTGGCATCGATTGAAGGAAAATTCCATTCCCCCTACATTTTTTTTTTTATATTCAACATAAAATAAGCCCTATAATTGCTATTGAATATTTCCAGCATCGTCTTCGCCGCACAGTTTACGTTCTACATCCACTCCTCTCCCTCCTACTTGACAAAATCACGTGTGTACACATTTCATATTCCTGTCTAAGAAAGACGCCTGTGACCCAGAGCTTAAACAGACTATCTCGATCGTGCTGACCTTTGAGATGCCACCGTCTGTGACGTTCATATTGACATGTATCATCCAGTCTCTGTATGCCAGTATATACGTACAATTTCTGAGAACATCAATCTAGTAATATTGCTAGAATGTATTAAGCAGTTTACATAATATTTCTAGTCATTATGTAATAAATCCAATGTCTTTTATTCTTCTGTGGCACTTTCTGGGCGCTACTTGTCTTGGGTCATGTGTACACTTAATGGTCGTTTCTTGATAGGTCTCATGTGTACACTTTTTGATAGCTATTTAACCGGACTCGTGTACACTTTCTGGGCGCTACTTGTCTAGGCTCATGTGTACACTTAATGGGCGTTTCTTGATAGGTCGCATGTGTACACTTTTTGATAGCTATTTAACCGGACTTGTGTACACGTTTTGGACACTACTTGTATCGGTTCATGTGTACACTTTCTGGTTACTACTTGTATGGGCTCAAATGTACATTTTCAGGTCGCTACTTGTGTGGTCTCATGTTTACACTTTCTGGTCGCTACCTGTATGATCTTATGTATACATTTTCTGGTCACTACTTGTATGGTCATGTGTACACTTTCTGGTTACTACTTGTATGGGCTCATGTGTACATTTTCTTGTCGTTACTTGTATGGTCATGTCTACACTTTCTGGTCACTACTTGTATGGTCTCAAGTGTAAATTTTCTGGTCGCTACTTGTACGGGCTCAAGTGTACACTTTCTGGTCGCTACTTTACAAGCTCAAGTGTACATTTTCTTGTCGTTACTTGTATGGACTCACGTGTTCATTTTCTGGTGACTACTTGACTGGGTTCAAAGAAAGATAGATGTATAGTTTTGTAAAATAGTTCCTGTTATGCTGAGGTACGCTTCTTTCAACTACGGACGTTAGTCCAACTTAGTTATATCTGAACTTTTTGCCATAAAAAAATAACGGAGGTTGTATTTCGGAGAATTACAACCTATGACGTATTTCAAAGATGGATGTGGGAAGTTTTCAAGACTAAAACTTCTGTGTCATGCAATAGAGCCTCGACCTCACTGAAGACGGAACATATCAGTCTGAACAGGCGTGGGTACCCATCACTGGAAATGGGACATCCAATTCATGATATTGCAGCCTAGTCACATTGAGTGAATCAGTCATCTTGGACAGAACCGCCTGAACAGTGTTTCTCAATCTGTGGGAGACCACGGGTTGTTCCAAAAAATTTGTTATAAGACCAGAGCCTGGTCTTCCCTCTCCCCCCTCCCCCCCCCCCAAATGTATTTACTACCAACCATTAAAGACATTTCAAAAACGTGATTTGTTTTCAAGCTTAAAATGTTTGTGTACGTGGGAGATTTTCAACCCAGAACGCGTGAACGTGATGAAGTGCGTGTAGTGTCCTTGTTTAGCCGGTGTGTCTTTTGCACTTTTCATGTTTCCCGTGCAAAAACAGCAAATAAATAGATTATGACTATTAAAAGTCAAAACATGTTGAAATTTGGCATGCAAACGTTAATGAAAGTAACATGTAATTATCACCTTTTTATCTAAAGAAGGTATGTCACTGTTTTGTTTTTTCATGCCTGATTGACGTTGCAAGAGCGATGGTACGCTACTAGTATGCTTGTCGGTGTAATGGCGACAAAAGAAAATGCCAGAGATTTTAAATTATGACCAGTCCACTATAGTAAGGCTGCACCAGTGATTTTTCGCGACACACCGGTGGCAGCCGCCAGACCTAGTCAACCATGTGTAACACTAGTTCAAGATTGTCGTATTGTAGTGACGAATATTCGCACCACTTCTAAACAGCAACTTATATACGGTCTGGGGCTTATTAGCACAAACACTTTGTGAAGGATAATTCATTCCTCTGTCTTGCAAAACAGAATTTCTAATATTGGCCCTATCCTTACTAGACGCCACCAGACCAAAAGAATGGCTTGGGCCCAACAAAATATCCATCATCCATGAGCTGAATGAAGTTCGACTATGTTCTCTGGTAAAACCCGGATTATTGCCTTATCTGCTTTTAGGAGAATTCGAGTGTGGCACTTTGCTTTTTTTAAATGATACAGATTTAATTCATCAAATGGTTTATAAATGTGAAAAATAAACAGTTTAAGTTAATTTAAATTCAGCACGTGTAGTTGCTCATGTGAAAACATGATGCTTTTTTAATAGTTGCTAGTATATATATATATATATATATATAACTGTAAATTACAGTAACTGTAAATATACTTTACAGTTAAACATATTGCGTGCAATAGTAGATATCCCAGGAATATCAGTAGGAGGACATAACATAAATAATTTGAGATATGCGGATGACACTGTTCTGATTGCAAAAAGTGAGGAAGACTTTCAAAACTCAATTAAAGTAGTAGTCACAGAAAGCAAAGAGAAAGGCCTCTTCCTAAATATCAAGAAAACAGAAGTAATGGTTATTTCAAAGAAAGAAAATAACACACCTTGCAAGATCATAGTGAATGATATAGTATTAAAACAGGTCCACCAATTCAAATATCTAGGTACAATTATTACAGCAGATGGAAGAAGTTCAATAGAAATAAGATGCAGAATAGGACAGGCAAAAACAACATTCAGAAAAATGAAAAATATACTGTGTAATATGACCTTGTCATTAGAGGTGAGAAAGAGAGTTCTGCAGTGCTATATAACCCCTATACTAACATATGGGTGCGAGTCTTGGACAATAAACAAACTGGAAAGTGGGAGATTGGAGGCAACAGAGATGTGGTTCTACAGAAGAATGCTGAGAATACCATGGACTGCCAGAAAAACTAATGTAGAGGTGTTAAAAGAGTTAAATGCGAAACGGACATTAATCAAGAATATAAGAAAAAGGCAATCTTCTTTTTTTGGCCACTTCATGAGACAGGCAGGTTTAGAAAACATAATCACAACAGGCAAGATTGAAGGCACCAGAGACAGAGGGCGACAACGTGAGAAAATATTAGTCAGTTTGACAACCTGGCACGGCAAAGAAACAACAACGACTTTGATACATAATACTGTGGACAGAGAGCTGTGGAGAGCCATGACCGCCTACGCCACCCGGCATGGCACCTGATGATGATGACAGTTATAGGAGAATCACGGCGCTGTGGTTGAGAAGCTCTGCTCTAGAAAACCTGACTGTCAAACAAAGAGCCACGTGAAAGATCAATATGAGATCAGAAGTAAAATGTGTGGCTTGTCACATGATACAAAAGGGAACATGTGGTAATCCCTTGTGAAAGATAATAAACAACAACAACAGTAATAGTTTGGGTTAGTGGCTTCGTGCATAGCGATACAAACACTAGCAACAACTACAAGCATGTTTGATCATGGTAGCCAGAGTGTAAGTACGACAACCAGTTCTCTCATATGGTTGGCTTACTTATATCATATGGTTGGCTTACTTATATCATATGGTTGGCTTACTTATATCATATGGTTGGCTTACTTATATCATATGGTTGGCTTACTTATATCATATGGTTGGCTTACTTATATCAATATGGTTGGCCTACTTCTATCGATATGGTTGGCTTACTTATATCATATGGTTGGCCTACTTCTATTGATATGGTTACCGACGTTCAATTTTCAGAAGTAGTTCAAAACTGAACTGTTCGTTACCAGCGCCGAAGTTGGATTTATCGAGGCATTTGCATAAATAAAACGATGACACAACGCATTTCCGCTCTCTGGATTGCGTCCTGCTGGAAATGTAGTATAAGTATTGTCCTGCTATAGGAGACATCCGATGGGAGTTTGAGAACTAACGCCAAATACAAACTTTGAAATAATACCGCTGACTTACCGATGCGCAATAATACCGATGACTTACCGATGCGCAATAATACCGATGCGCATGCTAGTTTGTCACTTTGCGCATACTTTATGTTGAAAACCAAAGAAAAGCACGGATAAAATATGATTGACCACGATTAGTGACGCATTATGTGATCTGTGCAGAACTATTCAGAATATATATATCTATCTATACGCTGTGGCCATTGTTTATCTATAGGATGTGGCCCTTGCTTGCCTTGCGGCGTCAGGGGTGGAAGAGTTCTCTGGAGATGGCCTTATTGTGTGCTGTTTGTAAGCTTGTTCCTGTGGCTTCTTTTATTTATGTGATCCATCTTTTACATGGTCTGCCTCTGGCTTTATAACCGTTATGTCTATGTGTCATGGCCATTTGTGGCATGTCATCTGTTGGTAGTCTGGAGATTGACGTGCACAAGTTGTATATGTTCATGTAAATGTCCCGTGGGCTGAATTAAACGATGAGCTTATTTCACTCATTTCACTTGTGGTGCACGAGAAAGCTCATTGGCGTGACCTAGCAAAATCATATTTCTGACATGACAAAACTTCAAACGTCCAAGTGGAAAACATATATGTCAATTTGCTCAAACGTGAACTTCATTAGGTTGATCACGTAGTCCGCTTGCCAGATGAGCGTCTTCTAAAGATACCATTTATAGGTTATAGCTCAAAGACTTCTTGAAGATATCTTCCAAGCATTGCATCACTGACCACAACTCTCAGAAACCAATATCCCTTGGATGCCCAGCGTTGTATGGCCTGATCAATGTGATCAACACAATTGAAAATAGTAGAAAACTTCAGGCAATTCCAAAGATACAAAAGCGTTAGAAAAATCAATTTTACTTCTGTTCATACACTTTTCCACGCCTGGATTGGACAGTTTGGCCAGTGGACTCACACACATACAATCACAAGTTTGGTGGGTTTTTTTTCTACGTCATACTTAGATGGCCAACGGGGATTTCCAACAATATTTGATACAAATTTCCACAACTTTAATATTGAGTACATTAAGAAATTCTGAAACTAGTTTTTCCACCCATGTTGTAATGTCATCACTTCGTGTTTACCCGTCCATGTTGCAACGTCATCTTTTTATGTTTCTCCATCCATGTTGCAACGTCATCGTTTTATGTTTCTCCGTCCATGTTGCAACGTCATCGTTTTATGTTTCTCCATCTATGTTGCAACGTCATCGTTTTATGTTTACCCGTCCATGTTGCAACGTCATCGTTTTATGTTTCTCAATCCATGTTGCAACGTCATCGTTTTATGTTGTCATCAATATATGTTATTCTTGCACTTTTCAGATATCATAAAGTTGCACATAATTTATTCTTCTAAAAATATGGCAGATTCATTTTAACAGTGTATTATTTTTCAGAAAGATCGATTGCAAAATGTTTTTTAATTGTTTTTGTTAGTGTATATTGTGATCTTCAACGTTACTATAGACCTCTGTACAGAACTAATTAGGACTTCATTCGTTACAACTAGATTATTGTCGTGATTTTTCTTTGGCCACTATCTACTTGAATTCGCTTGCCAAAAATAACTACGGCCCAATTAAAATGCGCGGAAATAGCCAAAAATCGGCCTTCCATGTCATGTTTACGTTTTCTGTGCCTAGATCCTCTTTACTGAAGAGGTCCTGGTGTATATAGGAAACTATGACAGCCCAATGGTTAGTTCACAAGCTTCCAGGGCCGTTAGTCTATGCTTATATCTCAAGATGAAGGAACATTGTTTACACCTACGTAGACAGAGATATGTACATCGTCAATACTTTAGGCAACTCCGACTATTGGTGAGTGTTTTCATTGGCTGGCGAAAGCATAAATAGAAAGTATTAATACATGATTAATCAAATGAATGGAAATAGATGGAGTGACCTAAGGTTGTGCCGCTGCACACAGGAATGCCTAACGAAGTTCGCAGTTTAGACCAGTGGTTATTAACCTATTTACGCGTGTGATGTCCCCTTTTGAGATCACATGTTCTTCCCCGTTGCCCGCCTGAAACTTTTAAAAATGAATCTCCCTAGCGTAGTGGTTAAGCTGTTCGACTTGTGTTCAAGAGGTCATGGGTCAAGAATCTAGCTCGTGTCGTCTTGTGTACAAAGTGGATGTTTTTGGAGATCCCTGTGGATTGTTTGAAGTTACGGAGTTACGTTCTATGAGTGGTACTCTTGACAGGCGGCTTGCCGCTCCGCTGAGAGTGACAGAGTACATATGGAAAACCCAGTGCAGTGAAGTCCATCCTTTATTCTTTTGAACGCTTTTTTGCACTTTAAAAAAAAAATCTAATGTTTTTCGATGCTTACTATATCCTATTGAATATCGTCCAATGATTGTCTTTCTTTGGTCCTCCTAAAGTAGTCAGCGGGCCATCCAATTTCAACTTTTTTCTTGTCTCCAACGAAACTCTGTGGTCCCATGACAGTCATATAATGTTGAGAACCATTATTTAGACCAATAATAACAACAGCATTAGTTGTCTGTTTCTTGTCCCCGAGTCTGTCCTGGTTATTTTTTCTGACCATATGATCTTACGTTCTCATATTTTTATTCGCAGCCAATTTTTTTCTTTCGTTTCTTTGTCTCCAATTTTATATTTCTCATTACAGTTCCGTCCTATCGATTGAATTATTCTAGTGAAAGAACATTTTTATAATCTTGCCAATTTCATTGTTCACTGCGTCATCCGTCTACAGCCTTTTAATATATTTTTTTTCCCTTTCATTGTTCTCCCACACCCTCGGACTTCAGAATTCTTTCCTTCCATGAATCATTCTCTCATGGGAAATCTTTATATAATCGTAATAAAAAAAGGGCTACGTAAATTGGAATTATTTTTTGTTACATACCATCCAATCATATTGGAAAATACATGTTTTCGTCATAACTGTTTTTTGGATGAGTCCTGTAGTCTGGGGCATACCTAGACGTCATCGGAGGTCTAAATATGTTTGAAATTTAATTTTAAAATTGAACCTGGACGATCCGACTAGGAAACAAGTGCACCAACCACTGAGTTAACACGGCTTCTTCTTTATTGTCATAGAAAGATTGTATGCAATCATTCTCCGTACTTCTGTTGGTTGTCAGGATGTAGTCCGAAGAAAGGAAAGTGTTGCGTCGTGGTTTACAGCTGGACTGCGATATCTGAGCGGTATGGCACGGGACATTCGACTTATAATGGATTTTGGGTATTTTTGTATGTTTGTTAGCGTTTGAAACTACAACTGGATCTCTCTTGTAGCAGGACAGTGGTTTTTACTAGATATATGTTCAGCAGAATATAGTGCAGAGAATGGGGACGATTTTCCATGAGATGCGGAAATGAATCAAACCTTCGCACACTCAACCTTTGTAGCTTTTAGCAGCATGCGTGGCAGCTGACAATGGTACCACTCTGCTCATCTTTCAACAGCATGCGTGGCAGCTCACAATGTTACCAATCTGCTCATCTTTCAACAGCATGCGTGACAGCTGACAATGTTACCACTCTGCTCATCTTTCAACAGCATGCGTGGCAGCTCACAATGTTACCAATCTGCTCATCTTTCAACAGCATGCGTGACAGCTGACAATGTTACCACTCTGCTCCTCTTTCAACAGCATGCGTGGCAGCTCACAATGTTACCACTCTGCTCATCTTTCAACAGCATGCGTGGCAGCTCACAATGTTACCACTCTGCTCATCTTTCAACAGCATGCGTGGCAGCTCATCTTTCAACAGCATGCGTGGCAGCTCATCTTTCAACAGCATGCGTGGCAGCTCATCTTTCAACAGCATGCGTGGCAGCTCATCTTTCAACAGCATGCGTGGCAGCTGAAAATGGTACCACTCTGCTCATCTTTCGGTGCCGGATCAATTTACCAGATTTTTTTTGTGTTTATTAGGACTATAAACATTGCACTGGAATTTTGGTCTTGTAAGCATGGAATTTAAATTAAATTTTAGTCTTGTAAGCATGGAATTTAAATATTGGTCTTGTAAACATTTAATTTAAATATTTTAGTCGTGTAAGCATGGAATTTACATTTTAGTCTTGTAAGCACTGAATTTAAATTTGAAGACTAAAAATATTGCATTTTTGACCAATTAGCCATGTACACTCTGATCCTAAATTTTGTAGTCCACCAAATCTTATGAGATGATTATGACACGTTACCAAAATTTATGAGAGCTGACACTTGTCTGGCACAAAATTTGTAAATGTTTCCTGTCGGTCTAGACTGTATTACTTCAGCCATAACTTAATTATCACAGCTGAAACGATAAACGAACTTGTCTCACCAATTTAATAAGCAGAGAACCCGATCGATAAGTACAGTGCTAGTAACAAACAGGCATACATGTTTAGCTGCATGGGTTTCCAACATTTTAGTATATCCCTTTCCAATTGAGATTTGCATAGGCTAAATAGAAGCATTGTATTCTATTATTTCGATTTTCTAAATACTAAAGTTTTTTTTAAGTGTCAGAGAAAGAGTGTGCTTGTGGCTCCCGAATTTCTCATTCGTTTTGGGCAATATAATAGCCGCCTTTAACAGGAAATGATGACAAACTCAGGCTTGTGGTGTATTGCGGTGAAGGCAGATGACTAAGTCAAATTCTGGTATAGAATCTTCTGTTACATTTAGGACATGTAGGCTTATAATCTACATGTGTAGAGTGTGTAGGCCTATAATCTACATGTGTAGAGTGTGTAGGCCTATAATCTACATGTGTAGAGTGTGTAGGCCTATACTCTACATGTGTAGGCCAATAATCTACATGTGTAGAGCGTCTAGGCCAGTGTTTCCCAACATTCTTTTTTACCATGCGCCATCTAGGTCTTTTTAAAATGCTGATGCATGCCCCCCCCCCTTTCCCTATGTAACATATACATATTTTTATATTCAAAAATTGAATTATTCCCTAAAATTTGGGAATAATTGAACCCAGAATTGCCTCCCTGAACAATCAAATTCCCAACTCCCTGTGGGGCGTGGTCCCCACGTTGTGATACACTAGTCTAGGCCTATAATCAGAGTAGGCCGAAAATCTGTGTGTTTTTTTTCTGTCATTTCCAGCACCACGTTTCTTCAATCACAGCAATTTGATGTTATTCAGTCATGCAAGTTCCTATCCTGGTTTTGCTGCGCGAAATTGGTCGATTCTAACGGATTCCCATGATGCAGGGTCGATACTCTTAAGAGAAAATTTGAGAAAGACCTTCCATATGTGTGCATACGATCTGGCAGCAAAAGCCATTCTACGTTAATCATCTTGGCTGATCGGACAAAACCTATTTTTTCATTGGTCAGTTTGCGTGTACACTGTGTTGCTCGCCAAATGAAAATCATGGATCAAAGGTCAGCCAATTGCTGTGACCAGTTGTAAATCTCTAACATCAGGAGAAAACTGTTTGAGATAGTTCTTAAGTATTTCTTTTGTCAACCGGTCAATAATTTGTCTTGAAGAGGTCTACAACATACAACAGCTGTTTTTGGATAGTATATACTCTAATATAGTTAGTTTTGAATAGGACTACACCTACGGTTGCTCATTCTCAAACGCCTGCACATTTGCAGAATGTAATCCGTTGTGTCATGTTTACAGCTTAGCTGCGATATCTACGTTTTTCAACATGAAACATCCGACTTCAGCATAGTTTTACGGATCCCTTTAACCTTATATGCGACGAGGAGACCAATTCCGTACTCCTAACCTCCTTAGTCACCTCTTACGACATGCCTAGCAGGTAACAGCGTCGCTATTCTTTACTACTTTTCGGGCCCCGCAACAGTCGGCCGATTTCTGGTTGATGTTGTATCAGTTACTGAGAGAAATTCAAAACAAAATGTAGATTGTCAAGTGTATGTGTCTCAAACTAGACAATAGAATCCACAACAGCATACAAATAAAATAGATAACGTTGTTGTTACTACTGCCACTGTTATACATCGTGTTGTTGTTGTTCTTGCTGCTGTTATTGCTGTTGCTATTGTTAATGTTGCTGATGTTTTTGTTATTGCTGTAGCTAAGACTAGTGTGTTGTTGCTGCAATTACTGCTTTTGTTGTTGCTGTTGTTGTTGTTGTTGCTGCTGGTGTTGTTGCTGCTGCTTTTATTGTTGTTATTTGTTGCTCATGATATTGTTAATGATGATGGTGTTGTTCATGTTGCTGTTATTTCCGTTGCTAAGACTAGTGTGCTGTTGCTGCAGTTGCTGCTGCTGTTGTTGTTGTTGGTGTTGTTGCTGTTGCTTTTACTGATGTTATTTGTTTCTTCTGCTATTGTTAATGTTGTTGGTGTTGTTCATGTTGCTGATGTTGTTGTTATTTCCGCTGCTAAGACTAGTGTGTTGTTGCTGCAATTGCTGTTGTTGTTCTTGCTGTTCTTGCTGGTGTTGTTGCTGCTGCTTTTATTGTTGTTATTTGTTGCTCCTGCTATTGTTGTTATTGTTTTTATTGATGCTATTATTAGTGCTGTTGTTGCTGCTATTACTGGTGTTTTTGCTGTTGTTGTTACTGCTGCTGGTATTGTTAATGTTTCCGTTGTTATTGCTGTTGTCGTCGCTTTTAATGCTATTGTTGCTGTTGCTGTTTTTGTTGTTAAAGATGATGTTGTTCTTTTTGTTGTTGCTGCTATTGTTTTTGTTGTTGCTGCTGTTGTTTTTGTTGTTGCTGCTTTTGTTGTTTTTGTTGCGATTTCTGCTGTTATTGCTACGTTTTTGTTGCTGTTGTTGCTATTGTTATTGTTGTAGCTGCTGTTTCTGTTGTTGTCTTTTTGTTGCCTTTTCTGCTCTTATTTCTACTTTGTTGTTGCTGTTGCTACTGCTGCTATTGTTGTTATTATGGTTAATGCTGCTGCTGTTGTTGTTCATTAAAATGTTTGATTGCTTGATTTCCTTTATTATTTCCACAGTACCTACACATTGCAAACTATGATTAAATCCGTATTTTCATAATCAATCCCTTAAATTTTAATACACAGGAAAACTATATTACGACTATTTTGTGGTAAGAAATATTAATAATTAACTTCATAATTGATTTTCTTTTGAGGTATAATAGTACTAGTACTCAGCTTTCGCCCGTGTGTTGCCGGGGCCCGAAAGGGGAGCAAAGAATAGCAACACTGTTTACCTTCCACGCATGTCGTAAAAGGCGACTAAGGAGGCTATGGGATGGAGTTGGCTGTCCCATCCCATATAGGGTCAGTGACCCAAAGCCATGCTGAAGTCGGATGTGTCAGACTGAAAGGTACAGATATCGCAGCAATGCTGTAAACCATGACACAACGCATTTCGTTCTCCGGACTACATCCTGCTAATCTGCAGGAGTTTGAGAACGAACGCAGAAGAAGAAGAAGAAGTACTCAGCTATTATGTCCTTGGCTAAATGACCCAGTGTTTCTGTACCGCACCTAGCCAATTATTTACATAAACATTTAAATATTTTTTTTAAAGTTGTACACGTCAAAACAATTAGATTTAAATAGATAAACTAAATATATTTTGTTTATTGACATTTATTGTTATAATGATTTATTTTCCCTCCAGGTTGAGAAAAAGAAATGTGGGACCTTGAGAAAGGTAAGCCTAAATGTGCAGTCTGCGAGGGTGTTCTCGTAATCATGTTAATTTTTCAACCATTTAGCTCAAAATTTATCGATCAAATATTAGGAACGTTGTCATTTTTACGACCTCATTATTTAAATTTGACCAAAGGTTAAGAAAAACACAAATTATTTTAATATTTTATGAATAAAACTATTTAAATTAAAAAGTTAAGAATAGTATTTTTGTTCATTTGATTATGTCTGAAGTTAGGCATTTGTGTTAGGGTTAAAAGATGATTAAACATTAAAATGTGATTTTTTTTTCTAAATGTTTTTATTTCATTGATTGATTGATTGATTGATTGATTGCCCCATGAATTGCGAGCGATAAGCTTGATTCTTGATTATAAACTAGTTTCACAGTACGTGGGGCAATCCCATAAGTGATCTGCTCTCCGTTCCAGCAGCCATACCTGTGTATGTAGACTCAGAGAAAGTCCAGGTCAGGTGTTGATTGTGTGATCTTCGGGACTTTCCAAAAATTTTACTTTTCCTTCCATTCTAGATATTTCCATTTCTAAAATTCTCTGTATGTGTACGTTCTCAGTCTCATTGACATCATCTTCATCTTGAAATGCATTTAATACTGCCTTGATTAAGTCTGCTTTTGCTCTTCTCAGCATTGTGCGTCTATCGCGAGCTATTAGCTCTTACTTCCTATGTGCAGTGCGGTGGTTTTTCTGAGCATTCTTTCATACCCAGGAGACATCAATTTCATTAATAAATTATCATCTCTAATCTCAACGAAAGCTTCTCTAAATATCTAAAATATGGAAAATATCGAAAATATCGGTTTTGGTGAAAGGACCCGGTATTGCGACACCTAATACCATCTGACAGTTTTGGTTATTTTTCCCCATTACTCCCCCTCCCCCCGATACTTGTTTCCTAGCTACTACCTAACATTGTTTTCGTTATCTACTTGTTATTTTGTCTTATTTTGGCTTAGTGTGTGTTTATTATTTCAAATACAATGAGATGCGGGTGCAACACAATCTCTTTGTATGGACAGCTTTACTTCTCATCCGTTGTTGTGTATTGATAAAAGTCCCTATTAAGCCGTAACGTGGAAAAGTCAGTTCCTTTGTTTGTATTTTTTTTTTGGGAGGTGGTGGGCGGGTTATATGTCATTGACATTAATTTTACTATTTACGAATTATATTAGTAACCAGTGACAACAATACTTTATCATTGGTGTTATCATTTATCCTTGATGTTATCATTTATCCTTGATATTATCATTTATCATTGATGTTATCATTTATCATTGATGTTATCATTTATCATTGATGTTATCATTTATCATTGATGTTATCATTTATCATTGACGTTATCATTTATCATTGGTGTTATCATTTATCATTGGTGTTATCATTTATCATTGATGTTATCATTTATCATTGGTGTTATCATTTATCATTGGTGTTATCATTTATCATTGATGTTATCAGTTATCATTGGTGTTATCATTTATCATTGGTGTTATCAGTTATCATTGGTGTTATCATTTATCATTGGTGTTATCATTTATCATTGGTGTTATCATTTATCATTGATGTTATCATTTATCATTAATGTTATCATTTATCATTGGTGTTATCATTTATCATTGATTTTATCATTTATCATTGATGTTATCATTTATCATTGATGTTATCAGTTATCATTGGTGTTATCGCTTCTTATTTTTGTTACTGCGGCACTCTCCACCTCCTCGGATATCTTCTGCAAGTTTGCTTATTTCTACTTATAAAAAATATTTATCCTTGCATTTACATGCAATCTCATAATGTTTCGTGATTTATTTATTGCTTCAGTTCATTTAAATAACCGTCAGACTCAATCAATCAATTAATCGTCTGAACGATCAACCCTTTTATGAGTTTCGACAACCAATAGTTGAGAAATTGAAGAGAATATGTTTACTGTGTTTGTCTGTGTTGTGTCTATGTTCACTTCTGTCCTATTCGCCTGTATTACTAACATTGAACGCCTATTTGTTGGAAGGGGAGGGGGGGTCTGAACGAAGAGTAAATAATAGCAACATGTGGTCCACCACGCATGGAGAAGCGAATGAAGAATACTTTTTAGCATGCAATATATAGCATACACTTTGTAGCATACAATGGACCACAACATAATTTAACCAAGTACAACAACATACTTAACTAAAGTTCGTGCTAAAATACAAGGAACAACAGAACAGTATAAGAATCATTGTGTATCAGCAAGGCATAAGACCACACCTGTAATATGGTTCAGCTGCGTGGTGTCCTGCATCAAACACCACACTACAAGAACTAGATAAATTGCAAAACCAGACGAGTAATATCCACAAAATATATGGGTCTGAGTATACACAGATGGGTCACCACAGAATGCTGTGAGGAATGGAGGTGCAAGTGTAAATATAGAATATCCACACAAGCCTAGAGATACGGTCAGAACACCAACAGGAAAATTCTGCAATAATTATGATGCAGAAATTCAGGATATTAGGGTAGCAATTGAAAAACTGCAGAACTCCAATCCTGGCCTACAGCCCGTGGTATTCCTGACAGATGCAAGGTCAGTGCTTTAAGCTCTCCAGTCTGGAAAACTAACGGAATTACAAAAACTACTTAATGAACTATCTTACCATTATAAGGTAACCATGCAGTGGATACCCTCTCACTGTGGAATACCAGGAAATGAAAAAGCAGACCAACTGGCTAAGGAAGTTGCTGCCGAAGACCAACCAGATATACCAATCACCTACCATCAGAAAAAACAGATGATCAAGTCAATAAGAAAGCCACAAATACCAACACAAGAAGACTATCACATTATGAACAGATCAGAACAAGTTATAATTCTACGTCTCAGAACGGGACACAACCAACTCCGCAGTCACATGTATACAAAGTTAAAGATTGGCAACACGACCATATGCACATGTGGGCAGGCAGCACAGAGTACCAAACATATACTTCAAGAGTGTTCTCAGCATGAAACGCTGAGGCAGACATATTGGCCAGAGGAAACAACACTGGAATCAAAGCTCTATGGGACACTGTATGAACTACAAAAGACAGTGAGTTTTATTCAGGAGACAGAATTACAGATATAGATAAGTTTCAAATGAACCAAAGAAGAAGAAGAATTGTGTTTCTCAATTAAACATGTAATCATTAATCTCTGTGTTTCTCAATTAAACATGTAATCATTAATCTCTGTGTTTCTCAGTTAAACATGTACTTATTAATAAAATTATGGAAAAATACGCTGCGGCCAATTAATAATTTTTTGTTAGTTCTCGAATTCTCACCTGGATTTCTCTTGTAGCAGCAGGATTTAAATCCAGATAACGGAAATGCGTTGTGTCGTCGTTTTATTTACAACACAGGTCAGAAACATCCAACTTCGATGGTCTACTATTTATTATGTGTCTTTACAATGACACAAAATCAGGAAGTACTCAGCGGTGCACAATATAATATATATATATATATATATTGATGATATCATCATCAGCAGGTGTTATGCCGGTTGACGTAGGCGATCATGACTCTCCACAGATCTCTATCTCCAGTATTATGTACCAGGATCGTTGCTGTTTCCCTGCCGTGCCAGGTTGTTAAACTGTCGAATATTTTATATTTTCTCACGTTGTCGCATTGTCTCTGTTGCCTTCAATCTTACCTGTTGTGACTATGTTCTCCAAACCTCCTTGTCTCAAAACATGGCCAAAAAATGAAGATTGTCGTTTTCTTATATTATTGATTAAGCTTCGCCTCGCATTTTACTCTTCAACACCTTCACAATAGTTTTTCTGGAAGTCCATGGTATTCTCAGCATACTTCTGTAGAGCCACATCTATACAGCCTCTGATTTTCCACTTTCCTTTTTGTTTATTATCCAAGGCTCGCATCCATATGTTCTATACTAACATATATTTATATAACGTTATATAGCACTACAGAACTATATGGATATATATATATATTATATATATATATATATAAGTCCCGACGCAGATAATGCTTCACGGAGGTTAATAAGTTAAATTATTTGCACTGCCATCTTTGGTAAAGTCATTTTAATCAATCCATAAGATAATCCTCTACTATTCTTGTAGCACTGAATTTCAAATTTGTAACATTTATCAGTGTCGGTCTTCATGTCAATGTCCACCTCTTCCAACAAGCATCATACTTCCAGGTTTGACAGGGATTTTGTATGGCAGTAATGTCTTATCGTCCCGGTGGATTTGGAGTGTGTCCTGGTTTCCTTCTCAGTGTACTAAAATAATTTGTCTCGCGCATTTGTTTAGGTTAGAATGAGCACACATAGTAAATCTGCCTTGCAAGCCAACAAATAAACTATGAGGATTTGTTTTTTCTTAATATGTTATAGTTGTCGGGGGATTGATTTTTGAATCATACATATTTTGTTTTCTCTAGGCTATTCTGAATTTTTTACTACATTGAAGACAAAGAATTGTTTAGAACAGTTAAAATATTCATTAACAGCCATCTATATTACATCTGATATCTACATGTCAGTTTCTGACTTCCAAAAACATTCACATGGAAACATTCAAACTTGCAATACTACTTTACCTTTCTTATTTCGTTTAGTGGTCTATGATTCAGTTCTAAGCATTATGTTCCCTTTTATATATGTATAGCGATAATACTTACAGCAGTCCCACTTATTGAATATATATATATATATATATATATATATATATATATATATATATATATATATATATATATATATATATATATATATATATATATATATATATATATATATATATATATATATATATATATATATATATATATATATATATATATATATATATATATATATATAAAACGAGAGAGAGACAGAGAGAGAGTAAGAGAGAGAGAGAGAAAGAGGTGGATAATTTTCTGAGCTGAAACTCATACGAAAAGTGAAGTAGTATCACAACTGTGAATGTTTTTCATCTCGAGTAGATGTTTTTGACTATCAGAAACTGGTCTCTAGATGTCAGATGTAATCTTTCTATGTATCTAGATGTCAGATGTAATCTTTCTATGTATCTAGATGTCAGATGTAATATTTCTATGTATCTAGATGTCAGATGTAATATTTCTATGTATCTAGAAGTCAGATGTAATCTTTCTATGTATTTAGATGTCAGATGTAATCTTTCTATGTATCTAGATGTCAGATGTAATCTTTCTATGTATCTAGAAGTCAGATGTAATCTTTCTATGTATCTAGATGCCAGATGTAATCTTTCTATGTATCTAGAAGTCAGATGTAATCTTTCTATGTATCTAGATGCCAGATGTAATCTTTCTATGTATCTAGTTGTTAGATGTAATCTTTCTATGTATCTAGAAGTCAGATGTAATCTTTCTATGTATCTAGATGTCAGATGTAATCTTTGTATCTAGAAGTCAGATGTAATCTTTCTATGTATCTAGATGCAAGAACGCAGGTTAATGAGAAGAGGAAGACCAAGAATATGTTGGAACGAAAGAGAAACATACGAGGTTTTGTAAAATATGGAAAGAACTGGAAGAAACACCTAGATACAAACCAAGATATATGATGTTTCTCGGAGATTTTGTGTTCCAAATAAGTTAAAAGATAAAATAACCACAATAATAGTTTTAGAAAATAATATATATTTTGTTAATACAATAACTAATCAGTTACGTTACCACAAAATTAGTTAATAAATATAAAAATCCACATATTTATTTCCCATACACACTGAACTGCTGACGGTTTCTGATTCTGAGCAGAACAAGGATCTGTTGAAATTGAATTTGTCCTGAGAGACTTAAAACCCATTTCTCGTCCAGACGGATCTTGCTTAAAGAAGATTGCTAGCTTTTACAAATATCTATTCTTACGTATTTGCTAAGTGTCTGCCAAATAAAATGTTATTCTTCCAAGCTCCCGTCGGTGATGAAGTAGTTCTATCAAGACGGTAAATGTTGCAAACTTAATAATAGTTTTACAGTAATTTGTCGAAGATGTTTGGAGTTTCACAATAAGTTCCTTCTCACTATGTACACTTATTAGTGTGACTGCGCCGTGTAGCGACTAAGAACTAACTTATTTCCAGTCCAACGCGTGTAGTCAAATCAAACTAGCTATTAAGCATTTTATTCATTAGCCTACACAATGTCTACACTTACTTTCTCTGGGCCTGGTTTTTTTTGTTTGTTGCAGATATTCCTTTTTCCTTTATCATAATATTGAACAAACTTCATTCGAATAAATGACATACGTGAGGTACTGTAACCATTTCTTCTTCTTCTGCGTTCGTTCTCAAACTTCTGCAGATTAGCAGGATGTAGTCCGGAGAACGGAATGCGTTGTGTCATGGTTTACAGCATTGCTGCGATATCTACGCCTTTCGGCCTGACACATCCGACTTCAGCATGGCTTTGGGTCACTGACTCTATATGGGATGGGACAGCCACCTACATCCCATAACCTCCTTAGTCGCCTTTTACGACATGCGTGGAAGGTAACAGAATTGCTATTCTTTGCACCCCTTTCAGGCCCCGGCAACACACGGGAAGTAACTATTTTATTTATTTATTTTAAGAAAAAGTCACTAACACTGATGTATGGCAAGACACAGTAACTAACACTGATGTATGGCAGGACAAAGTAACTAACACTGATGTATGGCAGGACAAAGTAACTAACACTGATGTATGGCAGGACAAAGTAACTAACACTGATGTATGGTAGGACAAAGTAACTAACACTGATGTATGCCAGGACAAAGTAACTAACACTGATGTATGGCAGGACAAAGTAACTAACACTGATGTATGGCAGGACAAAGTAACTAACACTGATGTATGTCAGGACAACGTCACTAACACTGATGTATGGCAGGACAAAGTAACTAACACTGATGTAGTGGAAATACCAGGTAATGCCATATTATTTGTCTATGCTCATTCCGCGTAGACTCAGACAGCTGGATCACACTAGGAGGATGGAAGATAGTAAGTAGAACATATACCGAAGGATCTACTTTTGGAGAATTACAGTCTGGGAAAAGATCTCAGGGTCGGATTCTACTTCGGTTCAAAGACGTATGTGAACCGGATATGCATGATACGGACACTGATACGGAATCATGAGAACGTGTTGTCTTGGATTGTGTTGCAGGGAGAGGAAAGATCAGGAATGGAATAAATACAAAGTAGAAAGTGATAGCAGTTAGTTAAATGACTGAATGTCTAATAAGACACACCACTGCAGAAGATGGTACACATGGACCTGTGATCATTTGTACATACTGTGGAAGACACTTTGTGGCTTAGATTGGTCTTGTGAGTCCGTCACATCCAATATTAGCATGGATTGTAGATTATTTTTCTAATAGCACAACAATAATACTATAGTCTACAATTCTTCAATGTTTAGTAATTATATTATTTATCTGTCTATATTATCCATATACATTATTCATTTGGGAGCCGCGTAACACAGTGGTTAGCGCACTGGCTTCGCATATGAGTGATCCTGGGTTCATTCCTTAGTTGATGGGGAAATGTTTTTCAGATCGCAACGGCTCCCAGGTCGACCCAGCCTTGGGTACCGGATTAATCCGAGAAGTAAAGACTGCGAGGGAGAGGAGATGGCTACCGCCCTCAATTGCAGAGCTTCTGAATGTGAGATCACTAACATCTCACACCCCTACGGCATTAATAAATGCTATGGGTTACTTTACTTTTTTTAAATTATTATTATTCATCTGAAACAAACCTGTTTATGTATTTATGTTTCTAACTAGAAATTATGATCCTTGTAGTAATGATGCCTGATTGTACATACAATTGTTAATTGTTTGTGTACTCGATTAATTTACACGCCTGTGCAGTGTTTGTATTGATATTGTTTGTGTGTCGACCCAACGATCCCTATTCACTATAGCTTTAGAACATATACATTGGAAGTCTTGATGACTAACATCGCATCGTTTTAGGGATGCGGATTAGTCCAATACAGAAAACGTGTTAACTCAAGTTGCGAGGAAAGTAGATGCTAGATGAACAGACCTGGTTCAATTCCCGCCTGCTGCCTTATAATTAGTTTTAGTTTTTCTTGATGCCTCTTAATTATACTATCATGTTATTACGCACAATTTCACCAATCTCCTTGCAGTATCGATATTTTCATGTTATTACGCACAATTTCACCAATCTCCTTGCAGTATCGATATTTTCATGTTATTACGCACAATTTCACCAATCTCCTTGTGGTATCGATATTTTCGCCATCTTCTTCTTCTTCTTTCTTCAGTCAGTTATGAGGTTACGGTGCCAATAGCTCCAATGAACTGTGTAATTCGCTTCAGGCTATCCATGAAACCTCTCAAGTTTGGGAGTAGTGTCGATGCACGTTTTCTCCCTCTCTTCTTGGTAAGAGTTGACATGCATGAGCCATCTTCGCAATCATCAATGCATTATCACTGACTCATTGTCCGTCCTACTCTCACCTGTTTCCTGCCATTTTTCTCTCCACCTTCCAGCTCTCTTCAGTCAGACCTCCTTCACTCTCAGCAGACAGTGTGCATGAAGAGAGTCACTCACCTATAAGCGTGACGTATTTAACCTTTCCTTATTCACTTATCCCGTTCACATCACCAAGCCATAAATATTACTAGACTGAACTCACTTCGCTCACGATTTTCTGTAATATACTTCACTGACAGACATAAAATTCCATCATAATTACGTTCTTTGGGTTTCCTCATAGACATAGAATGGGTGACTTCATAGTCTAACACGTGATGTCAGTAGTTAGATCACTTCATAGTCTTACACGTGACCGTAGTTAGATCACTTCATGACAGTTCAACCGTGACCATTGACAGTACTATAAGACCTAATTGCAAAAAATAAACAGGCTTAATTTGGTACGTTTTTGATTATGGTCACCCTTTCCATTGGTTGCTATTTTGGGCATGCTATACCAAGTATATAAATATTGACCAACAGGATACGCGGGAATAATCAATAAAAGGAACGAATGAAGGCCTAGTTAATTCAGAGAACAAGTTTTCTACTGTTGATCGATCACGGTTCAATCAATAATATAGCAACATAACATCTATTTATCAACATAAACCAAAATAAGACAGAAAAGAAAAACCCATCATATGGCAATATACTGTAGCTTAACCTCTCATCATATAGCAAAATAATACAGTTCAACTTCCCGTCATATAGGAAAAAAGTTCAGTTCAACCTTCCATCATATGGTCATGAAGGACATTTCAACCTCACATCATATTGCAATAAAGGTCAGTTCAACTTCAAATCATAAAGTAATAAAAGACAATTCAATCTCACATCATACAGCAATACAGTTCAACCTCCCATCATATATCAATAAAGGACAGCTCAACATCCTATCATAAGCCAATAAATGACAGTTTAACCTTCTATCATATAGCAATATAAGGCAGTTACACCTCCCATGTTGTATTAGTAAAGGACAGTACAACATCACACCATACAGCAATAAGCAAAAAATATGATTCAAACTTTTCACTTTGTTGAGACACGCTGAACTAATTACTATCATGTTCCGCTAAAACTACGCTCTCGATACATGAACCACGATTTAGGTATTGGATTCATGTCCTGCAGAGTCGAGAAATGTAGCCATACGTTTTGTTGACCTGTTTTGTCAGTCTTCATCCTAAATGCTTTACATTGTTATTGTTTGAGAACCCTCGGTCTGTGTATTTTAACTCTTCGCCATTGCGTATATTACCCAACGAGGTAGGTCGGACGAGGAGCTTCGAAGTTCGCCCTTGGGTACTGAAACCAATTCTCTCTGTATGAATCGTGTTTTGCAACGGCCGACAGTCGAGTTGGGCTATGTTTGCAGTGTCGTTAGAGGTGCAGCAGCTGCAGAGAACCACGGACATTAAGCTGCGCAGCAAAAACCAAATTTGTTGGAAAGGAGCAATTTCAGCCCTATGTTCTACAGCGAACTGAACTGAATGAAGTAGTGACGCCGGAATATGTCAGCATTTAGTTTCTGTAGAAAGATAATGAATACTGGTGGTTCCGATCGAAGTGTAGTAAAATCGATTAATAGGCATTGAATTCACTCATTCCTGATCATATGCTGAGTCACAGAGAAAGTTGTAGTCACGTGACAGCAGAGACTAGGAGTCATGGTGACCCCCTCCCCAGCTAGTTCCAGGCATGAACCGGTATTAAGTTCAGCATCAATTTCTGAATATGAGATAAGACTGAGAGATATCAGAATGTAGGTCGACACTCATGAGTCGCAGCATTGGTGTCCATCTGTACTGGAAACTTTGGTACTGGGCACTAGTAATGTTGGTGCTGAGCACGCTATCAGGGTGTACTGTTATTTTGGTACTTAGCACGATGTCTGGGTGCACTGGAAACTAGGTACTCAACATGATGCCTGGGGGGTACTAGAAACTTTGCTATTCAGCATAATGTCTGGGTGTACTGGAAACTTTGATACTGTGCACAATGTCTGGGTGTATTGGAAATGTTGATACTAACAACAAATAATTGTTGTAAAAACAAAGAGAGCCCTTGCCATTGGCGCAATTCTTCTTCTTCTTCTGTGTTAATTTTCAACTCCTATTGGTTAGCAAGTCCAGCAAATCGAATGCGCGGTATTGTGATGAACAGCATGGCTGCAATATCTGTACCTATTGCCCAAACATATCCGACTTCACCATGACTTTTAACCTACGATATGGAACACAGCAAACTTCACCATTCTTACAACAGCACATCATCTTTACAATGACATGTTTATCCCATCTGAGCAAGGACTATTCGAAAAGATTTGGGAACCGCTGAGAATTAGAGACGTTTAAGTATTAAATAAAGCTTTGTCGCCCCATTTCTTTGACAAAAAGACAGAAGAACTTCATTTCTTGTAATTCCAGCACACCTGATTTTTTCTGATCTTTGAATTTTAACATGGGTATCCATAAACCAACGCGGTAGCCTAGTGGATAGTGAGCTTGCTTTCTATCATCTGGTTACAGCGTGCCAGGTTCGAAACCACGTCCGGACATAAAAAAAAATCCGAGTTGTGATTTCTCACTTGACACGACCACTCCTCCAGTCGACTCAGCTGTAAATGAGTACCTGACGCATGAGTTAGGGAAGGTAAAAAACAGCAAGGAAGGGAACTGGCCACCCCCACCTAATAGCTTGCTGCGGCTTAGTACATGAAGAGTTATCTTTATCCCCGACGGTAGATGCCATGGGATTTACCTTTACCTTTATCCATAATCCAGAAATGGGAGTGTCACAGGTGTGGACACTTTCACAGACAAGGTAACTGTATTACCATTCATGGGGCCAGGAGCTTAATTAAAGGGAGATAAGAAATTCCAAGGGAGACAAGAACTGATTGACAAACAAAAGTATCACATTCTAAGAGGAGGCAATTGCCATGAGGTGGACAATAAATATGTCTGGGTTAGACAAACCTACTATAGAAAAATAAGAGATTAACATTTTAACTACAGGTTCCAAGTCTGCCAGGAGATTCAAACAAATATATTCAGAATTTGGTTAACAAGTGAAATATATTTTACAAAAACATTACATGATTCAGAAGAGGTGATTCGTCTCGGCCAGCGGTTCTCGGCGTGAATCATATGTCATCCTGGAGTCCACGTGGACTAGCAGGAGGACTACTGATACATTACTTTTAATTTGGGGACCACAGAAGATAAACAATAAATTCATAAGAATAAAGTTTAAGAACCATAGAGGACTTGCAAAATAAGCCAATTAACTTCTTTTATTTTAGGTGCCAGAGTCTGCAAATAGAAAATAATTTGTTCCAAAAGGGGGTCCGGACCAAAACAGATTGAGAACCACTGAGCAAAAAAAAAAAAGATTTTGTTACATCAAAATTACTTTGTTATCATTTTGACCTATGGGATGGGTCAACAAAATTTACCCCAAACATTCTTAGTGCAAGCATGGACGGTCACAGTGTTGTGTTTATTTGGTCCACTCTTTTTTTTTTTGGGGGGGGGGAGCTAAGCATTGGTGAAAGTGATTTTTTTAAAAACAGAATGGTTAAAATGAAAGGCATTTCCCAAAACAGTTTCATTAATATCGTCCAGAATATAAGTCACATTGGCTGATGGAAGACAGTCTTGCAAAATGATTCATTTGACTTTACCCGTCATTTTTATTTGTCACTATGATTATACTTTGTGTCGACAGCTAATCCAAATATAGGTCCTATATTGTTGACGGTCGGTGCATGGCCGTTTATATTATAAGACCTACTGGCTAATGGATAAGCAATTCTTAATTCTTCATTTGACTATTCCGGTGATTTTCATTGGTCATGAAAGTCGTGGTGAAATCGGAAGTGTTTGGACAAGAGGAACATATATCGCAGCCCTGCTGTAAATCACACTACAGCGTATTCTGTTTGCAGGACTTGCTAACCAATAGAAGTTGAAAACTAACGCAGAAGAAAAAGAATTACGCCAATGACAAGGGCTCTCTTTGTTTTTACAAGAATTATTAGTCATACTTTGTGTGACAACCAGTATCTTATAATATAAATTGTGGTGTTTTCCGTTAGTCAATATGTCTTATATTATAGACTGTCATGACCAGATGCACTGATCCTTATATAACATCAGACAACACGTGAAAGGTGAATAAATAACTCGGGCGACATTACATCACACATCGCTCATCCGTTGTAAAATGAATGCCAACAGATTTATCAAACACACTGTATAATGTTAGATGCTTCAATACTGTTGTAAAAATGTTATCAGGAACAGATAACGTTGGTATTGATCTCATTTCTGGCGCTGTAAATATACCACATTGTCCATGTCAGAAGTAGAAATAAAATTTGGAAAGTCCCAGATTCTAAAAAATTTTTTTTTAAAGAATTACTTCTTTCAAAGAAGAACTAATTGTATTTCAATTACACCGTTTTTGACTGATAAGGACAATTTGGAATCAATATATTACCATTTGAAATAAAGGATGAATAAAAAATATATGTAACCCATCTTCCACAGAATCATATACATCAATCAATGTTTCCGTTGTCTAATGTTTATAAGATTGATTGATATCAAATGAGGAGTTATGGAATAGAATATTTCGTTATGAGTATGAACGTCGATGTTGTCAGTGATGACCTCAAATGGCTTCCTAAGAGACCTCATTTACATATCCCCTCTGAGTAGAAGGCTGCTTCAATAGAAAGCTGAAGTCCCCTAGGTATGAAATAAAGCTCTGAGAAACCTCCCCACTGCTTATAGGAAGTAAGAGGAAATAAGAGGAAGAAATCGCTCGTGATTGCTGGGGTTAGATAGAAAGAAAGAAAAAAGACCTCATTTACTAAAAGTAAATTTAGTAGGAAGCCAAATGACAATTTTTAAAAATTCTTGAGACTAACGGGAATCGAATTCAATTCCCATTAGTCTCATTTACTAAGGTAGTTTTTTTAGACAGACAACGCCCGTGTGTTGCCGGGACCCTAAAGAGTAGCAATGAATAGCACCACTGTTTACCTTCCATGCATGTTGTAAAAGGCGACTAAGGAGATTATGGGATGGAGTTGGCTGTCCCATCCCATATAGGGTTAAGTGACCCAAAGCCGTGCTGAAGTCGGATGTGTCTGGCCGAAATGCGCCGATATAATAGCAATGCTGTAAACCATTCCGTTATCCGGACTACATCCTGCTGATCTGCAGGAGTTTGAGAACGAACGCAGAAGAAGAAGAAGACAGACAAATCTATGCTGCAAAAAGCTCTAAAATGGCCGGTGTCGATATGACTCTATGGCAAGAGTCTAATCTTCGGGAAATGGCGTGGATGTACTGCTCAGGACATGCGGTTATATGCGGTAATCTGAGAGAGAAGACATATTTACATCCAATGCATCAATAGACGAGGAGATAAACATATATAAAGGAGTGTGTGCTGAAACTGTTTCAAGTGCTCCAGCAGGATGCTGACACAAAGATTGATAACACATTCTTCTTCTTCTTCGGCGTACATTCTCAAACTCCTGCTGAATTCTCTTGTAGCAGGACATGTCCTACTAGATTTCCAGCAGAATGTAGTCCAGAGAATGGAAATGCGTTGTGTCGCCGTTTTATTTGCGCCAATGGCCCGACACATCCGTCTTCGGTGGTGATAACACATTCAGACTGAGACTTTCAGAATTTGGTACAAATGTGGCACAATAAGAAATGGACGCCTGCTCGACACGATGAGAAACGTGGTCAACCAGCGAGCCTGTGGGACCATCGGTATGCATACAAGTCGTCATCTGGTAGTGGGCATTAAGAAGCAATGTCTATGCCCTGAGTACAATGATATCCAAACCAATAACCAAACTAGAACACAACCTATAATGTTCTTTTTTCCTAAGAACATCTGCCTAAATGGAAAATATTTAGTCCTACAGGAGAGTAATGAATACTACTATGACACATGACATGTATATTGTAAAAGGCAACTAAATAAGTTCGGATGGGGTCCAGGGTTACCTACTAAATTATATGTCAAAGTAGTAGTTCACAAATGTCATGATAAAATAAGGATGTTGTGAGAATGTGTCATCTGCACTATAAAAAACGATACAACACATTCCATTCTCCGAAGTTCATATTAATCGGCATCAGTTTGAAAATAAAAACAGAAGAAGAATTCCGGATGGGAACCGTCATTTGGATAAATTGATGTAAACCAGTGATGAGCAACCTTGTTGGGGGGGGGCAGTGTTCCTATCGAATCTATTTTGTGACGATGGAAAAAAACAACCTTTCTCATTATTACTTTAGGTTTTCAGGCATTCAAGCGATGTTTCCGTTTGAGGTTCTAAATGACGATAAAAAGTTGGACGAAAATGTGTTCTGTACCGAATAAGGCTTGCTGCGTTTAAAGTCTATAGTGTCTTTCGTATTATACGAAAGCTGACTGCGAATAAATCTGTTCTCAGCTAGTAACCACAGACTAGTAGTAGTGGTTTGACGTAATCGTTTCTGTCCTATGTCTTCAACATCGTATTTTACCATTTGGCTCAGATAGCTTGTAATATGATAGCTTGTAATATGATAGCTTGTAATATGATAGCTTGTAATACGATAGCTTGTAATACGATAGCTTGTAATACGATAGCTTGTAATACGATAGCTTGTAATACGATAGCTTGTAATACGATAGCTTGTAATATGATAGCTTGTAATATGATAGCTTGTAATATGATAGCTTGTAATATGATAGCTTGTAGTATGATAGCTTGTAGTATGATAGCTTGTAATAAGATAGCTTGTAATACGATAGCTTGTAATACGATAGCTTGTAATACGATAGCTTGTAATACGATAGCTTGTAATATGATAGCTTGTAATACGATAGCTTGTAATACGATAGCTTGTAATACGATAGCTTGTAATATGATAGCTTGTAATATGATAGCTTGTAATATGATAGCTTGAACTCAAGGTTATGTGCATATAGTAATTTTTAATCGCCCTGGAAGACCAGAGAACATGGTTGTTCGGGCTGAATTTGGCCCGATGGTCATATTTTGCCCACCCCTGATCCAAATGGATCTGTAATCAATATGACACTTATATAAACACTTCCGGCAGATAGATGTACAATCCAAAACGTAATAGCCAACTCCTGTTGTAAGCTCTTAAAGAAGGTGCTGTCTATTTGGCAAACTTATCAATATAAAGAACGTTGCATCTTAATATTCGGAAGATCTAAAGTGATACATCATTCTGGAAAAGCTAACTACAGGAAAATATCAAGAGACCTCATGGGAGAAAAAAGAAGACGCATAATGTGGGAAAGAATGACACATGAATGAATGATACTCGAACACAATATGACACCTTGGCAACATGGATTGATGATACTCGGTCACAGTGTGTAATCATGGCAACATAACAACATTTGTGAATTAGATGTTACGAATATATGAAGAAATGTGTAGGAGAACACAAACAAGATCTGCTGGACACTCAGATTAAGGAGATAGATATAGACATGATCAAAATATCATTGAACGATATGGCTATAACTATAACATTAATTACATGGAATGCACAGCGGGAAAACAGCGAAGATCTAGGAACACGTGAAGAAGAGATGTATTGAAGGACTCGATACAGATGGTAATAACGTATAACGAAGTTGTCCAGATGGCTCATAAATAAGAGAAACAAATGATTCTGATGCCGTTCCATCGCCTACCAAAATGTCAGTTACGGCGGATCTGATTTGGCTGACGACGCAACCACCATCATTACAGTGCTTCTATCAGACACCCCCCCCCCCCAGTATGTTGTTGCACAAAATAAGAAAACGCATGGTAAGAATAAAGTGGGACACTCTTCTCAACAACGCCAGATGCATCACATGAATCTACTGTCTAGGGCATGCGGGAGTCAGCAGCAACGAAAGAGCTGATACATTCGCGGGTAAAGCTATAATTAATGGCATAGTGATGAGAAGATACCGCGTTGAATTCATTATATCAATCATAGATACACTACAAAAAGATGAAGATGATGTAGAAAATGATACGTACATGTTAAGAGAATTATAGAAATGGGAGACAGTATGTCCTCATTAGACAGACCAAAAGACGAGAAAGTGAGCCCTCATTAGAAAGACCAAAAGACGAGAAAGTGCATCCTCACTAGAAAGACCAGAAGAACCCACAACCAACAATAACACTGAGCTTATATACTTTTACCCGCCGAAGACGGATGTGTCACGCCAATGGCGCAAATAAAATGGCGACACAACGCATTTCCATTCTCTGGACTACATCCTGCTGTAAAACTAGACTGGATTATGGTCCTGCTACAACAGAGACTCAGCAGGAGTTTGAGAATGAACGCTGAAGAAGAAGAAGAAGAACATACTTTTAGATAGCTGTCAGAATGGCAAAGCTGAGCATTTATGGGAATGTTTCTTGTGAAGTGATGCTGGTTTGCAATCAAGAAAATGAAGAGTTTGAGAGCATATCCATGTATAGAGACAACTGAACAATACTTGGCAGCGTCCTTATGCACCCGAAGATATGTAAATACCCAAGGATGCCGAAGGACTTGGTTGGTTGGGTTCGGTTGGGTTGGTTGGTTGGTTAGTGGTTGGTTAATGATTGGTTCGTTAGGTTGGTTAGTTGGTTTGATTAGTTGGTTGGGTTAGATGATTAGTTATAGGTTGGTTCGCTAGGTTGATTGTGTTGTAAGGGTATATTGTTGGGTTGGTTGTTTGGTTAGTTAGTTGAGTTGGTTGGTTTGGTTGTGTTAGATTGGTTGGTTGATTAGTTGGTTGATTCGGTTAGTTGGTTGGTTTAGTATGTTGATGGGCTCGTTGGTTTGTTTGTTGGGTTGGTTGGTTGGTTTGCTAGTTGGCTGAGTTCATTGGTTGGGTTGGTTGGATTGAGTTGTTTGGGTTGGTTGGTTGGCTTGAGTTAGATAGTTGGGTTGGCTGAATTAGTGTGCTAATTGGTTGGTTAGTTGATTGGTTGGTGGGTGGGTAATTGGGTTGGGATGGTTGGTTGGTTGGGTTGGTTTGGTTCGTTGGTTGGTTAAGTGGCTGGTTTAGCATATTGGTTGGTTGTACAGAGGAACAGAAGATGAAGAAAAAGAAAGATAAGGATCACAGAAAAAAAATAAGAAAAAATAGATGATGAAGAAAGAAGAAGAAAGAAAGAAAAAGAAAACAAAGAAGACAGAAAAAAAGAAGACAGAAAAATAAAAAGAAAGAAGATGATTATAAAGATGAAAGAAGACGAAATAAAAAAAAGGAAAATGGAAGAAAGAATGAAGAAAGAAGATGAACAAAAATCATAGTAATACAGTAAAAATAAGAAGAAAGAAAGAAAGAAAGAAGACATTGTGACCCAGAAACTACATCCACATTTTAAAAAAATCTTCTTACTGATCCATCTGTGATAACTCTTATGACGTCATTACCAAGAGAAAAAAAAGAAAGAGAAAGGAGAAGACAATAACGAAGAAAGAGAAAGTAGTGAAAGCGGAATACTAAACATTAATAAAATTAGAAACAGCAACTGAAGAACAAATAAAACGAGCAATGGTATAAACGTCATTACGTACACTTTTTCCTATCTAAAATATTATTGTTTTTATTTTCACCCCAGTCACAAAAATAAAGTCATCTATATAATCATGCTTAGTCTCAGTTTCCAGTCACAAATATAAAGTCATCTATATAATCATGCTTAGTCTCAGTTTCCAGTCACAAATATAAAGTCATCTATATAATCATGCTTAGTCTCAGTATCCAGTCACAAATATAAAGTCATCTATATAAGCATGCTCAGTTTCCAGTCACAAATATAAAGTCATCTATATAAGCATGCTTAGTCTCAGTTTCCAGTCACAAATATAAAGTCATCTATATAATCATGCTTAGTCTCAGTATCCAGTCACAAATATAAAGTCATATATATAAGCATGCTCAGTTTCCAGTCACAAATATAAAGTCATCTATATAAGCATGCTTAGTCTCAGTTTCCAGTCACAAATATAAAGTCATCTATATAATCATGCTTAGTCTCAGTATCCAGTCACAAATATAAAGTCATCTATATAATCATGCTTAGTCTCAGTTTCCAGTCACAAATATAAAGTCATCTATACAAGCATGCTTAGTTTCCAGTCACAAAATAAAGTCATCTATACAAGCATGCTTAGTTTCCAGTCACAAAATAAAGTCATCTATACAAGCATGCTTAGTTTCCAGTTTCCAGACATCAAAATTTGATACAGAAATCAGGAACGGTTACTCTGCGTAGGAGGGTTATTTTCAATGCATTGCACAACAGCTGAGAAACTAGTTTGTGAATATTAAAGAGAGTTCTGAAGACAAACAACGCCTACGTAAAATATAGGAAAATTGACCCATAATGCATGATCGTTTTTTGGTTAGTTATTATGTTTACAGCAGCAATAGATTCAATAAACAGTTTTGTGTGGATTCAGGTCATCAATAAAGCTTGTCAGGTTAATTAGTGAAATCGTAACAGACGGTTCATCAGTTCCTGGACACAGTGACCTGTATAAGTATGTCGGAACAATTCATAACTGACTTCTCTGATTTGTGTCTAATTCAAAGTATGAACATATCTCAGACGATCTGTTAAAACAGCAAGTTCAGCAGATTCTTTCTGCCGGTAACTCGATAAAACGTCAATTGTTATCGTTATTTCTAACCATATTGCGACAGAGTAAGAAAACCCTGAAGTTATCAAGAGTTAATACAGTGGTTTGTTCTGTACGTGGCTACCCTCGGTAAAGGCATACGAACATAATCATAACAAGCCTTCATATATGTTGATTTAGATTGTTTACGTTGTTCTCGTTGGTCATTATGTATATAACCTGCCTACACCCGACCAACGAAGTGCACGGAAATAATTGAGAACATGCCGTATATAAACTTGTAATTGATTCTGCTCACACGCCTTTACTGTCAATAGCCACACTTATTTGGACATTTGGCTGTATGTGTTTTTAATAAGTTATATGTGTCCAGCAAAGAGACACACCTCGCTATCACGCCGGCCGCGGACGCCAAATGCAGTAATCTCCAGGGGCGCTACAACCGAAATAAATTTTATTTGCGCATGGCTGGAGCCAAGGCGCCATAATTCCTAGTTTCATAGCTCGGTGCGCCTGCCATTTTGCTTGCGTTTTTTTTTAAATATTAATTTATTTTTGCTTCTAGCATAGTCTGTGTCAGCAAACATGGAAACAGACGGCTGAGGCGTTGAATGGGGGGGGGGGCTATGAATTGACGTCGCTATTCAATTTGTTGATAAATACACATGACAGGTTTCGGCTAAGAAACATGATCAATCGCTCCTTAATATAAGTTTCTGTCTATCCCAGTGGTAGACAAGCTATGACCCGCTCAACCAATTTTCTAGTCTAACAAACTGATCTAAATGTACTGTATATGCTAGTCCCAAAACTTAGAAAATACTACTTGCAGCTCTCACAGACTAAAAACATAGCTTTGTCAACTTTGTAGTCTCATATCAAAGGTAGACACATCAATCCGGACCGCCTACCCAACAAGACTACCTCCTATAGGCCTAGCTGATGGTGGTGACGACATGGTGCAGTGGAGAGAACCTGCAACTCGCGTGGTGATTATTTATTTCATCAGATGACGGATAATATTGATGACAGTGGGTAGACAAGGAGAGAGGCTTATCCTATCAGTCTTCAAACTATCTAACACGGGGATTAATGATTGATTATTGACGATGCTCATGATGGTGGTAATGATGATAATGATGGTGGTAATGATGATAATGATGGTGATTGATGATAATGGAGACAATAGTGATGATGATGATGACAATGTAACAACATATGATGCATAAGGATGTTTCATGTTTACAGACATCAAGCCAAGATCTACTTACGTGAATAAAATAACACAAGAGTTAATCCACATCAGCAAATCGTTGAAGATTTGTCCCTGTTCATTCCCGTATTTCCGCATTCGCAAAATAGAATTCACAACGCCTCACCGCATCAGCGAACAATTGAATTATATATAAAACAAAAGAATTTAATACTAGAAATTTCTGTACGCCTTGAAAGCACAATTTTCCTGCAGTTAAACGACCAAGATGATGTAGTGTGTAGTTGAAACTTATCAATAACCGACGTGTAAAAAATATGTTATCCCAGCACGCGCGCGCGTTTAACTCGTCATGACCACAGCACTAACGTTGAACATTGTAACACTCTGCGTTTAGTTTTAACACACGACACACGACTGTTTCTCTCGATACCACAGCCTAGGCGGTCTTGGCGTATTGTTTCCTTCGCCTCGTTTCATTTCTTTTTTTTTTTTAAGTGTGGATTTTTTTTCTCCATCGACATTTGAAGCTCACTCGCGATTCGTGTTAGCCCGCTCGCTCAAAATGTTCATTGGTAAAACCTGGTGATAGCAACAGTGCTCGTCGACTTCCTTGCCGCCTTCCATACACTACTATTTCTGCTCCTCTATTTTTTTTCCCACATATTTTCACAAATAGTTGTTATCTAAATTTCACTTTATAGCGGAGGTGAGCAATTCGATCGGCAGTCCAATGTCAGGATTGTTCGTCTGGACTATGAGCCGAAGTTTGCAGACGTTGTTCGTCTGGTCTATGAGCCGAAGTTTGCAGACGTTGTTCGTCTGGTCTATGAGCCGAAGTTTGCAGACGTTGTTCGTCTGGACTATGAGCCGAAGTTTGCAGACGTTGTTCGTCTGGTCTATGAGCCGAAGTTTGCAGACGTTGTTCGTCTGGTCTATGAGCCGAAGTTTGCAGACGAACAACGAGAAAAAAATGTGTTTTATTTGTCTAGTCTAAGTTCCATATAACTCCGTAGCTTCTGCCGCCGGCTAACCGCTAAAACTGTTAATTTAATATGAAAATAAATGTTCTGTTTCAGATGCGCTTGAAGTTAAAGTTCTTTGTCACGTCGATTCGAAAATGACAAGTAATTAAAGGGCACTGTCTCATTGTATTTCGTTCTGAACAGTTTTCAACTAATAACATCAAAGGTGTGAATTATTAATTGCCTCCTTTTTATTATTTACTATTGTATTTTACAGTTTGGCTCAAATAGCTTGTGATTTGACATTGTCTGAGCTAAGGACAATGTACATAGTAATTTTACATTAGTTTGGTGATTCAGTAAAATGTGAAATTAGTTTTACAGGTCGTATTTTGTCCCTCCCAGGTATAAGGTCATCACATGAGGCATAATTTTGCGAGAATTTCTGCTCAGAGTTGAAAGAGGTCATTGACACCGCTGAGAGTTGAAACAGGGCATTGACACCGCTGAGAGTTGAAACAGGGTATTGACACCGCTGAGAGTTGAAACAGGGTATTGGCACCGCTTAGAGTTGAAACACTGCCTTGAAACCGCTGAGACTTAAAACAGAGCATTGGCGCTGTTGAGAGTTTAAACAGAGCATTGGCACCGCTGAGAGTTGAAACAGGACATTGGCACCGCTTAGAGTTGAAACAGGGTATTGGCACCGCTGAGAGTTGAAACAGGACATTGGCACCGCTTAGAGTTGAAACAGGGTATTGGCACCGCTTAGAGTTGAAACAGGGTATTGGCACCGCTTAGAGTTGAAACAGGACATTGGCACCGCTTAGAGTTGAAACAGGGTATTGGCACCGCTGAGAGTTGAAACAGGGTATTGGCACCGCTTAGAGTTGAAACATGGTATTGGCACCGCTTAGAGTTGAAACAGGACATTGGCACCGCTTAGAGTTGAAACAGGGTATTGGCACCGCTTAGAGTTGAAACAGGGTATTGGCACCGCTTAGAGTTGAAACATGGTATTGGCACCGCTTAGAGTTGAAACAGGACATTGACACCGCTTAGAGTTGAAACAGGATATTGGCACCGCTAGGAGTTGAAACAGGGTATTGGCACCGCTTAGAGTTGAAACAGGACATTGGCACCGCTTAGAGTTGAAACAGGGTATTGGCACCGCTTAGAGTTGAAACAGGACATTGGCACCGCTTAGAGTTGAAACAGGACATTGGCACCGCTTAGAGTTGAAACAGGACATTGGCACCGCTTAGAGTTGAAACAGGGTATTGGCACCGCTTTGAGTTGAAACAGGGTATTGACACCGCTGAGAGTTGAAACAGGGCATTGAGACCGCTGAGAGTTGAAACAGGGTATTGGCACCGCTGAGAGTTGAAACAGGGTATTGGCACCGCTTAGAGTTGAAACATGGTATTGGCACCGCTTAGAGTTGAAACAGGACATTGGCACCGCTTAGAGTTGAAACAGGGTATTGGCACCGCTTAGAGTTGAAACAGGGTATTGGCACCGCTTAGAGTTGAAACATGGTATTGGCACCGCTTAGAGTTGAAACAGGACATTGACACCGCTTAGAGTTGAAACAGGATATTGGCACCGCTAGGAGTTGAAACAGGGTATTGGCACCGCTTAGAGTTGAAACAGGACATTGGCACCGCTTAGAGTTGAAACAGGGTATTGGCACCGCTTAGAGTTGAAACAGGACATTGGCACCGCTTAGAGTTGAAACAGGACATTGGCACCGCTTAGAGTTGAAACAGGACATTGGCACCGCTTAGAGTTGAAACAGGGTATTGGCACCGCTTTGAGTTGAAACAGGGTATTGACACCGCTGAGAGTTTAAACAGGGCATTGAGACCGCTGAGAGTTGAAACAGGGCATTGACACCGCTGAGAGTTGAAAAAGGGCATTGACACTTCTGAGAGTTGAAACAGAGCATTGACACCGCTGAGAGTTAAATCAAGGCATTGACACCGCTGACAGTTAAATCAAGGCATTGACACCGCTGAGAGTTGAAACAAAGCATTGACACCACTGAGAGTTTAAACAGAGCATTGACACCGCTGAGAGTTGAAACAGGGCATTGACACCGCTGAGAGTTGAAACACTGCCTTGAATCTGCTGAGACTTAAAACAGAGCATTGGCACCGCTGAGAGTTAAATCAAGGCATTGACACCGCTGAGAGTTTAAACAGAGCATTGGCACCGCTGAGAGTTGAAACAGGGTATTGACACCGCTGAGAGTTGAAACAGGGCATTGAGACCGCTGAGAGTTGAAACAGGGCATTGACACTTCTGAGAGTTGAAACAGAGCATTGACACCGCTGAGAGTTGAAACATGGTATTGACACCGCTGAGAGTTGAAACAGAGCATTGACACCGCTGAGAGTTGAAACAGAGCATTGGCACCGCTGAAAGCTCAAGTCAAGCATTGAAACCGATGAGAGTTAAAACAGAGCATTACATACCGTTGATAGTTGAAGCATTCTTAATTTTTTTTAACCTTTAAAGCCACCACCCTCTCCCACCCACAAGTGGATCGAATATAGCAAACAAGATCCTCGTCGCTCGTTGTTGCATGCTCCGATAAGAAAAGTTCGAACAGCTAGAATTCTTCTTGCATGCTCCGATTAGAATATTGTATGAACAGCAAGAACTGTACCTGCGTGCTCTTACCAGGAAAAGTTAGAACAGATATAATTCTTCTTGCATGCTCCGATCAGGAAACGTTCGAACAGCTAGAATTCTTCTCGCATGCTCCGATCAGGAAAAGTTCGAACAGCTAGAATTCTTCTCGCATGCTCCGATCAGGAAATGTTCGAACAGCTAGAATTCTTCTCGCATGCTCCGATCAGGAAAAGTTCGAACAGCTAGAATTCTTCTTGCATGCTCCGATCAGGAAACGTTCGAACAGCTAGAATTCTTCTCGCATGCTCCGATCAGGAAAAGTTCGAACAGCTAGAATTCTTCTCGCATGCTCCGATCAGGAAATGGATTTAACAGCTATAACTCATCATCTACGTCTTAGAATATTGACTGACTTCGGGATCACATGGTGGCAGATCGTGTCTAAGACAGGTAAAAGATATTCTTTGCAATTTATGTCTACAAACTTGCATTGGTCCTGGGGAATATTGAGTACATAGTATGCATTACGTGGTTTCATATAAGCCGTCATTACACTCAGCAGACGTTGCATGGAAAAATCTGATGGCAGTAGATCCAGAAGTTAGGACGCTCTTTGACGATAAACCCTCCAGAAAATGATGTACAGACGTTAGGAAGTTTATTGACGATAACATTCCATGTACAGACTTTATGAAGTTTATTGACGATAACATTCCAGAAAATGATGTACAGAAGTTAGGACGCTCATTAAAGATAAAACTCCAGAAAATGATGTACAGAAGTTAGGACGCTCATTGACGATAACATTCCAGAAAATGATGTACAGAAGTTAGGACGCTCATTGACGATAACATTCCAGAAAATGATGTACAGAAATTAGGATGCTCATTAAAGATAAAACTTCAGAAAATGATGTACAGAAGTTAGGACGCTCATTAAAGATAAAACTCCAGAAAATGATGTACAGAGGTTAGGACGCTCATTGACGATAACATTCCTTCACTTGCATGAGCTTTTGTCAGTCTAAGGAGATAGTAGTGTTCTTATCTTTTGAAATTATCATTACCCCTGTCTTCTCTGTGTTAATTCTCATGTTAAAGCCCTTGCATTATGCGTGGAGTCTATTTATATCTTTTTATAGTTGTACTTCTGGTATTGATATTATAACTCAATCATCTGCAAAACAAATTTTGCTTAGTATGACATTTAGATTTTCTTTCTCGTTAGCGTAGACTAGTTTACATATACGATTAATGTATGCTATGGGGGGGGGAGATAGAACACATACCTGTCGTACACCAAAATGTATGTGGAATTTATTTATTAAGTCATACGGTTGTCCTTCAGCTCATTGGTTATTGTTATAAGTCAAATTGCGTTCATTGATTATGTGTTGTTGTAACACATATCTGTAAAATGTTTTCTAAACTTATCTATCGACTCGACGTAAGCTTTTTTCTTGATCAAAATACACATTATATAGTTAATAGTTTTATTCAGTCGTTTTCTCTGTTAGTTGTCGTAATGTGAAAGCTACATCTGTGCAGATTCTATTTTTGAGAGTTAGTTAGCTAGTTAGTTAGTTGTCAGATCATAATTATTGCAAAACTGGAAAATTCCATAGTTTCTCCGGTCTCTCCCTGAGTGTATCCGTCATTACACTTCTTCTGACAGTACCGATTCTCTGCTGGTTGACTATCAATGTTCTACGCTCTCCAAAATGTTCACTTCTAGCAACACTGCATTTCAAACCCTAATCATTAATCCTAGACATTGAAAAGGAATCATCATGCACACTAGTCTAACTCTAGCATGATATTTTTCTTATGGAGTCCAAAACCTCACATAGGTCCTTTGCCCCATCGCCCTGTGCCACAATCGCGAATGACGTCAGTTGATCTGCTCTTTCATTGCCTCGAACACCCACATGTCCCGGTACGAAAATAAATGTAGCTACTTTCAAACTTGCCTTTCTCAATGCCTCAATCCACTGTTCGCGAACGAGATCCACTTTTACCTTCCTAATCATACGTATAGTCAGTCACTCAAGATGCAGACTCGTGTTACCTTCTGTGTGACTACAGACTCAAATGCCCTAGTCAGGACCATAATCTCCATGGTCATACTACTCGTAGTCACAGCAAAGGCCCCCCACTCCTTCCTGATCGTTTTACCTGCGCACTGGATTGGGAAGGCCCAAACACTGCGAACATGTCTAATCACAGATGCATCAGTGTATATAATCGCATCGCCCCCATTGGGTATTTTCACTAACCAAAGCCTGTACCTATTGCTCCACAGCTGTGGTAGTGGTTTTTGTAGATTAGCTTAGTGGAGAGATTTCTGTGTACTTTGTACAGTCTCTTGTTCTGCCCTTTTTTCAGATGGGTACTATTAAAGAATTTCTCCACTCTTTTTATGTATCTTGTGTGTTCCATATTATATTGAATAGTCTATATATCCAAGGTATACCTGCTTCTACGGATGCGATAATTAGTTATATTTGTAAGTTATGCGGTCCTGGGACTTTGTTGTGCTACTTGTATAGCTTCTATTAACGATTGCAGTTTCCTTGGTTCTAGTTCTTCTGTTAGATTATTTACTGTGTTGTCTTCCTCTCAATTAATATGCTCTGCAAAGTTGAAGCAGGAGTCGTCCGGCGTCAGTGGGCGGAGTTGTTGACTCAATCTGCGACCATATAGATTACCTTCATCATATTCGTCATCGGACATGTGGGTACTGAGGACACTGAACTAGCGGACAAGATCGCGAGCTATAGTATCGAAATTTACATCAATGGATCGTTGTGATATAATCAATACGTTGAGTTGTGAATCACTATCACTCTCAAGATTGTAAGACTTTGGAGTAAATATTGGTACAGCCCGAGAAGAAAATCATAATACACATACGAAGAGACTGGTAAGTCAAAATCTAACTGGAACAATAATCCGCTACACTCTGGAGGATTTGTTGAGATGGAGTTCTGAGTTCATATCAACGTGTCCGGTGTGCACTGACGATTAGCTGCACTTGTAAGTGGTCCACACTCAATTCTGTGTGTCAGGGTGTGATTACCAGTTCGACAAAAAGAGAAAAACAGCTTGTGATCCTAACTTACTATGATATATACCATAGAAAGCTAAATACGTGTCAAAATTAATTACTTGTAATACTAGACGAGATGGGAGATAGATATGTGTGCCTTCCCTGTCTAGACTTTACCAACACTTACGTGTCTGGAACTAACGATAAGGACTGATGTTATTTTGGGAAGTACACGGCAAAATTACAGGACGCTCCAGTACATGTCGCCAAATATTGCCTTTGTATTCAGTCAGAGAGATAAATATGTTTGCCCCTAAAATATACGTTTCAACAAGACAGCCAAACTGGCAGTCCTCGAATTAAAGGCAAATCGTGATACCTTATTCTGAGGCCAAAATCGAATTGAAATGTTTTCTATATATATTATCATTAATGTCATTTCAAAAAATGCATGTATTGTGTATCATCTGCGCTGAAGGTAGTTATCTTTTTTTTTTTTTATACCTGAGTATGTGGGTGTTAGGGGAAATAAAAGAGAAGACAGACTTACCAGCTTGATTTTTTATTCCGTGTGTTGCCGAGGCCCGATTGGGGAGAAAATAATAGCAACACTGTTTACCTTCCACGCATGTCGTAAAAGTCGACTAAGGAGGTTATGGGATGGAGTTAGCTGTCCCATCCCATATAGGGTCAGTGACCCACAGCCATGCTGAAGTCGGATATGTCAGGCCGAAAGGCGCCGATATCGCAGCTTTACTGTAAACCATGACACAACGCATTCCGTTCTCCGGACTACATCCTGCTAATCTGCAGGAGTTTGAGAACGAAGGCAGAAGAAGAAGAAGAAGATTTTTTATTCTTGATTCTTGATTAGAAAACTGACCTCACATCACGTGGGGCATTCCCATTAGTGCTTTTCCCTCTATTCCAGCAGCCATTCGACTCGATGGTGTTTCGAGTCCAATGCCACCGAAACAGACGTCGACATCAGGACACAACTCTGGCCCTTGCGACAGCATTCTTTGTTGTTCCGCCCACCCACGCCGCGCCCGTAACAGTTCACGCACAACGTCTGCCTGTCGGAACAACATGGTAACTGTTATGGAAGGTTACGACTACGGGATTGTATAGATGCCGTGCCATGAAGCTTCTATAAGAAGATAACCTCAATATAAAGGCATGTCATCTACTAAGGTTTTCTGTTGCATGGTTGGTTTGTCTAGTGAGCCATTGGTGAGACCCACAGACACAACCGCATGCGCATCGGCTTGACTACAGTGAAAGTGGCAGTTCAATAGATCGTGCTGATATTGTGATTGCAACCAATGATTTACATCACTTGGAGGATGTTGATTATGTTTCTTCTTCTGTATTCATGGCTAGAATTCAGGACGTGTGAGTCAAGCGCTGTATTGTAAGAACCGAGTGACTCATGGGAAGCACAAGAAAGATTATCAACCACACAGAACCGGAACAGTCAGTTACCATATGCTAAAGGACATATTGAATAGAATGGATGGATGGGACGGGTGGATAATGGGATAGATAATGGGATAGAGGGATTCCACTATATCATATTTAAAGACGTGAAGCATTACTGTGTTGTCAGGGAATAAAGAACAGAGGAACCAAAAATATCAACACTATGACACCACTAACACGTAAGGTGGGCATGGGGTTAACTACACATTGTAAATAATGTCAGTAATACAATACTCAAGTCTAATGCAAAGATATGTATTTGTAATTATGAAACTCGAGACACTAAATGTGATGAAAGCGTTTTTGGTATTTTTTGTCATACTCCCACTTGATCAGTCATGTGGCACAACGATGATCCTACCAGTCTTAGTGGGTTGTCTATAATTACGTTAACAGATGTTTGACAACTCCCGCCCATTTGTTAACAGTTGCCTATAATTCAGGGGCCTCCTCTGTTTACTTATGTCCAAAACAAATTTGTACCCCCTCTCCAAATTTTTTCTACTGAAACAGTAATAATGGAATACACGTTTTGTTTTATATTTTTAGAAAAAAATTTCAGACTCAATCAATTTAATTGATATATATATATATATATATATAAAAACAGTATTGTTGGCGTTAACTTTTGCCAACCACCCCACCCCGTTAGCAATTGTTAAACTTTTTTCTAACCGCCAGCCCACCTCCTAATTGTTGATGTAACTTATGGGCAACCCTCAGACTTCCAGTAGGATATAGTTCATAAAACACAGATGCGTTTTATTGGCTCCATTGGTCCAACACATCTCACTTCCGCAATATGAAAGCTTTACTTCATATTCCTCATTAAATGAAAATAACCAACATATGCAAACAGCAGTAAAAACAAACATAAAAACAGTTGTTAGTAACTTTTTAACCTTTGCAATCACCTGGAGATTTGCGCTAAGTGTAACGATATGAGGATAGGAAGAAACATGATATATGGCGACGCAAAATGTAAACAAAACTATAAATAATAGACATTAAGCAACAAGTCCCAGTTCAAGAAGCAATAACAGCTCTAGCAAATAAAGCAGGTGATGGCACTAGAGTATAATCTTTAGCAACATCATGGGTTGATTGGAGTTAACTAGGAAAAAGTTATGTGTGTTGGTTTGTTAGATTGTCTGGTTGTTTGTTTTATCCTCTGTCTTCGAGATCAAACTTCTATATGTTAAAAAGTTATGTGCGCAAGAGTACAGAACCACATTTTACCGTAGTTGATATCGCGACTACAATTTCTTGGCATTTTTGTATTTATTTCACCAACTACAGAGTGAGGTGATAACTACAGAGCGAGATGATAACTACAGAACGAGGTGATAACTAAAGAACGAGATGATAAGTACAGAACGAGGTGATAACTACAGAGTGAGATGATAACTACAGAGTGAGATGATAACTACAGAACGAGGTGATAACTACAGAGCGAGATGATAACTACAGAACGAGGTGATAACTAAAGAACGAGGTGATAAGTACAGAACGAGGTGATAAGTACAGAACGAGGTGATAACTACAGAGCGAGATGATAACTACAGAACGAGGTGATAACTACAGAGCGAGATGATAACTACAGAACTAGGTGATAACTAAAGAACGAGGTGATAAGTACAGAACGAGGTGATAAGTACAGAACGAGGTGATAACTACAGGTGAGGTGATAACTACAGAGTGAGGTGATAACTACAGAGTGAGGTGATAACTACAGAACGAGGTGATAACTACATAGTGAGATAATAACTACAGAGTGAGATAATAACTACAGAGTGAGGTGATAACTACAGAGTGAGATAATAACTACAGAGTGAGATGATAACTACAGAGTGAGGTGATAACTACAGAGTGAGGTGATAACTACAGAACGAGGTGATAACTACAGAGTGAGATAATAACTACAGAACGAGGTGATAACTACAAAACGAGGTGATAACTACAGAGTGAGATGATAACTACAGAGTGAGGTGATAACTACAGAACGAGGTGATAACTACAGAGTGAGGTGATAACTACAGAACGAGGTGATAACTACAGAGTGAGATGATAACTACAGAGTGAGGTGATAACTACAGAACGAGGTTATAACTACAGAACGAGGTGATAACTACAGAACGAGGTGATAACTACAGAGTGAGATGATAACTACAGAGCGAGATGATAACTACAGAGCGAGATGATAACTACAGAATGAGGTGATAACTACAGAGTGAGGCGATAACAACAGAGTGAGATGATAACTACAGGTGAGGTGATAACTACAGAGTGAGGTGATAACTACAGAGTGAGGTGATAACTACAGAGTGAGATGATAACTACAGAGTGAGGTGATAACTACAGAGTGAGGTGATAACTACAGAGTGAGGTGATAACTACAGAGTGAGATGATAACTACAGGTGAGGTGATAACTACAGAGTGAGGTGATAACTACAGAGTGAGGTGATAACTACAGAGTGAGATGATAACTACAGAATGAGGTGATAACTACAGAGTGAGGTGATAACTACAGAGTGAGGTGATAACTACAGAGTGAGGTGATAACTACAGAATGTGGTGATAACTACAGAATGAGGTGATAACTACAGAGTGAGGTGATAACTACAGAGTGAGGTGATAACTACAGAATGAGGTGATAACTACAGAGTGAGGTGATAACTACAGAGTGAGATGATAACTACAGGTGAGGTGATAACTACAGAGTGAGGTGATAACTACAGAGTGAGGTGATAACTACAGAGTGAGATGATAACTACAGAGTGAGGTGATAACTACAGAGTGAGGTGATAACTACAGAGTGAGGTGATAACTACAGAGTGAGATGATAACTACAGAATTAGGTGATAACTACAGAGTGAGGTGATAACTACAGAGTGAGGTGATAACTACAGAGTGAGGTGATAACTACAGAATGAGGTGATAACTACAGAATGAGGTGATAACTACAGAGTGAGGTGATAACTACAGAATGAGGTGATAACTACAGAGTGAGGTGATAACTACAGAGTGAGATGATAACTACAGAGTGAGGTGATAACTACAGAGTGAGATGATAACTACATAGTGAGGTGATAACTACAGAACGAGGTGATAACTACAGAGTGAGGTGATAACTACAGAACGAGGTGACGAACCCCATGCTAAACTATAGTGACGGTATTGAAGCCATGCATTCGTACGAGTTGAACAATTTAACCAACAAAAGGGCGGCAAGGTGACTAACCGACAACAAACCCTAGTGACGTTTCATAATATAGTACATATGGAGTAATCCGAATACAACTAAATCAATTCTCTATGTCGTTTGAGCCTCTTTTAAAGAAACCAAATGATCTTTTCATTAGGTGGGGAAGAAAATGTTTCCAAATAGGGTGTCAAGTACCAATAAAGGCTGGAACGACTGTTCTAAATAAATACATAGACACACCCGTCCCCAGAGTTTGAGGTTTCTTCTCAAAGTATTGTATACCACTTAGAGTTGGAATCTTCTGGGTATATCTCCACTATCTCTACCACCCACCCACTTAGAGTTGGAATCTTCTGGGTATATCTCCACTATCTCTACCACCCACCCACTTAGAGTTGGAATATTCTGGGTATATCTCCACTATCTCTACCACCCACCCACTTAGAGTTGGAATATTCTGGGTATATCTCCACTATCTCTACCACCCACCTACTTAGAGTTGAAATATTCTGGGTATATCCCCACTATCTTTAACACCCCCCCCCACCCTGAATTGCATATAGGAAACACGTTTAATCACTTATATTTTCTGGGGATGAAAACTAGCAAAGCAAACCCTCTTTAGTCACTTCTAACTACATGTATGACAGGTGGTATTGTTCTCTGTTCATTCTCTGTTCTGTATTTGAAGACTGGCAACCAACGAACAGAAATCCGGTAAACATGGCGTAGAATAACATCTGTGATGCCCATAATTCAAGTTTCGGAGGGGAGTTGCACGCCACCGAATACAATTCTGCCATGGTAATGCTACACTGAAGTAACGGCACAAATGTGTAACATATTTAATTGTTCTAGAATCAACTGTGTTATTTTAATTTGAATGTGGAATGAGCACATGTTGTATGTGAGCGACAAGGTCATTGAAAAAAACACATTAACTCGATATATACGGCTGGGATATCCAATGTCTAGCTGAAATGAGTTGAATGAGGATAGGCGAAACTTCAACGAATGACGGGAATCAGATATGATTTATCGGGGATGATAAATATACATCAGCATGGAGTTGGTTTTATAGTTTTGTAGGATTATCGTAATAAGTATCGCTGACGCTGAAAGGCAATAAAGGGTTTAGCGAATAGATAGATATATAGTATCGCTGCTCAACCCAAGAATATTCCCATAATACAGATGTAAATCATACAGCCCCAACCACTTATTACGAGAAAGAAGTAATTGATAATGTTTATGCACAGCTAGAAGATGTAATTAATAAAAAGCAAATGATTAAAAAAATGATATTCCTATAGTACCGTATGACTGGAATGATAAAGGAGAGGTGGGTGTCAGACGCGTGCGACCAAAGGATGGTACAGTGGGTAAATTCGGAACAGGAACAACAAATGATCGCGTTTTGCAGTTGTTGAATTTTGCCAGTAAATACAGGCTAACCATTTCTAATACATTATTTATTCATAAAGTATCCAGATGAACAACATGGTGGTAGCTGATGTTGGCAGTGACCACGATAATAATGACTCTTAAGATTAGACTCAATAAGAATTACTTTCGTAACAAAGGCTCTCGTCTGAGATTTGATCCCCACAACTGCGGGGGGGGGGGGACAATTGGCAACTCTTAATCTCCTTGAAGTGTATCAACCTTAAATTTAATTCGACTGTTCCCGTTGTTCTACACAGCTCATGCCGAATGAATTAGGTCTGGGACCTAGCGACACAAAGTGTAGTAATAGAAAGGTTTTCTTACGCGAGGAATAGTTCGCCAGCTGCGAAGCGCTTCGTCGGAGGAAAGACACACAATGGGTGACCCAGGAAAACTATCAGCTCGTCTAGTAACATATATCCCCTAGGAGTATGACTTCTTCAATAGGCATTGCACTAAATCAAAAACTGAAGGCTCATGGCTATGAAAGAAGGGTATGAGAAACCACCCTACTGCACATAGAAATTAAGAGCAAGTTACTTGTAATTCTTGGAAATCGCAAACAAACAAATAAACAATCTCCTTGAGGATGATGTCAACGTATTAATAGAAAACATGCGCAATACAATTCTAGATACAACAGCAACAATTCTAAGTGGGGGAACAACATAGAGCACAATGTTTGGCTAACCGACAACATAATGAAACTCGGAGAGAACCCAAGAAAGAAAAAAAGAAACAAATCCTGTCGCAGCATGGCAGTATAGCACTGTAAATAAAGATACCAGAAAGAATATGAAACAAAGCAAGATAACTAGATTTATGAACAATGCGAGTCCATCAATAGGGATATGAAGCAAGGTAGCAACAAAACAGCGTTTGAAATGGTTAACACAACCACACTGACCAAGAATAACTATCATTGGAGATAATAACAACGGAGTAATGCTCAACGAAAGAGAGGATATAATCAAAAGGTTGGAGGAATGTTACAGAAATTTATTTAAAATTAAATTTGCACCTAACTCAAGTATTAAAATGCATTTTATTTAATAAGAACATAGAATTGAGAAATGCAGAAAAAATGATGGATGAAGTGTCGACAGCCCTAAGATCATTGAAAGAAAATTAATCCCCATAAGTAGAGAATATTCCAGCAAAACTACTAAAACATGCAGGGGAGAAGTTGATCGCTATTATGGCAAGCCATCTGCTAGAAAAACATGGTCTAGAAAATGGACACAATCGTTAATAATGCCATTTCCTAAGAAAGGCAACCTGAAACTGTGCAAGAATTACAGAACTATTGATCTAATCGCTCATTCTAGCAAGATACTGCTAATGGTTCTTCTTAACAGAATACAAGTAAAACAGAGAAATTGTTAGCAGAGGAACTGGCTGGTTTCTGTAAAAACAATTCTACCACAGAACATATTTTTAACCTCAAAATATTGATGGAAAATATTTACAATATCAACATGCTATGTATCATAGTTTCACTTCTTCTTCTTCTTCTGCGTTCGTACTTAAACTCCTGCAGATTAGCAGGATGTAGTCCGGAGAACGGAATGCGTTGTGCCATGGTTTACAGCATTGCTGCGATATCTGCGCCTTTCGGCCTGACACATCCGTCTTCAGCTGGCTTTGCGTCACTGACCCTATATGGGATGGGACAGCCAACTCCATCCCATAACCTCATTAGTCGCCTTTTACGACATGCGTGGAAGGTAAACAGTGTTGCTATTCGTTGCTCCCCTTTCGGGCCCCGGCAACACAAGTGCGATAGTTTCACTGATTTCACAAAGACATTTGAACGTATGTGGCACCAAGATCTGCGGCAGACACTGAGATAATATAACTTCGATACAAACATCATAGAAGTCATTGAAGCGCTGTAGAAAGGCAGTAATAAATTCATTTCAAGATGAAGATGATGTCAATGAGGATGAGAACGTACACATAAAGAGAATGTTAGAAATGGGAGTATCTAGAGGTGAGGGAAGGAAAAGTACATTTTTTGGAAAATCCCAAAGATCACATAATCAACAACTGGCTGGGACTCTCAGTCCACATACACTGGGATGGCTGCTGGAACGGAGGGCGGAACACTTATGGGACTGCCCCATGTGCTATGAAACCAGTTTCTAATCAAGAATCAGGAAAGATGCTAGCAGTTCTGTTTTCATAAATAATGGAATCGATCAATTTTTCAAGACGGATATAGGAGTGTGTCAGGGTTGCATACTATCCCCGACACTTTTTAACATGTATTTTGAATATATAATGCAGGAGGCGTTACAATATCAAAAACCAGACATCAAAAACTGTTGCCAATATACCACTTTGTAACTTATGGATCTTCTTATTGATTCCAAAATTCTGAACTCCAAAACCCACCTTTAAGTTGGAAGACGTGAATCGGAAATATGGCATGGAAATTAACACTTATAAAAGCTAAATATTGGCAACTAATGATATCAAACAAGATCCCACGAACATCCGGTTAAACAGCCGCAAACGTGAAGAAGTACATTTAAATATCTCGAGTCCCAAATATGTGATGATGGCAACTCAAGAAATGAGATTAAGTTAAGACTCGAGATGGCTGCCATGGCAAGAGTGAATGTGATTTGTAAAAGTAAGATCAGTATTACAGTAAAGATCAATCGATTCAGATTTTTAGTTCTAAATATACTTCTGTACTATTGTGAAAGCTGGAAAATCAATGCAGATACGGAAATAAGGATTCAGGTTTTTGAATACAAGTTCTACAGATTTTTGTTAAGAATTATTGTTATAGAACACGACAAATATATTCATCCAGCAGCGAATAAACAAAACTTGCAGGTTATGAAGAATCACTTTTAGCGGTAGTTTGTTTGTTTTGCGTTCGCTCCATTGTAACCATCACGGATATCCGTGCGATTTCCGCCGGGAGCGTGACTACGTTGTGCTACCGTTATGCGCCTTGTAGGCCTAGCACATCCGATTTTGGCATGCCTTGACAATTCGGGTGGGCTACCCTTAGCCTGTGACAGCCTCTATATCTGTCTCCAGGCACGCGTAGTGGCGACTCTTCGCCCAGACGATTTTTGCTCTCGTCTGACTCGCACGAGGTGTTCCACTGTCTATGAACTTGCCTCGTGTAATTAGACGTGCTGTGCCTGTGCCCATTGGGTACTGAACCGTTCTCATCCGTGAGCATGGTTCCTTAAGGGGAAGAACTCAACAGAGGAGTTTGACCCTGGCTCTTTCGCCCTCTTAGCCGAGGTGTCGTTCACTGACATCGTGTACCCCTTGTCCAAGTTCGAGTCTCACACCACGCGTTTGAGAGCAAGGCGTTCTCGAGCTGAGCGTCTTTGTCCCAATAGCGCCTGAGCCAATCAGGTACTGAACCATTTCTCTCTTCAAGTGTATTTCCGGTGTAGGAAAACCTGACAGTAGAGTTGGGCCAGGGCTAAATCGTTGTCCCTTTTGTGCCTGAGCCCATCGGGTACGAAACCCTTTCTCTCTTCAAGTGTACTTCCGTTATAGGAAACCTTGACAGTAGAGTTGGGCCAGGACTACCATAGTTGTCCCATTCTAGCCTAAGCCCATCGGGTACATAACCCTTTCTCTTCACGAGCATATTTCCGATTTAGGAAGGCTCGACATTAGAGTTGGGTTAGGTCTTCTTGCTTTACCAAACGCCAATGGATGGGTCTGGGTCTCTGCCTGTAAGGAACACAGGTAACTAGAGGCTCGTCTCGAGCTGACGGAGCTTGTAGTTCCCCTTTCCTTGGGACTTTTCACTTTCTATTTGCAGTTCGCGCTGCCCTCTAGCGCTGTTCTGCCCTTTCATTGTTTCATTGTACTCGGTATGAAATCTATTTGTCTCTCGCCATGCATCTACCTTTACGTGCATTTTACATTGTCCGCCCCTCCAATGTTCGGACTGGACTGATTAGCTTCACTGTATGTCGACAGTGTCGCATCTTCTTCTTCTTCTTTCGTTCGCTAATAATGTCTATATCTGCAGTGTTGTTTCTTGTATAAATTGGACAGTGTTTTCCATTTCTTGTTTTGTACCATGAAGTTTAACATTCATTGGTGTAACAGAAGGCCAGTATGTGTATCTTAATGTGTCATAGTTTGCACATTCTTGAAGGATATGTTCTGAAGTCTGGTTGACTTGTCCACAATTACACTTTGCTGTTGTGCCAATTTTAAATTTTGCATACATATGGCTGTTTAGTCTATTGTGTCCAGTTCTCAGTCGAAATATGATGGCCTGTTCTTGTCTGTTAAGTAGGTGGTAGTCATCCCGTGGAGGTAAGTTAGGATTTCGTTGTGCCTTTATCATGGATTTCTTTTGGTGATAGCTGATTGGTACATCCGGTTGCTGCATGTTAGCACCTTCCTTGGCGAGTTGATCAGCTCTCTCATTTCCTGCTATTTCACAGTGTGATGGAATCCATTGCAGTATAACTCTACACCTATTTTGTACTATGGACATTACCTCTTTTAACTCTGGAGGTTTATTGGATTGTAATGCCTCTAGTACTGACCTTGCATCTGTAAGTATTACAATAGGGTATGAGGTCCTGTCCAATGTTAACAGTTTCTCTGCAGCTGTATAAATAGCTTTGACTTCAGAGTCATAGTTGTTGCAGTAATTCCCTGTTGGTATACAAGTGGTATAAGTGGTGCCATCTGGGTATTCTACATATTTACCACTTCCTCCATTTTTTACTGCATTCTGTGCTGATCCATCTGTATATACTCTGGTCCATAGATCACTTGGGTAAACATCATCAAGGAAACTGAGAGCTGCTACTCTTTTCTGCAGATAATTCTGATGTTCATCCCCATGCACACCTGCTACTGTTGTTTGGATGGTCACTAGTAGGCATGTCCGTTTTTCCCATGGGGTGTGTTCTGGTTGAGATGTCAGTGGTATTGTTACCTCTGGTAGATCCGATACCTGTCTACGTAGACGCTTGGCCTGGTGTATGAAGCTGTTTCTTTTAAGCCATCCTTGTGATAGATTCTCGAATCTTTCCTTCATTGGGTGACAATGGTGGGAAAGAAACTTTTCTCCATGAATTATAATTTTAGTATCGCTACGCTCTTTCAATGACTGCATCCCTTCGATATTCTGCATTTCTATGATTGGTGTGGATCTCATTGCGCCTGTAATGATTCTAAGTGCTTGGTTCTGTACTCTATCTAGGTTTTGTAGTGTAGTGTTTGATGATGAACTCCATGCTGTAGAACCATATTCCAAGTGTGGTCGAATGGCTTGTTGGTATACATTTTTTAGAATTCTTTCATTAGCTCCCCAAGTTGTCCCACTCAGTTTTCTTAGTATAGCTATCTTCCTTCTAGCCTTTGTTTCTGCTTTGCTGATATGATGTTTCCATGTCATTTTGGCATCAAATGTTACACCAAGATATGTGGGTTGGTCATCTACTTTTAAGATAGTGACAGTGTCGCTATATGTGGTGATGCTGGTGGTGTCGGAGATATTGTCTTTCTCTTGTGCAGTCAAATCTCTTTCCATCTGCTACCTCCACATTCTCGGACACGATCCCCAAATGATTTGGCCAGAATCAGCTCGAGCTGCTGTATTTCTGTTTCCAGGGTGCACCGCGTGGAGGTACATTTGGGATCTTAATTATCTGCTAACCCTGGGTCCGCCTAGAGCAATGCGTTCCCTTTGCACCCCTTAGCGGTAGTCAAATGGTTTAAGCTTGTTTGGTTTAGACATATAACAAGATACAACGCACTTTCTAACTTTATTTTGTAAAGAGCGAACAAGAGTGAAAGGAGAAAAGGCGGTCAAAGACATTCCAGAATTGATAACATCCTAGGAATGGTCTGGACCGTTACCACCAAACTACTAAGCCAGCACACTGACACAGAGTATCTCTATTACTACCTTTCTCCCATCCCCACAATATTTATATTACTACCTTTCTCCCATCCCCACAATATTTATATTACTACCTTTCTCTCATCCCCAAAATATTTATATTACTACCTTTCTCCCATCCCAACTATAATAAATTACTACCTTTCTCCCGTCCCCACAATATTTATATTACTACCTTTCTCCCATCCCCACAATATTTATATTACTACCTTTCTCCCATCCCCACAATATTTCTATTACTACCTTTCTCCCATCCTCACAATATTTATATTACTACCTTTCTCCCATCCCCACAATATTTATATTACTACCTTTCTCCCATCCCCACAATATTTATATTACTACCTTTCTCCCATCCCCACAATATTTATATTACTACCTTTCTCCCATCCCCACAATATTTATATTACTACCTTTCTCCCGTCCCCACAATATTTATATTACTACCTTTCTCCCGTCCCCACAATATTTATATTACTACCTTTCTCCCATCCCCACAATATTTATATTACTACCTTTCTCCCATCCCCACAATATTTCTATTACTACCTTTCTCCCATCCCCACAATATTTATATTACTACCTTTCTCCCATCCCCACAATATTTATATTACTACCTTTCTCCCATCCCCACAATATTTATATTACTACCTTTCTCCCATCCCCACAATATTTATATTACTACCTTTCTCCCATCCCCACAATATTTATATTACTACCTTTCTCCCATCCCCACAATATTTATATTACTACCTTTTTCTTACCCAAATATTATGTCCATTACTACCTTTCTCCTATCCACACAATATCTCCATTACAGCATTTCTCCAATCCACATAGTACCTACATTACTACGTTTCTCATATCCACACAATATCTCCATTACATCATTTCTCCAATCAACATAATATCTACATTACTACGTTTCTCCTATCCACATAATATCTACATTACTACGTTTCTCCCATCCACATAACATCTACATTACTACGTATCTCCCATCCACATAACATCTACATTACTACGTATCTCCCATCCACATAACATCTACATTACTACGTATCTCCCATCCACATAATATCTACATTACTACGTATCTCCCATCCACATAATATCTACATTACTACGTTTCTCCCATCCACATAATGCTCTCATTAATCTAATAATCGAATAAACTTCCTATTTTTCCGTCTACAATCAGAAACACAATTCTACGTACAGACGATACGGATGTGCATTTTCCACCTATATATAACCCAGGTATAAACGATACCGTTAGCAGAACGTTATTTGCTATCTATTTCGTTTTTACCTGGCGTTGCCTGGCTCGACCTGGAACAGACAACAGGTGCACACACAAGTAGCTAGTAAACAGCAGTCTGGTAATGGTTTAAAAGAGTGATATGGCAACATGTTTTCACAGTATCCGCTACAATTATACCACTAAGCCATTTTGAATTTTGTTTAATTAAAAATAGGTTCTTAGTAGTTAGATGTGGGTCGGGTAACTTCTTTCATCTATTACTCAAAATGATATTTCTTTGCACCGTTATTACTCCCTTCAGGTTAAATGAGGGGGAAAATACATGGCTATTTCCGCTCGAATCAAAACGTTTGATGTCACCTTTGATATATCACTGCTCTAAGTAAACGTGTCTGTAAAATATAATATTACCCAAAATAAACACTACTTGCGCTTTAATTAATACAAAATAACATATTTATATATATTTTTATGTTGTGTTTTTCGGTTGTGTGGTAACCAGGGCCTGAACTAGAGTTCTGTATGTAAAAATAAGGGTCACTAACTTCTTTCCATGCGTGTTGTATGATGCAGCTAAGGATAGTTGGGGCATAGAATGACAACCTGTAACCTGTGAAAGGAATCATTGTTACTGCAAGTCTTGCCTCACTCTCTTGCATTTGTCCTCTGTTAATTGGTCTCAATGAATGACGGAGAGTTGCAAACCAGTGAACATTGCATCATTTTTTTTTTCTGTGACAGACTCAAGGTGGAAGGTGCACCATCACTACAGATGGGTCAATACATCTGATGGAAGAATGATGAACTAGTTGGCCCAAACGTAAACGCTGCACTTTCTGGCAGAAAGTAATAGTATGCTGCACTTCTCGCAGAAAGTAATGATTTTGTTTCACTTCTCACAGGAAGCAATCATACTGCTGCACTCCTGGCAGGAAGCAGGAAGTAATAATCCGTCTGTACTTCTCGAAGGAAGTAATAGTCATGCTGCACGCCTGGTAGAAAGTAATGATTCTGATGCACTCCGGCAGGAAATAATGTTCCTGCTGCACTCCCGGCAGGAAGTACTGATCCTGCTGCTCTTCTCACAAGAAGTAATGATCCTACTGCACTTCTCGAAGGAAGTAACGATCCTGCTGCACTCCCGGCAGGAAGTAATTATCCTGCTGCACTTCTCGCAGGAAGCAATGTTCCTGCTGCACTTCCCGCAGGAAGTAATGATCATGCTGCACCTCTCACAAGAAATAAGCAGTAATGATCCTGCTGCAATCCTGGCAAGAAGTAATGACCCTGCTGCACTTCTCACAGGAAATAATAATCCTGCTGCACTCCTGGCAGTAAAGAATGATCCTAGGATTTCAGGATATATGTTAACAGTAAAAATTTGAATGATAATGATGATAGAGTAGACGTCTGTCACTCATGTTTCATATAAATAAATAATTGCTATAAAGCACAGCCGAAGTACAAAACAGAAACACGCACAAGAACAGAGAGAAAGTGAATTATGATAATGCTGCTTCAAGTTCCTGAGTGTAACAAGTTACATTATAAGAGAAAAAAGGTTGAACAAGGAAAATGTTACCGAAATCCAAGATGACCTACGATTATTATTCATTGCACGATGAGACAGAATCTGTCAACGTCCCAAAAATAAGCCCTTCCCAGTGAAAAGACATCCAAAAATATTTCTTCACTTATTTTAATTATGTTATTTGTTTCAGTAAACGAGAGTTATTTTAGATAACATTAAATCGTTTTCGCAACGCATCAGGCTCATTGTTTCGCTAAAATAAATCTTGAAGAGTCATGCTTTTAAAATCATCAAATGATTATTTAGAAAGCTCCACTCTAGTTTTTAGTATATGTAGTTTTGTAATTCATTTTGTCAGCGTTGTTGTGTCTGAAGAACGGTTCACATTATGGACAAGAAAGTGAAAAATAGCTGTAATAGTCATAGTCTATATTCCGTATTGTCATATTGCTATAAATGCTGGAAATCCACAGAATTGCATCCAATAAATAAATGAGATGAGGGGATAAGGGTATAATGGATATGAGGAAAGTGTTCAAAGTACTTCACAAGCGCTGGCTGGATGCGTACACCAAGATTGATGAATCAAAGAATGTGTTATTAAATGTAAAAATAGTAGAACTCGACGCCTGTGTCGCAGTATATGAAGTGTGGTCAACAAGCTTGACACGAGAACCATCAAGTATAATCTTCATCATCTGCTATGAGAATCTGAGCACCAATGAGTCTTCCCCGGAGTGCAATGTTATCGATTCATACCCAATAACTATTTAGCTACATTGTTAAAAGATACTAAATGAATTGTCATTGATAGCAAATGCATTGGAAAAATACTGAACATAAATTTATGTGTTTTTTTTTTAATTTCAAATTCGTGAATCATTGAAGGAAGAAAGAAAGCAAGAATTTGTTTCACGTTTCGTAACAAAAATAAACGTATAATTACCCAAAAACTCAGATAAGATCCAACAATCATGTGTGGGACGTAGGTGTAGGACGTCTGTGTGGGACGTAGGTGTAGGACGTCTGTGTGGGACGTCTGTGTGGGACGTCTGTGTAGGACGTAGGTGTAGGACGTCTGTGTGGGACGTCTGTGTGGGACGTCTGTGTGGGACGTCTGTGTGGGACGTAGGTGTAGGACGTCTGTGTGGGACGTCTGTGTGGGGCGCAGATATTTTTCTTATTAGTAGCAGTTGATTTTGTATGACTTATTTAACTATTAACAATATTTACTATAAGAACAATATGCCACCCGAGTGTTGCCGGGGCCCGAAAGGGGAGTAAAGAATAGCACCACTGTTTACCTTCCATGCATGTCGTAAAAGGCGACTAAGGAGGTTATGGGATGAATTGGCTGTCCCATCCCATATAGGGTCAGTGACCCAAATCCATGCTGAAGTCGGATGTGTCAGGCCGAAAGGCGCAGATATCGCAGCCATGCTGTAAACCATGACACAACGCATTCCGTTCTCTGGACTACATCCTGCTAATCTGCAGAAGTTTGAGAACGAACGCAGAAGAAGAAGAACATTACGTTGGAATTATATCGGCCATGTATTCATAATGGATGAGAACGGACATCCTAAACAGGTATTCATGTGGAACACAAATGGAGAAAAAAGGTAGACTGCCCACAAGGAACGCTAGAACCATTCGAAAAAAAACTCAATATTAAGCTTAAGCAATACACAAGAACTACAACAACTTACGAAGCGTTCAGCATGAAAATAAATTACTGTCCTATGTGCTTCCACAGACCGAAGAGAGAGGAGGTAACTAACACATGAATATACATAGCAAACTGTACACTCTGACTGTACAGAGTTTTTTTTATAAACATACTAATTAACTAATATTCACAAATGATAATAGATGTGAAACAGAAGATAAAAAGTAATTTTTGAATGAATAAAGTTTTATTCAATGACCAGTAAGTTATTAAAACCCAAACAAATTTCAAACTAAAAATGAGAATTGTAAAGTGTTATATCTACTGTACATTAACACCATATCTCAGTTAAACCACTAAAATCTTCATTTATATAATTACTTTTAAATACATTACGGTAGGGCAGGAAATGCCTAGAAATGCCCTTACGGGAATTAAGATTTAATGTGTGTTTCAGAAACGTAGATAATGAACAAGGTTTCTAGATAGTTCATATTGACTATAGTAAAATTTCAGATAAAATATGGACAACAACGGTAAAACTCATATCATATAACACATTTTTGTTTTCAAATTAACCAAAAATAAATTTGGCTATGAAAATAACATGATATTTAATAACAAATAATATTTGTATATGAAATAATCAAATTCTAGCAACCCTGATACTGAACAGTTCCTCGTCATCAAGTACCGTCTCCGCATGAAGGTTGGCTGCAACAGACCTCCAACATCCCCTGCCTCTTGTTTTGGTGGTGCCGTCTGCTAGACTGTAAAATGTCCATCTTGGGATGTTACTTTCCCACTTGTATCTCCGCCTACCTCGTGCTCGCCTCCCTGCGACTTTACCCTCAAGTAAGATCTTCAACAAGGTGTCAATTAATGAACATTAAACAGCTAAAAAACAGAATTATGCATTTGTGATGTTGATATATTGAAAAATAATGAGAAGTTTGAGGAAAGAGAAAAAAACAAACAGAAGTTCTGACAACACTGCGTATGATAAGTGAACTATTAAATAAAATAAAATTAAACAAAAGAAATACTTTTGACATATTAAAATACACGCCACCTTGTTGAGTACCTTCTTTAACGGTAGAGTCACGGTGTGGCGAGCAAAAGATAGACAGAAATATACGTGAGAGGAATCACCAGGAATCATCCTGAGATATGCAGCATGCAGTCTTTCAGAGTGCTCCATCAAGGAAACAGACATGATTTTTGACGTCCGTAGCAATCAACCTTCGATAAGGATACAGGACTTGAGGGGGACACACAAATAAAAACATAAATAGCTGGATATCAAGCCCGTAGATTTGGGTGAGGTTTGGGATTCAGCCCCCCCCCCCCCCCACTCTGTAGAACATTAGAACATAACATAAAACACTACCAAAATTGTTGGATATTTTTTATGTGAACACCTGGGAACAACTCTTACAGTAAAACTACTGGAAAAAATTGCCGTTTCCAAAAACAAAGGACTTCACCCCTTGCTCTCAAATTCCACACACATACATACACCTTTACATAATTTGTATCTACAGATTTGACATATACATTCAACTGATTTATATAGAAACACGTGCTCATTAAATTTCAAATTTTCCTGCACAGACACACACACACACACACACAATTGGTAGCATATCCTATTCAAGACTTATCTATAAACCCGGGTCGATCCAGCATTAACTTGGTACCGGATTAATCCGGGAAGTAAAGACTACGAGAGAGAAGATATGATTACCACCCTCATCTAGCAGAGCCACTGAAATGTGATATCGCTAATATCTCAATCATCTACGGCATTAGTAAATGCTATGGATTAACTAATATAAACAATGCGGGTGACTCCGCAGTTGAGATTAAGAGAAGAACAGTATTGGTGTTGTCCAAATTAAAACAGTTAAAGAAACTATGGCAGAGTACTGATATAAGAACCAAGTTGTGTTTACTACGAACATATGTGTTTCCTGTGGCGACAAATGGATGTGAAGCATGGACACTAAATAAAACAGTGGCCAAGATAATAACATCATTTGAATTAAAGTGTTATAGAAGAGTTCTGAGAATACCATGGACAGCAAGGAAAACAAACCAGAAAGTGTTAAGAACAATTAGCATCCAGGAAGGCTGACTTTTGAAAATTATTAAATAAAAAGCTAGTTGTTTTTTTCGGCAACTTTAAGAGACACGACGGCATAGAGAGAGTATTACCGGAGGGGATGATAGAAGGCAACAGGGGCAAAGGCCGCCCAAGTCGCCGTTGGACAAAAGATATTCAAGAATGCCAGGGCATGTAACAAGAAGAGACAGGAAAACTTGCACAAGATCGCGGAGAATTCAATAGATTCATAGGAAAGACTACGTTTTGGAAAGAATATGTCACCTGATGATGATGATGAAGGATTAACTTTACTTTACTTTATCATCCCAGCATTTGTAACTGTAACTGCTTTTCTAGGCAATGTAAATAAGTTCAGTAGGTTGCCATTGCTTTCTGACTGGTTCTGGTGTACAGTTGCCTGAGATATGGTTTGAACTCGGTACGTTGTACCTTCCAAGACAAGTCTGTACCTCTCCGACACAGAACTGGAACAGACAAACACCCACAACGCATCAATACCGCTGTTCTTGTATCACTTGTCTTTCTGCCCTCGTGTGTGTCTCATTCACTTTCAAAATTGTTCTCGTGATTGTATCTTTTATTAGACCTTTTCAATAAATACGTTCTGATTTGTGTCTAATGACTACCATTTTTCCACAAAATCACCATTTTCTACATATTTCAAAAAACTATCATTATTAGAACTGTAGAGTAGTTATATTTTTAGTTCATTTTAATCTATTACATTTTCAGTAATACAACTACAGATCATCAGAGCAAAATGTCCCGGTCGTAAAATATAGCAACCTACTCCCCCGTAAACGTCACGGTAGATCAATATTGCCTTTGTGCATTTACAAAGGTTAAACATCAGTAGTTATACTTGCATATTCTACTGAAATCAATATTTAGTAACTTTACTTTTTTTTTTTCTACCCACTCTCACCTGTTGTTGTGAGCTCGAATTAATACAATTGCAAATGGCTAGTACTATATTTTTCATGCATGGTTTAGTTCGCATTGTTATTAGTGGATAATGGACTTTGCCATCTGTTATTATATTTGTTTTTTAATTTTTTTGTTGCTATTTCCCAATATTAGATTGCCATGTTTTATGGTATTTATTGAATAGTGTAATGACTGTGCTAAATACAAGATGTACTTAAATTATTCACAGCGATATCAAATTACGCACAAAACTCATATATTTAGGGACATATAGATTAGATATATAGATTAGCTAGATAGATGGATGGGTGGATGGATGGATGGATGGATGGATGGATGGATGGAAATATTAGCTAGATGATAGATGTATAGATGGATGGATTGAATGAATGGTTGGATGAATGGATAGAAAAATTATCTAGATGGATGGATGGATAGATTATCTAGATGGATGGATGGATATATTAGCTAGATGGATGGATGGATAAATGGATGGGTGGATGGATGGATGGATGGATGGATGGATGAACGGGTAGATAGGTAGGTAGGTAGGTAGGTAGATAGTAGGTAGGTAAGTAGGTGATGTATGATAGGGTCGGTGGGTATGTAGATAGGTATACACACAAAAACCATATATTTAGGAACATATAACTATAAAAGGAGATAGATTTAATTGTTACAAATAGCGAGCACAACATACTAACAACGACGACGTTTCGACTAAAACAATCTTTATCGTAACACACACACACACGAATAAGGAACATACAGTTAAAAATCTACATTTCCACCTTATGTGGTTGTTCCTGGTTAAGGTGATTTATTTCTGTATCATGAACAGATAAACATAACACTGCTAGAACTAGAAGGAGATGTGCGGAAATAACAATATTTTTTTTTTACTTTTATGATGCATTCTGCCTAAGTAATTTATAATTTGAACACAAGAAGCTAAATCGTTTTCCGCTGTTAGCCTTAAGTTTACAAGATCGTTATCGCCCTTGTGTTGCCGGGGCCCGAAAGGGGAGTAAAGAATAGCAACACTGTTTACCTTCCACGCATGTCGTTAAAGGCGACTAAGGAGGCTATGAATGCAGTTGGCTGTCCCATCCCATATAGGGTCAGTGACCCAAAGCCATGCTGAAGTCGGATGTCTCATGCCGAAAGGCGCAGATATCGCAGCAATGATGTAAACCATGACACAACGCATTCCGTTCTCTGGACTACATCCTGCTAATCTGCAGGAGTTTGAGAACGAACACAGAAGAAGAAGAAGATCGTTATGACATGATTACCTGAACCTCCAGCACTGTTTTGAATGATTAAATACCTTGAGATAACGATGGTAGACTGGTGTCAATAATTGAAAGAGCATATCTCATCAACAAGGGTTGGTTATCCCACTTACCCACGATAATTTCGCACTTCAATTCAGCGATCGCATCCGTTTCAGCAAAGATGCTGTCAAAATCACAATGCAGCAATTAGGAATTGAACCATGTCAGCTCAGATGGCACACACTTGACTCGCAATGTGAATCAACACGTTTTCCGTCTTCGGCCACACCGCATCTCGTCCCAAAGATAATGTCACAAGCTATAAAATGCGAAACCCTTACAAATTTTTTTGTCGAAAATGATTGTGCAGATCCTTAACAAGCAAATATCACATCATTTTAAAATTATTTTAAAAAGTTCATTGTGATCAAGTTCACCAAATCACAAAGATAAACACCCGTGTGTTGATGAGACTCGGAAATATATAGTAACACAGCTGTCTGCTATGTATATCGTTAGAGACGACTACGGAGGTTTAATAGGTTTATTACCCTATACTATAGCCACTGCTGCAGAGAAGCCTGCTGAATATCCATTCAGGGATTGCTGGGAGAAAATCAACCTGTGCAAATATGTCTGCAACATGTCTCAGAATTCTAAGAATTATCCAATCGTCTCTTCCAGAGTAAAAGAATGTTCAGCTTGTGATATTGCACCCTATATCGCACACTATATTGATTCAAACAGTCATCTGGGACTGGCTTCGGAAAACATAACCCATCAAACAGTCATCTGGGACTGGCTTCTGAAAACATAACCCATCAAACAGTCATCTGGGACTGGCTTCTGAAAACATAACCCATCAAAAAAGAGGAAGATTCATTTGGAGCTGTAGTTAAAACTTCACCAACTGGCATAGGAAACAAAAGTGACAATACAGGAAGTCTATGGCAATAGGCTTACTCTCGGATAATACACGTACTCCCGGACAATACACGTACTCTCTGAAAATACACGTACTCTCTGGTAATACACATATCTCTGGCAACACACATACTCTCTAACAATACACGCACTCTCTAACAATACACGCACTATGACTTTAGTTTCTGTTACCACCATCATAAAGCAAAAACTCAATGACAGCAACAACAGCGAACACAGAAATAGAAGAAATCGAATCCCAAAGATTCAATACAAAATTCCCAAAAATAGAATATGTGATATACATACTCGATTAAGTGTTACAAGGGGCTTATTAACTTCCGTCAACGTTCATATCCGATACTTTCAATATCCGATTTACCTCCCAGAAGACGTTTCATGTTAAGCTTCTGGGCTGTTTACAGGAAAACTATGGTTTCCGATACGTCTGACAACGCTGTGTTATTGGTTCATCTTACAAGTTTTTTTAACATGATGCAACGGTTTTTGTGATAGAAATTAACATTGTTTGATGAGTTTTAGTGTGTACGTTAGAAACGAAGGAATGTCCGTGTTATGTTTAGGTCCTAGTATATGTGTGTGTTATGTTTAGGTCCTAGTATATGTGTGTGTTATGTTTAGGTCCTAGTATATGTGTGTGTTATGTTTAGGTCCTAGTATATGTGCGTGTTATGTTTAGGTCCTAGTATATGTGTGTGTTATGTTTATGTTATGCTACGGAAGGCAGTCTCTGATTTTAAAGACTATATCGCTGTTGAGGTGTGTTTCTTGAATATAGCATACATTAACTTGTTCTTCACATAGCATATTTTCAAGCTCCAATTTTTACTGTATCCATTTCTTTTGCTGTTGACACTCCAGCATTCCAATAAATTATTTTTATAGGCCGTTGGTTTGTTTGGCCAGTAGCTCCATTCCCTTGCCTCCTGGCTCCTCGGGATAATTGAGAAGGACTTCCAGTAATTGAGGCTAGGCCATTTCGATGTATAGGACCCGGCACCGTCCCTTCCTGAACGTCCGTCACAGGGCAGGCACCATAACTATTGTTGGATATAGACATTTCCTATTGTATTTTGTACGTGACATCCTGATTAATTATGTGCCTCTTGCCTAGTTGTCTTCAGCACCCTGCTTACTTGGGCAGGTACCAGTCTTAGTGGCCAGCCCCTGATGGCGGAACTAAGCCCCATCACCACTTCAAAGTGCTGGCCTCGATGGGGGCTCAACAATCAAATATTTGCAGGATCTAGTGGGGAAAAAAAGAAATTTAGCAACTCAACAGTAGAGACTAGTTAGCAATACACGAGCAGAATAAACACCTACTAAGAATCCTTACAAAAACAATCTAAAGTGATGGTAATATGTCCGGCTTGTCCAATGATCTTTGGAGCCATCAAGTGTCTTATTAACCATCCAGGGACATCACTCCAAATGAATTTCGTTTTATCTTGCCAAAGGTGAATGATAACACTACTTAACCACACTAGCGTAATGGTAAGAGTTTTAGTTCTCATTCCAATGTCAGATGAGTCACCTCGGTTGTACAATATCCATGTGTGTTCAAAATTTCATAAATGTTATATATCTGTTTCTTTCTTGGTCTGAATATGTAACGTGATTGTGTTTATTATATGTGCTTGTAGGGAGTTGGGTGTATTTAATTCTCATACGATATTTAAACCATTTTATTTGCTTTATTTCGATATATTGAATGATTGGTATAATCATGACCGCCAGAGCTAGAAGACCTCTGCACAGAATTAATTATGCCTTCATTCGTTACTTTTTTATTTCTGTCAGTCACATTACATAATTGACGTTGCATGCTCAAAATAGCATTGCGACTCCATGTATATAAATTGCAATGAAACCTCCCCACTGCATATAAAAATAAGAGCTAATCCCTCTCAATGAAACCTCCCTACTGCACATAAGAGTACAGAAGTAAGAGCTAATCCCTCTTAATGAAACCTCCCCACTGCACATAAAGAGTACAGAAGTAAGAGCTAATCACTCGCAATTCCTGGGCTTCGAGAAGAAGAAGAAGGGTTGGGGGTGGTAATAAATTAATTAATTTCCACTTTCTCTTATGTAATGATGTCAGTTTCCAAGTATGGTACTGGTAACAGAGTGTTGGTATAAAAATATATCCCTTATCATTTGCCATTTGACTTCAATCTTGATCATTCGATTCTTAAATAATGGTCTGATACGTCACTGCATCTGATTTTTGTCATCTTGTCTCTACCAATTAATTTCATAAAGTAGTTGTAAACAAATGGTCATCATGACTTGTGATAGATGAACAAAAACGAAATATTAATGTATGATATCGATGGTTGTTGTTGTCGTGTTGATGTTGTTGTTGCCATAGCAATGATATAACGATTTATAAGACTGTAAATTTATCATGAGCACAATATATTTTTATCGTAGTGGTACCACCGATGTTATAAAGTTGTGATGAATGTAACATTGTTGTATGATAGTTGTTATAGGGTTGTGATGAATGTAACATTGTTGTATGATAGTTGTTATAGGGTTGTGATGAATGTAACATTGTTGTATGATAGTTGTTATAGGGTTGTGATGAATGTAACATTGTTGTATGATAGTTGTTATAGGGTTGTGATGAATGTAACATTGTTGTATGATAGTTGTTATAGGGTTGTGATGAATGTAATATTGTTGTATGATAGTTGTTATAGGGTTGTGATGAATGTAACATTGTTGTATGATAGTTGTTATAGGGTTGTGATGAATGTAATATTGTTGTATGATAGTTGTTATAGGGTTGTGATGAATGTAATATTGTTGTATGATAGTTGTTATAGGGTTGTGATGAATGTAATATTGTTGTTTGATAGTTGTTATAGGGTTGTGATGAATGTAATATTGTTGTTTGATAGTTGTTATAGGGTTGTGATGAATGTAATATTGTTGTTTGATAGTTGTTATAGGGTTGTGATGAATGTAATATTGTTGCATGATAGTTGTTATAGGGTTGTGATGAATGTAATATTGTTGTATGATAGATATAGGGTTGTGATGAATGTTATATTGTTGTATTATAGTTGTTATAGCGTTGTACTTTCTTCTTCTTTCGTTCACTTGAAACATGTCTATATCTGTAATTCTGCCTCCTGAATAAAAACTCACTGTCTTTTGTAGTTCATACAGTGTCCCATAGAGCTTTGATTCCAGTGTTGTTTCCTCTGGCCAATATGTCTGCCTCAGCGTTTCATACTTAGAACAATCTTGAAGTATATGTTTGGCACTCTGTGCTGCCTGTCCACATGTACACATGGCCGTTTTGTCAATCTTGAACTTTGTGTACATGTGACTGCGGAGTCGGTTGTGTCCTGTTCTGAGGCGTAGAATTACAATTTGTTCTAATCTGTTCATAATGAGATAATCATCTTGTGTTGGTGTTTGTGGCTTTCTTAGTGACTTGATCGTGTGTTTCTTCTGATGGTAGGTGATTGGTATATCTGGTTGGTCTTCGGCAGCACCTTCCTTAGCCAGTTGGTCTGCTTTTTCATTACCTGGTATTCCACAGTGAGAGGGTATCCACTGCATGGTTACCCTATACTGGTAAAATAGAGTTGTGGTGAATGTAATACCATCGCATGATAGATGTTATACTGTTTAAGGTTTGTGATTTTCTTATTATTATTATTATTATTATTTGTCTCCCTCGCAATTGTTTAATTATGACTAACACTTCGTAAGTCCAGTTATCTTCTTAAATGTTGTTATATTCAAAGTTCTTCAAGATCCCCACACAGTTCAGGTTTCTGTGGATCTCCGTCCTTGCAGACCCAATGCAAATTCAGCAACTTGTTCGATATACTGAAGTCTTACAGGTGATATTTCGCCGTCTGTCTGTCAACATATGTGCAGATGTTAAGGAACTAATCTCAGTCTATGTGAGTGACTTTGTACTCTGTCTTGCTTGTGCACATACGTAAGGAAGTGATAGAACTAGTCTCATTCTATGTAAGTGACTATTTAGTCACCTCTGTACCTCTGTCATGTCGGCAGGTACAGAGGTGATGGAACTATTCTCAGTCTATGTGAGTGTTTAGTTTGTCCTGTCTTGGGACGAAACATGATCATTTGTTCTTGCGCTGTCGAAAAAGTCATAGACCCCAAGTTGTCTTTCGGGTGGCCGACTATTCAGTTTTAATGAGTCTTTTTTCAGGTAATTCATTGATTGGTCTATTTGTTTCTGTGTTGCTCCTTCTTTTTATAGCATATCTGCTCCCTTCATGTTCTGATATATCATAATGAGATGGTACGCAATGTGACACTATCATTCTTTGATTGCTCACATCTCGTATGTCTTCTTTCAACTCTTACAATTTATTTCTGTCACGAGCTTGCAGGACTGAGCATCAGTAAGACACGGACACCGGTTGACTTTGACTTGTTATGTTGTAGTTTTTTTTAAATCTTATTTCTGAAGCAAGGCTTAGAAACTGCACTTTCGCAGAACAATTGGAACAGAAAATTTTAATTGGTAAACATATTAATATATTTACTTTTTATGAATATATTATACATCCTTGGCCACTCCGTTCTGATTTGATTCCGCTCTTCGTTGATTTGGTTGCAGATCCGCCTGTATATACTTGAATACATGATTCTTTGTTTCATTTTAAATTCATTTGAAAATAGATGTCTTTAAAAACTTGTAAATATTGATTAGTAATAGTTCAAGTCAAACAAGCAAATAAGAGAAGACACCAAAAAACAATATGTTTATGCAATAATAATAAGAAAACAATGTATTTTTATCGGACATGTACTAAGAATGAATGAAATATGGTGCCACTACAAGCGATAGAATGGGTAACTTAAAAGAAAAATAAGAAGACCAAGGAAGAACAGATTATAAAAAAAATGGAAGACCGAGATAGATTCTTTGCAGAATAAACATCAAAGAGGGTATAACTATTGATATCAACAACATGCAAGAATTGTACAGTTCAAGTGAATGGATAGGTGGATTGGTAGGTATGTAGGTAAATATGCTAGTAGGTATGTACCTAGATTAGCTAGGTAGGTAGGTAGGTTTGTTGGTGGCCAGGTTGGCTGATTGACTGGTTGTTAAGTATGTGGGTAGCTATGTAGGTTGGTAGGTATGTGGTTCTCTTTTCTATATCTCTTGTGCAACCCCGCAATGACACGTGATAGCTCTATGAATCAAGCTGATACTTGTGATTGCAATTATCGAATTAGACTAATTGAAGATTGCAGTTTGTGTTTCTCCCTCTGTGTCTATTGCCATAAGGCACAAGAGTAGAGTTGAGATTAGTGAAGAGTAGAGTTGCAACCCTGGCGGGACAAGTTGCACAACTTGAGCGCGAAGAGTAGAGTTGCAACCCTGGCGGGACAAAATGCACAACTTGAGCGCGAAGAGTAGAGTTGCAACCCTGGCGGGACAAAATGCACAACTTGAGCGCGAAGAGTAGAGTTGCAACCCTGGCGGGACAAAATGCACAACTTGAGCGCGAAGAGTAGAGTTGCAACCCTGGCGGGACAAAATGTACAACTTGAGCGCGAAGAGTAGAGTTGCAGCCCTGGCGGGTCAAAATTTACAACTTGAGCGCAAAGAGTAGAGTTTCAACCCTGGCGGGACAAAATGTACAACTTGAGCGCGAAGAGTAGAGTTGCAACCCTGGCGGGACAAGTTGCACAACTTGAGCGCGAAGATTCGAATTGCAACATTGGCGGGCCAGAAAAGTGGTCTCGTCGTGAATGCTATGTCACTACTAAACTAAAATTTCATCAATCATGTTGCACATTTGTGATGAATACGTTTCGCTTCCCTTTCAGATCCGAGTATCATATAGACACTGACATCTTATAAATATAAATATCATTTCTTTATTTTACGTCAACATTAACTTCTTGCACTGTCGCATTTTTTATTTATTAAATACTGTTTCTGCCTGATTGATTATATTCCTAATTTCTAAAATTTGCATCTAGTCTTATATTTCTAACTTCTTTCGCAATGTTCATTTTATCCAACGTGTTCTATTATTTATATCCAGAATGGTATTGTGTATGTCGACATTTATTCAGGACATATCCTCTGTGTCTAAGTATCAATATACATGAAAAATAGATCAGACAAGGGCACACAACCTTGTCTAAATCCCTTTGTTTAATCTCTCTGAAAATTCCTTTTTTGGTTTGCGATCTATCTATTCTTAGATATATCACTTCAGTGTTGTCTTGATCTGTTTTGTTGAGTTCTGTATAATGCAATTTGTGGAATTCCTTGTTATAATCTGTACATCGCTCACAACTATCGGTTTTCATTTATATAATTCTCTCTCTCCCTCTCCTCTGTCTCTCTCTTTCTCTCTCTTCTTGTTAAAATATACATTATTATATATTTGACTTCGATAAAATCAATATATTTCATTGTAGACCTCTAGCTGTATTATTTATTTCTATAAATATTATGTTCTGATGTAGTATTTAGCGTGTCTCAGATTGCCAAGACACATGGTTAAATTTCGGATGCTTATAGTTGAGAATCCGGAACGCTCATAAAGCAATGGCAATCTACCAAATGTAAATATTGGCTAAACAATATAGTACAGATATAAGAGTTATCCATATGACCTGAACATGATCTACTAGTAACCATTATTTTATGGGTAACTAGTAAAAGAAGAAAGGCGTCCTACTGTACAGACCCGTAGATGTTCAATCGTGACCTTCGCTATAGATGACCTACCATCATAACACAAACATGCTTTTCAAGTAATGTTTTCGATTTATCGCGTGCATTTCGGTGGCAGGTGTTTGCAGGTGACACAACGTATATAAATAGTCTATCTATATATCTATACGCTGTGGCCCTTGTTTGCATTGCGGCGTCAAGGGTGGAAGAGTTCTCTGGAGATGGCCTTCTTGTGCGCTGTTTGTAAGCTTGTTCCTGTGGCTTCTTTGATTTCTGTGATCCATCTTTTACATGGTCTGCCTCTGGCTTTATAACCGTTATGTCTATGTGTCATGGCCATTTGTGGCATGCTATATGTCGGTAGTCTGGAATCGTGTGAAAACCATTTGATCTGTTGTCTTTTGATGTGTTCCAATACTGGTATTGTTTTGGTTATCTGTCTGATGTTATCATTTCTAATTCTATCTCTTAATGACACTCCGAGTATTCTTCGTAGACATGTCATTTCTGTTGTCACTATTTTTCTTTTGTCTAGTGCTGTCATTGTCCAGGTTTGGCACTGGTAGCATAGTGATAGAATAATAGTAGTCTTGTATAATGCAACTGTAGTGTCTATGTTTACATTTTTGTTCTTGAAAATACGTGTCATCTGTCCTAGGATCTGGTATGTTTTGTTGCATCTATTTTGTGTCTCTTTGCTGGTTTTCCCTTCACTCGATATAATGCTTCCTAGATAAGTGAACTCATTTACCTGTTTAAGGTGTTTATCATCGATGGGGATAGTAGATATATAAATAGTTACCAACGAAAATCACGGCGGTAATTAAAAAAATAGGCCACACATTGGTTATTTGAATTCTTCGATTCTGTGTTTATTCCATGATTCGCCTCGGAAAAATGCATTCACTACGGAATATATTTAGTGTTTGGACGATATTAATTGAAAACATTTTGCACATCCATCAGGGGAGCAAGAAATAGTACTTTTAAATATATGCGAAGTGGTACAGAACGCGTCTGTGACGGCCAAGGTACTGTATTCGATCTCCGCCACGGACGTTTAAGCATCTGGACTGTTCAGAAAGTAATGGCAAACTACTGAATGCATTTATATTGCTAGAAAATAATTACAGCCAAAAATTATGGGTTGATGTTGGATGTCTATGTCCTGGATAGGACCTTACATAAATAACTAGCACATTCTTCAAGTTCAGAGAATCCCAAGTTCAGAACTGGTACAAGTGGAACGATTTAAACGGCAAAAGTCAGATAGACTTTATATTAACAAGAAGAACCAACAGAAGGAAAATAACAGACGCATAAGCCATACCAAACATGTGTGTAGATACCAACCATAAAACAGTAATAGTAGCTGTAAAAACAAACAGAAAGAGAAAGAAGAAAGACAACAACAAAGATAACAAAACAACAAAAATTAAAATACACAAGCTTAAGGACGACACGGCACTGGAGCAATACCCACACAAAATCACATAAAAAATCGAAAAACTACCAGTAGATACTATAACAACAAAAGAAGAATGGAAATTATTCAAAGACGCTATAACACAAACAGCAGGAGAAGCATGCAAATACAAGAAAAACAGTGTAAAGAAACCAAAAATAACAGCATGGTGGAATGAAGAAGTGGAAAAAAGTCACAAGAGAAAAGCAACAGAAATATAAGAAATGGGTAAAAAGTAAAAACCAAGTAGATTGCATAGAATACAAGACAACAAAAATAAATGCCAAGAAAGTCATTAAAACTGCCAAAATAAACTCATGAAAAGAATATGGAGACATGCTCAACGCAGATTAACAAAATGCACAAAAGAGGTTCTACAAGAAAATTAAGAACATAAGAAATAAAGATGATATATATACAAACAGAAATAATAAATAACGAAAACGGTAATGCACTAAAAGCATCAAAGAAAATCATAAAAGTTAAAAGCATCATGTAGAAGGATGAATTCAAATATAGCCCATAAGTCGTGTAATGTGCATGTTGACGAACACAGCAATATCCACAAATAAATAAACGAAGCGTAACATCTCGGGCTGACCGGGGCCTTAAAGTTATTTTCACACATTTTCTAAGAAAACCAGTAGTTTTGTTTTTGGGGCGGCCATTTAGTTGTAAGAATAATGTTTCCTGTGAATCTCATACGTCATTTATCTTTGCTGTGCCAACCTTCATGTTTTTGTCATTGACTGGCCAATGAAAGTGCTCATTGATCAGAAGCATCAGGCAAGATAAGCGATGATGTGTGGATCATATCACATGACGTAGTGGTTAAGCTGTTCGCCTTGTGTTCAAGAGGTCACGGGTTCCTATCCGGCTCATGTCGTCTTGTTTATAAGGTTGATTTTTTTCGGAGATCCCTGTGAATTATCACTTGAAGCTACGAAGTTACGTGCTATGAGTGGTACTCTCAGCAGGCGACGTGCCGCTTCGTTGAGAGGGACGGAGTACAAATGGGAAACCGAGTACAGTGAAGTCAATCTTCTATGGCTTTTAAACCCTTTCTTATATCACATGACTAATTAGGAGAATGACCTGAGCAAGTATGTTTCATAATAGTTTAACATTCACAATTCGTTAAAGTATTGTCACTTTTAACGCAGAGTTTTGCGGGAAATTAGATTAATTTGAAGTAGAATCTGCATTCTAGATAATGTCATTCAGTACTTGGAGTCCACACATAAGAATTCTTCATAGTCAAATATCAAACAATTTAAAGCTATGTTTCATATATATATATGTATATATATATCAAGTAATATATTATTTCCAGAACGTTGTCTTCGTCGTGGATACTCTGAACGACTCCCAGTCCCAGGCAAACAGGGCTTCATTTGTCTGAGACATCTGCATACATTCTTCGATGTCGCTGGTCCATCGTCTTCTTGGTCTCCCTCTTCGTTTCTCGTCTGGCAATCTCCTTTCTAGAATCAGCTTTACATATATATTTATACTATTTATTAAATAAGGGCAAAATGCAAATATTTCACATTAAATAAGGGCAAAATGAAAATATTTCACATTAAATAATGGCAAAATGCAAATATTTCAAATTAAATAAGGGCAAAATGCAAATATTTCACATTAAATAAGGGCAAAATGCAAATATTTCACATTAAATAAGGGCAAAATGCAAATATTTCACATTAAATAAGGGCAAAATGCAAATATTTCACATTAAATAAGGGCAAAATGCAAATATTTCACATTAAATAAGGGCAAAATGCAAATATTTCACATTAAATAAGGGCAAAATGCAAATATTTCACATTAATCAAGGGCAAAATGCAAATACGAGTATTTCACATTAAATAAGGGCAAAATGCAAATATTTCACATTAAATATCGGATATCTTTCACAATTCGGTAAAGAAAAGGCCTATTATCAGAAAAGATTTTGACACTGTACGTTAGATGACGCAACTTGTGTAATTGTAACGGACGCAGAGACAAAATGGCGACGCCCTTAGTTGTGTTCACCGTAGAGGAGCAGCGAGGAACTAAAAGATTTGTGTGAGCAGAGTGTGTGGAAACTTGTGAAATTCACAGAAGAATGCTGCAACAGTATGGCGATGTATGCAATATCCAGCGGAAAGTTTACAAGTGGGTAGATGAGTCACTATGAAACCGAAAGCAAGAGGAAGTCTTTAGAGTAACATCTTCAAGCAAGACAAAGTTCAAGTCTCAACCCTCCTCTGGGAAGGTCCTGTTCACGCTCGTCTAGGATGTGAATGGTCCTCTTGAGAAACATTATCATTAAAAAAAGATGAAACAGTAAATAGTGTAAGATACAGTACACTTTTGGAGGATGAGCTGAAACCAGCAATACTCAGCCGTCGTAGATGCCTTTTGTCTAGAGGCGTTCAACTTCTTCAGGATCATGCACGCCCTCATACAGCTGCAGCAACTCTTGGCATCATCAGGAGATTGAGATTTCATATCTTACAGCATCCCCCCCCCCTACAGTCATGACCTAGCCCCCTCTGATCATCATGTGTTTGGACCCATGAAAGACGTTTTGAGGGGGCGAAAATCTGGGAACACTGACGAGATTAAAGAAGCGGCGCATTCCTGGCTGAAGGAACAATGAAAAACATTTGTTTTTCCTGACGGAATAAAGAAGATGATGCAACGGTGTGAAAAGCGCATTCAAAAGGAAGGTGGTTATTTAGAAAAATGGCCTATTATTTGTATCTTTATATAAATTATGTATCTCTATAAATTTAATTTTTCCCTTACCTAATGAATCACACACGCATACACACACATACATACACATGTGTGTGTGCGCGCGCGCACGCGTGCGTGCGTGCGTGTGTGTTTTAAAATTAAAAATATAATGTATAAATTTAATTTAAAAATTATGAAATGCGAACTTACCAAACTTCCGAATCAAACATAAAATGTATGAGTTTTGTATGTAATCCAATTACGAACACAAAAACATACAGTATATGGGCATAGTGCTTCAATTATGTCTGTAATTGACAAAATATCGGACCTATTTCATTCAAACTTCAATGTGGATCTAGAACTTTGGTCGACATTTTTCCTAGAAAATTGTCTTCTAACACAAGTTTATATTTTTAAATCTTCAAATCATGGATTAGGTATGTTGCCAGTAATTGCCAGGTTAGATATCAATAATTATTGCTACCAAACTGAATAAAATAGTTATACTTGCAGGAAACATAAGTGCACTCAAAAAATATTTAAAGAAAATATAACGGAAAAATTGGCGTCACTTACCACACACGTTCAAAACTTATCAATAACTTACAAAATTGATAACGTAACACACGAAAATCATTCAAGAAATAATTTGAATATATTACTCTTTGAATCAGAACCATCCTTATGTTTACAAATACCGAAAATGATTAAATAAAACAACAAATTTCGCGTCGTTTTATCGACTGAACGTAATTTGTAATGGTGTCATATGGTCGAATATTCGATACTTCATAGTCAGTGTTTTGCTTCCCAATTTGAGTCAACGTGTATTTCAAATTCAACCAATCCGCATCCCTAAAAAATGTTCTTTTTGCTAACTTTTAGTTAATAAACGCGTATATTCTCAATTTACTATGAATATGTCCGATCAACGGAGACACACACAACAGTTACATACACATTGCAGAAATATGTAAATTCCTCGAGAACCACAAAAGTTAAACATAGCACAATTAGGCATTCGTACTTTAAAGAGCCACCTTTACACCATATGAGTGGTCCTCGGTTCATTGCTCTGTTGAGGTGGAAATGTTTTTTTCAGATCGTAACGGCTCCCGGGTCGACCCAGCCTTAAATGGGTATCGGATTAATCCGGGAAGTAAAGACTGCGAGGGAGAGGAGATGGCTACTGCCCTCATTTGCAGAGCCACTGAAATGTGATATCACTAACATCTAACACCCCTACGACATTAATAAATGCTATGTGTTACTTTACTACTACTATATTGAACAAAACTAATACTTACACAGAAGTAAGGCTGCATCGGATGTAACGGGGGTAAATGAATAATATAAATATAAAGTATCCAGGCATATAGAAAACAAGAGGGTAGCAGATGGGATTTGAATCAAGTGCATTCAGCTGACACCGATTCGCCTCATGTATGATGTCTTGACTAAGGTTTTTATTAGGGCGTTATTAGGGAGTGGTCTAATTTGAAACACGTGTTGACTCAAGTTGGGAGGTAAAGCACAACTCAGAAGAAGTAGGGTGCTAATGGTACCGCACTGCTCTCGGCGGACCCAAGGTTAGCAGATAACCAAGATCCCAAAAGTATCTTCTCGTAGTGCACCCTGGAAACAAGTACAACTGTTCCTGCTGATTCTGGCTAAACCTTTTGAGGATCGTGTCCGTGAATGTGGATGCAGCAGATGGAAATATACTGCAAAAGAAACAGTCAATATCTCCGACACCACTGCGCCAACACATGCAGTGGCACTAAAAACGCACGGTAACACTAGTCAGTCCGGTCCCGAGCATTGGAGGTCCGAACATCGAATCTCACATTTAACCCCTACCCCCCCCCCCCTACCCCACCCAATTTATCAACAATCCTGACAGTGATATTTTTAGCAAATAATGCAGTTGGATAATTCATGAAAACCAATGTGGGAGCTTGATGTTGATGTATAATGTCTCCAATACTTCTCAACATATACCTAGAGTACATAATACTGGAGGCCCTTCAGAACTGCAATACATATATATACATCAGTGGTCACTATATCTGCAATTTGCGCTTCGCTGTTGATAATGATGTTATAGCTGGGTCAGAACAACAAAGTTGGAAAATGTTACAAGCAAGTCTATTTTCTATTGTCTTTCCCCAGATGAATGATTGTTGATCGCATTCACATTTGCCGTTAAGCGTAGGAGTGGGAGCTTCAGCTGTCGTTCCAAGGCCAAATGTGTCGCCGAGGTTGCAATTAGTGAATTTAGTCCATGTTTGTTCAAGGCTATCGTGATGTTTTCTATCCACCGTTTTATTGGTCTTTCTTTGGCTTTACGCCCGGATATTCTTGTATTATATGCTCTTATTGGTATTTGGTTTGGCTTCATTCTCATAAGGTGACCGAACCATTTTACTTGCTTTCTCTCAATATGTTCGATACATGATATTATACTAACTCTTTTCCTAATTTCTTCATTTTTTATTTTATTTAGTTTGGTACAAGCAAGTACGGAATGTAAACAAACACAAAAATGATCAGGATCTTGGCTAACAGCAGAGACACAGACCAACATCAGGATAAATGGTATAAATTTGAAGAAGTAAATAACGTCAAATACATACGATCATGCATGTGCAGCGTTGTAAAATTCAACATTAGAACTGAACATAAGGCTGGAGATAGCTTAGCAACTAAGCTCAATTTTATATAGATAAGAAACATCAGTTTTAGCGTCAAGATTAAAATGTACATACAACTCATTATTGTTTTCTATAATTTATTTATTAACTGTTGTGAGAGCTGGACACTCACTGCAGACATGAAGAAATCCATACAGACCTTCGAATGCAAGTGTTATATGGACGAATTTTGTCAATCTCTTATAGAGAACATAAGGCAAATGTGTACGTAAGACATAGAGTCTCGCAGTTCACAAGAATTACTACAGTGAAATAAATTACTGAAACAAGTGAAGGGATTTAAATACCGTGAGAGAATTTTCACAGAAAATAGAGGAATGGTAGAACACCAGAAAAGAATTTTTCTTCTTCAGCGTTCATTGGATGGATGGATGGATGGATGGATGGATGTACACAGGGACAGGCGACCAGACGGGCGGACGGACGGACAGATAGACATATAGATAGTTAGACAGACAGACCGACCAACCGATAGACAGACAGACAAACAGACCTACAGACAGACCGACAGATCGACAGACAGACAGATAGACAGACCGACAGACATATAGATAGACAGACCGACAGACAGACAGATAGACAGACCGACAGACATATAGATAGACAGACCGACAGACAGACAGATAGACAGACATACAGATAGACAGACAGATAGATAGACAGACCGACAGACAGATAGATAGACAGACCGACAGACAGATAGATAGACAGACCGACAGACAGATAGATAGACAGACCGACAGACAGATAGATACACAGACCGACAGACAGACATATAGACAGACCGACAGACATATAGATAGACAGACCGACAGACAGATAGATAGACAGACCGACAGACAGATAGATAGACAGACCGACAGACAGATAGATAGAATAGTAAAACGATGAAAATACTCATCGCTGCCCATAGAAATCGCCGAATTACTCTGTGTCGTATCCCTATGACCCTGAAGGATTATATGTTTATCGATTGATGGATAATGGCTCTGTGTGCATATTTTCTTGGTTGGTAGGTTGGTTGCTGATCCAGCGGTCAATGGGCTCATACTTTTTGACCCAATGCCATTAAAATGACATGATATTGCTGGAAAGTAACATATTGTCTTTGTCTACTATTAGTCGGCCAACGTTGTGCTTGAACTAGTTACGGGCACGGCGTGGGTGGGCGGAACACCAAATAAACATGTCGCAAGGGCCAGAGTTGTGCCCTGATGTCGACGTCTGTTTCGGCGCCATTAGACTCGAAACACCATAGAGTCGAATGGCTGCTGGAACAGAGGGCGGAGAACTTATGGGAATGCCCCACGTGCTGTGAGACCAGTTTCTAATCAAGAATCAAGAAGTCATATTGTTCTACTTCGTACTGTGTTTTATTGCATTGCCTTGTATTGTTTTTTTTCCAGTATTTCTAAAGTGATTGTGTTCCAGTCTTGTTATCATAACAGCATATTGGAAACGATTATTTCTGTGCTACTCTAACTTTTCCTGCACTGTATAATGTGTGCACGTGATATGATTGAGGAGTGAAAGGGTGCACCGGATTATATAAGATATAAGAAAAGGGAACGATGCTTATATAATCTATACGAAAGGGTGCTTACTAATATAATATACGTGAAAGAGAGCGAGGGTTACATAATCTGTACGAAATATAATGATAACTTACATAATCTATACGAAAACAGGCATCGGCTTATATAATCCACCGAAAGGGATGCCGGCTTATATAATCTAAACGAACAAGGGCGCTGTCATAAAAAAAACGTGAGAAACATTGGACTTTATTGAAAGGTAATCATAACCTTATGTTACCTTCACGGGCGAGAAATCGACAATTCTTTTAAATGTGCAGCATTTCTCTGTAGGATATTAAATGTTTGTCATCATCTGTTATATGCCGCTAGCGACATTCAAATTCACATTTAATTGTTATCCTATATTGCTGAGACATCTAAAAGCAGAATTGATCTTCCAGTGATTTCTTTAAAAAATGCACATCAATAGAAAGACTAAGAAAAGAAAATTATATACACCTTCAAGTTGTAGGCGGATACAAATTTTGTGGTTCCAGGATTACGTGAATCGCGACATCTACTATTTTTATTGCTCACAGCTCTTATGCAACCAAACTCCACTCATGTTCGAGTATGAAAAAAGCGTACCTCACCACAGGACCTGGATGACATCAGGAAAATGCTTCTCCCTCCGGGGCCAGATAAATGGAACACATTATATGGAACAAAACAACAACTCACAAACACATGCATATATCACACAATGGCATTGGGTCAAAGGGCATGAGCCCATGGACCGCTGGATCAGCAACCAACCAACCAACCAACCACCACGGACCAACTAATTAAATGACCAACATGATAGAAGATATTTACGTACTAATAATCTCCATGAGAAGTGGGCAACCTTCTTATTGCTGGCGGATCGGATTCAGCGTTATTTGGCATGACATTGTGATAAAATACTTGTTCTTTAACCTTTGTAGCTCCATATAGCGTTTTTTTAAATCACGAGATTTAACGCATAGAAATTTGTAAACTAGCCTGGAGGACCAGTAAAAATTTTTTGACTGGCCGAATTGGACTCGCGGGCCATATTTTGTAAACAAATCCCCAATCTTCTTCTTCTGAGTTCAACAGCTGTGGTCATGCTATATTGTCAGGCCCGTCGTCAAGACGAAGTCCACCGTCTTCTCCAGGTCAGAGCGTTTGTCTCAAGTCTGTATCCTCTGGCCAAGTAGTGTCTCTGCTCTTTGTATGTTGAGCAGTCCTGAAGTATGTGTTCCGGAGTCTGGGTTCCGGATCCACATGGACATTCATCTGTGTAATCTCCAATCTAGATAGGCGTGTAGTCGTGGTTTAAATGAGAGCGCTTCATTATAATGAAGTTTTAATCCCTAAATTTTGAATTTTATTGGAACTATAGAGGTTTAAATATAAGATAAATATTAAAACCCAAACGTGAATAAGGTTATTGTTATTAGAAGTACCAAACCTACAAGAAATCAACTGTGATATTTGTAAAATAAAACTATTAATTAACCTGGATACGTTGCCCATATCAATCTATCCATATTCATATATAACCCATAACTTGTCATGGTCGTAGGGATACCACATTGGACGCACGAACACACAGTCCTCCATTGATTTCTATTTTCAGCGACGAATATGATGATTGAGGGAAAAGTCTCGAATTGTCAAGTCCATGTTGTCTGCCCATGATTGTCTATGTGGGAGAACCCCAAATTTAACTCTTAACTCTTTCAGGACTTGATTATTTTTAGGTTTGGACCAAATTAATTTTCAGGAGTAGAAAAATGTCCTTACATGTGTTTTTCATTGTATCACTTGACATGCTAATATTGATAAATAGTGTATGTGTAATATATCATTGGAAAGAGGAATGGATACAGAATATGAATATATAAGTACATTGATCATTTATGATTACTTCACAAGGTTAGAGTTAGTAAGACACAAAACAAGAAAATGAAAATGTTAATTTAGATTTATTGACTTAACAGTTCTGTCTCCACCAAGATTTTTTCAGTCATGTCATATTTAGAACTCACTGTAAGAATGGAAGATTTATTGACATATAATTCTTTGGGTGTCTCCACCAAGATTTTTTCAGTCATGTCATATTTAGAACTCACTGTAAGAATGGAAGATTTATTGACTTACAGTTCTGTCGATATCTCCGCCAAGGTTATTTAGTCTTGTCACATGGAAATATACAGCTGTAAGTTGTAGGCTGATCCTAATTTTGTCAGCTAGCTAAATTTAAAATTGCACATCAAGCAAAACCTTTTAGTTCTATGAAGTGCCAATAAAGTCAGTTTTCACCAACTGCCACAAACATCAGGAGATGGAGACTTCCTGCACTGGAAGAAACAAATTTTGTTTCAGTGTTGAACATCAAACGTTTGCAGTGGGCACTATCTCCAGAAGTATATTCTGTTCTGAACACTGTTTGAAAACACACATTTTCTCCATATGTTGGCTCGGTGGTAGAGAGGTTTTTTGGTTCACTTCACAGACCCAACTTGGTTGAGTTAGCTTGTGAGCTTGTGGTTTGAAAGCCAATCGTTCACATTGTACTGGCGATATGATCGGATGAAAGCCAATCGTTCACTTGGAATGGCGATGTCATTGCATGCATTAGTCGCGTCATAAAATTTAATCATAGTTAAATGGCAATGGTAGGAGATGAGGTGGGCAAAATATACTGATATAATAATAAAACCCATAGTCCGCCAGGGTCGTAGGAGTGTCACATTGATAAATTTGGTACAGAAAGATTTTCACACATCTCTATCCTCTACCATCCTGATGAGTTTTGAAACTTCACACCCTCTCCAGTCATTGATATTATCTAGCCATGTCTTCTTCTGGCCTCCTAGTCTTCTTTCAACCTCCACCATACCTTGAAGAACGCCTCTTGTCAATGGATACAACACGGAAAGGGACAGTTTACAAGTTTCAATTTCTCTTAAATTGGTAGAAGTTCACTACGAGTCACTCATTTCAGTGAGAGCAGCAATTTAGTTGTACTGGTCAGCTAACACCTGGCGTAATCTGCACTGCTATTAGGTGTTGCCCATTATTTCTGCCTGTCTAATTGGACACATTGGAATAGATGAAACATTGGAAAACTGATTTTAATAATGTATTGTACCTAGACAAAACAAGCAATCAGTAATTCTCAGACTGGGTACATGGAATGCAAGAACCATATGCCTTAGACTTAACACTTTTGACATGACAAATGAATCATCTATTCATAGACCCATAATCTGTCAGAGTCATAGAGGTACTACATTAGATGCACCTCCTTTGTAGTATTTCTTTAGGCATATAGTATAATTGGTCATAACATTTTTCTATCTTGCACAGCATATAGAGTTTAATAAAATCACTGAATCTGTTGGTGATTGCGTCACCAGCCAAGTGAGATCTGCTGTCACTACCTCTATTTCCATTCTCGTACTTGATGTTATAGTGGGATATGCAGCTTGGTTCTTAGCTAATTTCCTGCCATTTTGGTAGGCCACAAAACCCCAACCACACATGTGTGTTTCTTGTGTTACTGGGCCACCTGTGTAAATTATATGTGGCTTCAAGTGCTGCAGTATGAGTTCTTGGATCATCCCTCTGTTCTGTTGACAGCACAGTCACTGCACTCTCGTCCCAGCTGAATCACAGCTGTTGTCAATAACTTTCTATCTTTGCTAAATGCCACCTATTCACAGCTTCTTCCCACTTCCTCCAGCTCACAAACTCTTGAGTCTGTGATGGCCAAAGTACTGGGTTCAAATCTCACCGCAGACAATTGTATATTCATATTGTTCAGAGAGATGGCAAAGTACTGAATGTATTTATATTGCATAGAAAATAAATAAAGCCAAAAATGCTGTGTTGATGCTATGTCCTGAATAGAATACACTACCAAAACAAAAATATTGATGAAGAAGCACTCTGAGAAACTAGATTTTGAGTTTCTCGGTACCATCAAAGATAAACTAGACAAGAGTCTTGGTACCATCAAGGATAAACTAGACAAGAGTCTTGGTACCATCAAGGAGAAACTAGACAAGAGTATTAGTACCATCAAGGATATACTAGACAAGTCTTGGTACCATCAAGGATAAACTAGACAAGTCTTGGTACCATCAAGGATAAACTAGACAAGTCTTGGTACCATCATGGAGAAACTAGACAAGTCTTGGTACCATCAATGAGAAACAGTTATTACTTGAATGTTTTATGTGAAGAACAATCAAGAATGGAATTGGTTTCACCATAAGAATAACATGCATCAACTACATAAACATTCACAATGCTATAGTACATGAGGAAAGAAATATTAATGTGTGAGGAAAGAAAAGTTAATGTGTCAGGAAAGAAATGTAAATGTGTGAGGAAAGAAATATTAATGTGTGAGGAAAGAAATGTTAGTGCGTGAGGAAAGAAATGTAAATGTGTGAGGAAAGAAATGTTAATGTGTGAGGAAAGAAATGTTAATGTGTGAGGAAAGAAAAGTTAATGTGTCAGGAAAGAAATGTAAATGTGTGAGGAAAGAAATATTAATGTGTGAGGAAAGAAATGTTAGTGCGTGAGGAAAGAAATGTTAATGTGTGAGGAAAGAAAAGTTAGTGTGGAAATCTTCTTCTTCTTCAGCGTTCATTCTCAAACTTCCACTGGATATATCTTGTTGCAGGACAATGGTCCAACTATATTTCCAGAAGGATGTAGTCCAGAAAATGGAAATGCGTTGTGTCGTCATTCTATTTGCGCCAATGGCCCGACACATCCGTCTTCGGCAGGTGTGCAAATCTAAATACATTTTGAACCAAAAAATGTAATGTTTGTTGTCTGTTTATCTGTTTATACACTATGTAGGTCTTTTTTATTCTGTTCGTTCTCAAACTCCCATGGATTTCTCTTATAGTAGCACAGTGATCCTACAAGATTTCCAACAGAATGTAGTTCACACAACGGAAATGTGTTGTGTTGCCGTTTTATTTGCACCAATGGCCTGACAACTTTGGCTTTGGTAACTAATATATTCAATGTTTTTACCACATCCGCTGAACAGTGTACATCTGTGATTATATCGATAGTATAATCAACCAGCCATACAAGAGAATATTACTGAAATCACTAATGTCTGCTTCACAACAAGGTAATCCAAACTATATTATGGATCTGAAATATGGGCAACCTACACAAGACATGAGAGGAGACTAAACACCTTTCAGCTAAGATGTCTCAGCAAAATCTTACATTAAATGGCATAATAAAATCATCAATATAGAACTTTTACGCCACACTCAGCTACCATCTGCCATGGAAACACTTAATAAAAACAGATTGCGAGGGCTGGACCATGTCCACAGAATGCAAATTGTCGCATTCCACAATAAGTACTATTCAGAGAAGCTTCTGAAGGTCTGTGGTAGTCCCATGCTGAGGTACACAGACATTTGTAAGTCATCAATGAAATATTTCTCCAAAATCTGGCAAACATGGCCAAAACTTGAGCTGTCTGGAGGCACAATCTGCGTGCTGGCTGGGGCGATGTCGTTTAGGAACAATGTAATAAAAGATATGGACGATAAAAGGGAAAGATGAAAACAAACATCTTCTATTGCTTTAACAACATGATCGCTTAGAAAGTCTTCCATTACTGAGAGAAATGGCTCATTGGCTTGTTTTTGTTTGTTTTCTTAATGATCGACCGCAAGATGCAAAAAGCCATTCAGTAAATTCTAAATATTACAGAAAGTTATGCTATATTTTTATAAAGAAAATTAACTGCTTGTGTTACAGTGATTCAATGGTGGAGCAAAGATGAATAATACTACAATCTGCCATGTATGCTATGAGAGGAAACTAAGAAGATGTAGGGTTTATTATAGTGGAATCCCCTTATAACAACTTGGTCCAGACCAGCAAAATATTTTATGTAATAACAGAAATTTAACATGTACAGTGCAAACAATAAAGAATAAATATAATTGGGGATTTTTAAATGTGTTGCAATATAGGGAAATGTGTTATAAGAGGATTCTCTATAGAGGAATTCCACTATACCAATCCTCATGATTTTTTCTGCAATGACTTCTGGGAAGAAATCATGCCTGAACTTCTGGTAGGGAATCAACCCTTTTTACCTAACAGTTTGTCTCAAAAATGCAGGATGGTCACAGCAAAGACCTCTCTAAAGTAAAAGACTTCCCAGATCCTAGCATTGCTCCCTACAGTTACATTTAACCAGTGATCTTGGACTTGCTCCCTAAAGTTACATTTAACCAGTGATCTTAGACTTTCTCCCTACTTTTACATTTAACCAGTCATCTCGGACTTGCTCCCTACTGTTACATTTAACCAGTGATCTTGGACTTGCTCCCTACAGTTACATTTAACCAATCATCTTGGACTTGCTCCCTACAATTACATTTAACCAATCATCTTATACTTGATCCCTACAGTTACATTTAACCAATCATCTTATACTTGCTCCCTACAGTTACATTTAACCAGTCATCTTGGACTTGCTCCCTACTGTTACATTTAACCAGTCATCTTGGACTTGCTCCCTACAGTTACATTTAACCAATCATCTTAGACTTGATCCCTACAGTTACATTTAAGCAATCATCTTATACTTGATCCCTACAGTTACATTTAACCAGTCATCTGGGACTTTGCTAAATCTATTTTAAAAAGCTGTTGTCTTTCTCCAGGTGAATTATGGTTGATAGTATTCACACCTGTCGTTCTTCTTTCTTTCTAGCACCAGGAATTGTAAGCGATTAGCTCTTACTTCCTATGTGCAGTGGGGTGGTTTTTATGAGCGTTCTTTCATACCCAGGAGACTTCGGCTTAATGCAAATGCCTAATGAAGGAGCGTTCTGCTCGGGTGGAGTTTTGTCAATCCAGGGCCAGATGTGTCACCTTGGTTGAATTGAGTCCATGTTTGTTCAATGTTATCTTGATTTTTTCTATCCACCGTTTTCGTGGTCTGCCTGTGGTTTTATGTCCGGATACTCTTTTGTTATATGCTCTTATTGGTATTTAGGTTCATTCTCATAAGGTAATCAAACCATTTTACTTGCTGTCTTTTGATATGTTCAATATATGATATTATACCTACCCCTTTCCTAATTGCTATATTTTTTATTGTATCTAGTTTAGCAACCATTACAGCTTTTATCATACATTTCATTTCACATATAATGTTTTTATGTGTAAAAGACCATGTTTGGCATTGGTAGCATGGTGTTGTTTAAAAAACTGTCCAACTGAACAAAAAAGCATCACACAATGAATGTGTCTTAGGAATTCTTATTGTGAAATGTGTGTTTATTACAGGGAGACGTGGCCACATTTGTAACTAAACACATCATACAGTAGTTAACAAAACGAAATTTTGATAAGACGCATAAATCGCTACATCCAACTATCTTCACTCTACGCACCGGGAGGGCCCCCGTATGAACCTAGTAGGGGTGACACTTAGTGCGTTGCATGCAGATCAATTTATCTGCCACTGAAGTTGTGATTTTTTAATCTCCAAGTCACAAAAAGCTGTATGAAATACTAATGGTTACTGTTATAGCCTAACTATCAATGTAAAAAATAAATAAATAGTAATAAACATAAACTGGGACCTTTTTCAAGAAACACATAAACAAGAAAAACTTAAACTTTTGTTACTCCATATTTTCCTGTGAAGGAGTGCAGAGAGACTTTCTATGGGCTGTGGAAATAAAGGCTGCTTTGCCATAGCAGACGCCTCAACGTATATAGGAACGATTTTAATTGTACCTCCAAAAGATAAAATCCTGTCCCAACTGTTGATTTAACCCAGGACATCAAGGGTCTGAGAACGGAGTTCTAACAACATGGCCATGCGCTCCACTAGCTCCACACATAAACAAGAAACACAAAATTATTAAAATATACATGTGATTATTTGGAGATGTCTTTCTTACTCACAATATTAAAAAGTTGGACTATGGACACGTGATGTGGCCACATCTCCCCATAAAGCACCATAATTTTTTTTCATACTCAGTGTTGTCAGAATGTTTTTTATATTCTGCTAGCAAGAAGATCAAAATCAACGCTGAATGAAATATGATCTTGGTTAACAGCAAAGGTACAGAAGCACAAACCAACAATATGATAAATTGGTATAAATTTGAGGACTTGAATATTTTCGAATACCTCGGATCCTGCATAGGCCTATGCAGCGATGGAAAACGCAAAACAGACTTAGAGATAGGTCCATACGGCTGGAGGTGGATATAGCGGATATGTCAAGGTTAACTTTAATGTGGAAAAGTCATGGAGAGAGGTTACAAACCTTTGAATACAAATGTTACAGACGAATTCTGCGCATCTCCTATAGAGAGTATGAGACAAATGTGTCAAGTGCCATGCCGAATGGCATAGGCGATCATTTTTCTCCACGACTCTCTGCCTCTCATGTTGTCAATAAGCTTGGTTGGTGAGCTTTTACCAAGCCACAGTACTAGTCCATCTATCGACAAATGTGTACGTTAGAAATAAAATATATTCATACAGGTCTGTAAGAATCATTACTGCCAATAGTAAAGCGACAAATATACCTACTTGCATGATTTATAGGTCTGTTGTTAAGGGAGGTGGGTGTTCAACTCCCCCCTCCCACCCGTAGGAAATCATAACATGTTTTTTATTGCTAGGAATTTAGACAAAAAGTGGGTGAAACCCCTACATTAACGATTTTTCACAAAAAGGTCATCTTTCTCATTAAAAAAGTCATCACCTTTCTCATCAAAAAATCATCACCTTTCTCATCAAAAAATCATCACCTTTCTCATCAAAAAAGTCATCAGCTTTCACATAAAAAAGTCATCAGCTTTCGCATCAAAAAGAGGGAAGTACATACAAAAATGGACGAATGCTTTTTTCACATTATATTATAGGTAAAACCCCTTTCTCAATGAAAACGTGTCTACGGCCCTGATGGTTTTTTCGACGTGTGATGATATGATTATTCGTCATAAACTATACTACAGGGAACAGTCGAGGTAGGAAGAAACAGACGAAGACTAAGAAAATCCTGGACAGGCAGCATCAAGGGTTGGATAGGTCAAGGTATTTTCACACTCATCTGCGTTGCTGAAGATAGAATTTGCTGGAGAACTCTGGGTGTTATTTTATCCAATGTGGTACTTCTGTGAACCTGGCAGGTTATAGCAGTGTTACCCAATCTTTTCTTTAAACCTTTCCCCACCTCAATCTTTCAAAAATTATGATGTCTTTCTCCCCCCCCCCCCATGTAAACATAAAGGGGCCCTACATTTTTTATAGGTTATTCAAAAATTGACTCATTCCATAAATGAAACCTAATTATAACTTGTTCAGGACACAAGACTTGGGTTTTAGGAAGAAAGCACTAGAGAATCATTAGAACCACAAAAAAACCAGTCAAGTAGGCTAAATTTTCAAAACATATAATAGACAACTAAATCTAAGTAAATTCTTTTTTTCGAAGTGTCCCCCTAGACAATGAAATTCCCCCCCCCCTTTCCACCCGTGGGCGTTGACCACTACATCGGGTTATAAGCTTATAGTATGGTGTGATAGCAGGGAAAGGAACATGAGGAAAATGGGGACTGTTGCTGACCTTTCGAGCGAAGACGGTACCTCATCTTAAATAAATAGCCTATTGTAATGTTAAACTTCTGTCATTTTTACGGGGAAATGTCACTTTTTTATTTTTTTTATAAAGTACGTGACAACCCTGATTAAGAATCTCGAATAAAAAATGGTCAGACTTTATCTTCACGGTAAACCCCCACCCCCCTCCCAACACAACACAAAACACCAAAAACCAACAACCGAGAAATACAGGAATACTAAAAAACGTGTAATAACGATGTACACAGGAGACACATTCATGTGACATTTACAGTGCATGAATAAATGTCTCCTTAGTTGATGATTGGCCGGTAAGGGATTAAAACCTTTTGATTAAGATATGTTGATATTATGGACTGCTAGAAAAACTAACGTGCAAGTGTTGAAAGAGTCAAATGCGAAACGGACTTTAATCAATAATATAAGAAAAAGACAATCTTCATATTTTGGCCACTTCATGAGACAAGGAGGTTTGGAGAACATACTCACAACAGACAAGAGAGGCTGCAACAGACACAGAGGGCGACAACGTGAGAAAACAGACAGTTTGACAACCTGGAATTGCAGGGAAACAATAGCGAACTCGATACATAATACTGGAGACAGAGAGCTGTGGAGAGCCATGATCGCCTACGCCAGCCGGCATGGCACCTGGTGATGATGTTGATATCGTCTTAACGGAAATAGGCTTCAATTTCTAGCAAGTGTACTTGTGTTACAGCAAACACACACATCGTTAGACTGCTTGTTGTTTGGTGAAGGCTCCACTGGCTTCGTGAACAGTTCTTCCACGTGATCTGGTGGTAAAAGTCCATTCGAACCACTGATTGTGGATTATTTTGATCGTCTGTGTCTCACAACATACGTGTCATGAAAATATTCGGAGATGAACTCCGTGAACACAGCATTCATTCACATTAATATGTTTATCAATGAACTTTATAGTGATTGCAAAGATAGTCTTGAAAAGATAATCAATTCTTCACCAAGATCAATGCCTTCTGGTGCACACATCTGTTCAAGATCAATGCCTTCTGGTGTAAACATCTTTTTCAACTTCTTGTTTCATCTTCTGTGTCCATTCTCAAGTTCCTGCAGATCAGCAGGATATAGTCCAGATAAAAGTTGTGCCATAATTGACAGCTTAACTGACAAATCGAACTTCAGCATAGCCTCTAGGTCAATTTGACACTGTGGGGTGAGACCAGTGTTATAAATATGTTATAAAGTAGGGGGAGGGGAGAGGAGTAATTCCCTTTAAAAAAGTCATTCGTGTGTTTTCGTGTATCAGATCTTCTTCATGTGAATTGTGATGTTCATTTTGTGAAAATCTCTACGTGGGAGGGGGTGGAGAGAAAGAGAACGGGGGACTTTTTACCCGCATTTTGGCCAAATTTCTAATGCTAATAGGCATAGACCTATTCTGATTTGCTAAAGGACGGGAAGTTGAATATCTCAACCCTACAACCTCCTTATCTACGGGCCTTTATGGGACAACAAACTCCACCTTAAATTCCTATTAGTTGCTGCTTACGATATGCTTGACAGGTAACAGTTTAGCTCCCCATGCTCCCCTTTCAGACCCGCCAACCAAGGACGATTTCTATTGGAAATTAAGTTTATCTAACTATCACTACGTTCAGATTTGTGTTTACTAGAAACAGATTCTTGAAGAGATTCTATCTTTTTAATTATAAAAAAGAACACGGGTCAGCTGTGTTGGAAATTTAATTTATTTATTGGATGATCTCTGTGACAGAAGACACATGGCAATCACATAATACTGTGAATTAATTAATACGTCTACAGAAAATACCTTATGACCACTGATCTATGTATAAATAAATCAAAGTCTTCACGCTCGACCGCATTTAGGGTTACCAAGCGTGTTTATTCGCTTAAACGAAGCGAGCCCAAGTGTGTTGATTTGAACACGTAACACATTCGTTGTATTTGTAAACTGTTATAGAAACTGGGACATAGGCATAACAGGGCGAGATATAAGTCAATGTTATAAAACCAAGACAATCTCGGTGAGACCTGGAAACATCTTTGCACACAATACATACAATTACAATACAAATGTGCCATTAACATAAACAAATGTATATTTCCGCAATTTTAGTAAGCAATGTATCAAGTCAAAATATTTTGAGCTTTTTTTTTTAAAACTCAGCTGACACAGGTGGATGTCGTTATATTGTGACATTGCGTTATTGTTGAAAGTAAATTTTCTCTCAAAAATGAAGCGTTTTAAAACTCACAAATTGCAATCCCATTTTTTTTCCTCGTGAATACTAAATTTATTTTCTTTTGTTAACGAAATTATAATTATATAATTAAGATCTTTTAAATTACGAATTAAGAATTATGGCCATAAAATCTGTAAGACGTCGTATGTCTTTACGTCTATTCGCTAGTATGTCGTGTGTATACAATTTGATAACATTTGTATCTAAATCCGTTTTTTCTTATATTGCACTGTGTTGCCCCAGCCCTCGTATTTCCAGCCGATGTGTTGTTCCCGGCACTAGAGATTAATTCCTATAGACCAGAAAAAAGCTTCATCTTCCCTCAAGGATTACTACTATCGTATTTCCTATGCGTCGCATAATTATTTTCTCCTTCTTCCTCGTTTTCCAGCAGGTCAGATGCTGATATGGCTTCCATCAAAGAACAGAACTGTTCAAAGAGAAGCTACAGTGCAGCAGTTAGACAGTGCGGTAGAGCTTTCCGCCAGAGCTGTTTCAGATAGCCATCGTTTCCCCCTTGTGGTGTGATAAAGTGTGAAGTTTGTAAAAAGAATAGAAGCATTGAAAAACTTATTTTTATGTCGCAGATCTGGAAGAATCTGTGTATACATTTCTAGGTGTGTGTATACATTTCTATGTTTAGGTTTGGTTTTATATATATGTTTATGTCTATATTTGGTTTCACATTCATTCCATGCGTTTTCAAATGTTGATTCTTCTTGTATCCTTCCTTCCCCAAACCCACTCACCCCACCACCACACAACCTCATCATTACTCATCTATCATTGTCATATGCCATTCTGGTTGGCGTAGGTGACCATGGTTCTCTGTTCACAGTATTGTTATCAGGATCGTTGTTTCCAAGCCTTGCTAGGTTGTCACATGAATATTTTCTCACGTCCCCATCTGTCTCTGTTCCCTTCAGTCTTGCCTGTTGTGACTATGTTCTTAAAACCTGCCTGTCTGATAAAGTGACAAAAGGGGTATTTTTCTTATCTTTTTCTTTTATTATTCTTGCACTCATCTATAGTGTCTAATTTCCCACTTTCGGTTTGTTTATAATGAATGCACGCATTTTCACTTTTACTAGATGCGTTGCCATCCCTGCGCTATTGAGACGGAGCTTGATGAAATATAGACATCTATTTTGTTTTTTATTTTGTCGTTTTCTGTTGTTTGTCTCTTGAAAAAGGTTCAATTTAAGCCGATACGTGGAGAATTGTCCTGTTTAGTTTTATTGTATGTTTTTTTATATATACTTTTTAAAATATATTTTTATTAATAGGCAAGGTAAGTGTTTTAGTAACCTGTTTACCTCATTTTGCGTTTCTATTATTGTTTGTTCGAGAATGGTTTTTGAATGTTCTTAAGAGAGATAGACGCATGTGATTGCGTTTGTGGGTCTCACCAATGATCCACTAGACAAACCACCCATGCAACAGAAAACCTTAGTGGATGACATGCCGTTATATTGAGGTTATCTTCTTAGAGAATCTTCATGGCACGTCATCTATACAATTATGCTTTTATTTTGCTGTTGAAATGTGTGTCATGTTTACCTGCATATATATGTACGCACCCTCTGTGGTTGGGAGGGAGCCAGAGATGTACTGTGCAGCACTGGGGAGGAGGAAACTGACAACACTGTTTTTTCCTATGGCTGAAACCCATCATAGAGGCACAGTGACTCGGGACGTGACAATCCTTTTGACTTGAACATTTGGTTGCATGCCTGGAGCAATAGAGAAGTTCGGCATAACCAGTAGTCAATTGGTGGCGGAGAATGAGCACAGTGAACCCTATCTTGGGTACAGTGGCTAGGAGCAGTGCCTATGTTGAAACCTACCTTCCTGGAGGTGTGATAGTTATTCTCTGGCTCTGTCCCAGGGTGGGCCGAAAATCCACATATTTCTCAGCAATATAATGCCATTTAATGGCATTAGGTCAAAGAAATGAGCTCATGGACCGCTGGATCAGCAACCAACCAACCAAGAGAGATAGAAATAAAGACATGTATTTCTCACTCAAAAAAATAATGTTTCATTGTTACAGTTACTCTCCCCCTTACATCTCAGAATTAAGAAAGGGTACACATATTTTATGACAGACTATACGGAGACTTTCAACAACCTTCACATTCCAGGTGTCACGCCAAAAGCTAGGGAAATAGCCTTTAGGATATTATTCAACATGACGCCCATTATAGGGAAATAAGCACGCAGACTAGAGCAAACGCCAAAATGTAAACTTTGCATAAGAAACATCCCAGAAACAGAAGACCACATCTTTTACACATGCAATACAATCACTCCTACCAGAAACAGATTAAGAGACATAATAAAAACACACATTACAACACGGACATCTACAAGCTATCATGTTGAACGTGCTACCTCAGACAACAGATGTACACAACACGGACATTTACAAAGCTATAATGTTGAAAATACTGCCTCAGACAACAGATGTACACAACACGGACATTTACAAAGCTATCATGTTGAACGTACTGCCTCAGACAACAGATGTACACAACAAACTGATCATCTTGTTATTCCAATACAGATACCTGATCTGGTCTTGTCGGACACGGGAAGTATTTCACAATACAATGTATCAACCACATACAGTTTTACACATATTCAATCAGATGACACATCACATAATATGAACATGTACAGAAATACGCAAATCATCACGGGTTTTTTTTTCATCAATACATTTTTTTGGTCATCCATGTATCACTCACTTCACAAAATTGTAAAGGCCCACTATTCCACATTTCAATTCTCACGGGCAAAATTTCATCACATTACATATGTCTATTGTCATTACTTCGATAAATATTTCACGTAAATTGTGTATATAAAATGATTTACGAAGGATCTCCGCTAGGAGACACAATATAAGACCAAATGTTTCAAATGAACTATTTTTCCAAACATACTTTGTAGTTTTTATTATCTCCAATGTTAGAAACTTTTGCTACTGCACGTACTATATCATGACTTTTTGCTTATACAAGTAAATTTAAGTAGGAAGCCAGAGGACAATTTTTTAAAATTTTCTCATGACTTTTTGTTAGCTTTTACTCATAATATGAACATGTACGAATATATGTAAGCAATTATTCCTTTGTTGTTGTTTTTTTTCATCAATTAATTTTGTTGTCATCCATGTATCACCCATTTCATCATCATCATTAAGTGCCGTCTCCCCAACGAAGGTTGGCTGCAACGTATCTCCAACATCTCCTGTCTCTTGTCTTGGTGGTGCACTCTGCTAGATTGTAACCTGTCCATCGTGTGATGTTACTCTCCCACTTGTATCTCTGCCTACCTCTTGCTCGCTTCCCTTTGACTTTACCCTCAAGTAAGGTCTTCAATAGGGTGTCATGTCTTTTAATGTGTCCAAAGTATTTTATTTGCCTGATCTTTATTTCTCTTAGTAGTTCTCTCTTCATATTAAGTGTCTTTAGCACCTCTTTATTTGTTTTCTTCTCTTTCCATGATGTTCTCCCTATTCTTTTATATACCCACAACTCAAAGGCATCAATTTTGTCTTCTAATTGTTTATTTAGTATCCATGTTTCTGAGCCATACATTAATATGGAATAGATGTAGCATTTTATAATTCTCATTTTTAATTTGTTTGTAATTTGTTTAGATATTAATAATTTCCTCATGTCATTTCACAAAATTGTAAAGGTCCATCATTCCACATTTCAACTCGCGGGCAAAAACTCATTACATTACATATGTCTATTGTTGTTACTTTTATATTCTATACTGTAATCGTTACAAATATGTTGTATATACATATATATGTAAATAAATATGTATAGGTATATACAATATTATTGGGGGGAAAAAACTAAAAAAACCAACCACATGAAAGCCAGCTCCCACTATGCGCATATATGTACACGTGTGTGTATATGTATATATACTTGTGTATATGTGTGCACGTGTATGGGTATGTATATATGCGATGTATGTATGTATGTGTGTAATTGTATTTTTGCTTGGATAGTATGCGTGCAAGGATGAACAAACAAAAATCCTTATAATAGGGCCTATTATATTTTATCATTACACTCTCATCACAAATTTTCACGAATGTTGTTGAATCCATCTCATAACAAAATGCACACTGCACATTTCAAATGTATTTGGTTTTGTAAATGTTTTTTGTTGCAAATAAAGATTGGAAATTTTTTTTTAAGCTACAGTTACTCTTACTAATTCTTGAGACTAACGGGAATTGAACGAGTCCGTTACTCTTACTCTTACTGTAATTACTGTTACTCATTAGAGCACCTGCCATCTGATGTTAAAAATGCTGTCAATATACTTGACTTTAGCCCCATGATTAAATGTTGAATCATAGATAGTAATGCTCCGCCGAAGACGGATGTGTTGGGCCATTGGCGCAAATAAAACGGCAACACAACGCATTTCCATTCTCTGGACTACATCCAACTGGAAATCTTGTAGGATCATTGTCCTGTTACAAGAGAAATCCAGTGGGAATTTGAGAATGAATGCTGATGAAGAAGAAGATAGTAATGCTGCATTTTGGTGGTGTGCATTTCTTGAAACAACTATTACTTCTGGTTTCTTCTTGTTTAGACAGAGCTTTGTTTTCACTTTTTTGTACTACCATGTCTAACAAACTTCAAATTTCTTTTTCTCCCCCTGCAATCAGAACTGTATCGTCAGCATATCTTAGATTATTCAGATTTTGTAACCTCCAACTGCTATTCCTAGCATGTTTTCTAAGTTTCACATAATATCCCCTGTATACAGAAAGAAAAGATCTGGTGACATTACACATTCTTGTCTGATGCCCATCTCTATCTTTTGAAATTCACCTACATAACCCTCGACACAGCTGTTTGTTTCCAATACATGTTTCTTACTATCTTTAGATATTTTCCATCAACATAGCTGTCATCTTATTTTTACATTTTTCTTCTTCTTTCGTTCACTTGAAACATGTCTATATCTGTAATTCTGTCTCCTTAATAAAACTCACTGTCTTTTGTAGTTCATACAGTGTCCCATAGAGCTTTGATTCCAGTGTTGTTTCCTCTGGCCAATATGTCTGCCTCAGCGTTTCATGCTCAGAACACTCTTGAAGTATATGTTTGGCACTCTGTGCTGCCTGTCCACATGTACACATGGCCGTGTTGCCAATCTTGAACTTTGTATACATGTGACTGCGGAGTCGGTTGTGTCCTGTTCTGAGACGTAGAATTATAACTTGTTCTGATCTGTTCATATTGTGATAGTCATCTTGTGTTGGTGTTTGTGGCTTTCTTATTGACTTTATCATCTGTTTTTTCTGATGGTAGGTGATTGGTATATCTGGTTGGTCTTCGGCAGCACCTAACTTAGCCAGTTGGTCTGCTTTTTCATTTCCTGGTATTCCACAGTGAGAGGGTATCCACTGCATGGTTACCCTATACTGGTAAGACAATTCGCTAAGTAGTTTTTTTAAGTCTGTTAGTTTTCCAGACTGGAGAGCTTGAAGCACTGACCTTGCATCTGTCAGGAATACCACAGGCTGTAGGTCAGAGTTGGAGTTCAGCAGTTTTTTAGCTGCTACACTAATTGCCTGGATTTCTGCATCATAATTATTGCAGAATTTTCCTGTCGGTGTTCTGATTGTATCTCTAGGCTTGTGTGGATATTCTATATATACACCTGCACCTCCATTCCTCACAGCATTCTGTGCTGACCCATCTGTGTACACTCTGACCCATATATCTTGTGGATATTCCTCATCCAGGAAACTGAGGGTGACTGTCATTCGCTGCACACTGTTCTGTTCGTCCTCGCTTAGTATTCCTTTCACATGGGTCTGAATGTATATTGGCATTCCATGGCTTTCACTCCACGGGGTTTGCTCTGGTACAGACCTTAAGGGGCTGTCAACTTCAGGTAGGTCTGTAAGTTGTCTACGGAGTCGTTTAGCTTGATGGATAAAGCTGCTCCTTTTCAGTCGTCCCATTGCTAGATTTTGGAATCTTTCCTTCATTGGATGACTTGGCATACACTGAAACTTTTCTGCTTGAATTAGTACTTGTGTGTCTCTGCGTTCGCCAAGTGTTTGCATTCTTCCCATTTTCTGCATCTCTGCTATGGGTGTTGATTTCATTGCTCCCAACATTATTCTAAGTGCCTGGTTTTGCACTTTATCTAGATCTTGCAATGTGGTGTTTGATGCAGGACACCACGCAGCTGAACCGTATTCCAGGTGTGGTCTTATGCCTTGCTGGTAAACTTTACTGAGTATATTTCCACTGGCTCCCCATGTGGTTCCACTTAGTTTTCTCAGGATAGCTAGCTTCCTCCTGGCTTTTGTTGTTGCTTTGTTTATGTGCTGCTTCCATGTCAGCTTATCATCAAAAGTAACTCCGAGGTATGTGGGTTGTTTGTCTTCTTTCAAGAGCTCTCCATCTATCTTGATTTGACCAGCTTTTTGTTTTGGTGAGAGGGTAAAGAGTGTAGTGCTGCACTTATCTGTGTTAATGCTGACGCACCATCTATTAGCCCATAAGGTTAGGGCATCGATAGCTCTTTGTATTTGTTTACTGGCCACTGTTGCATGTTCTTCCGTGCACCAGATCACCAGGTCGTCAGCATACATTGCCACTTTGATCCCGTGTGGTAGTTCAGCAACTAGGTCATTGATGTAAACCAAGAAAAGTGTGGGTGACAGGACTCCTCCCTGGGGGACTCCATGACGCAGTAGAACTTTCTTGCTCTTGCGACCATCTAATTGTACCCTGGCTCTTCTATTATGCAGGTATGCTTTTACCCATTTGTACATTCTTGAGCTAACCCTGCAATTTCGCAATTTCTTTAGGAGCCCTTCTTTCCAGACCTTATCAAATGCTTTCCTGAGGTCTATCCATGCTGCTAGTACCAGTTTCTTTTCTTGGAAGGCATCCTCAATCTCTTGGGAGAGGTAGGTTGCCTGATCTTCAGTAGAGTAGCACTGTCTGAAACCTGCTTGCTGTGATACCAGAAGGTTTTCACTTTCAAGGTACCACTGCATCCTAAGATTGATAATGCGTTCCATTGTTTTACATAGACAGCTTGTGAGGCTGATGGGCCTGTAGTTGGAGACTGTGTTGCCATCTTTTCCTGATTTGAGGAGTGGTATCATTATTGCTTCTCTCCACGCCTGTGGTACATTACCTGTGGACCAGCTTGTGTTAAAGATCTGCAGTAGCTTTGCTCTTGCTGCACTTCCCAGGTTTCTAATCATTTCATTGGACACTCCATCAGCTCCAGGGGACTTTTTCATTTTCAATTTGGATATTGCATGCTCCAGTTCTCTCATTGTGATTGGTGCCTCCATGACTTCAGGTATAGGTTCACCTTGTCCAATGTTTTGCTGGTTCTCTCGAACCTCCTGTTGTTTGTCTGGGCTGACTTTGACGTTATTGTCTTCTGCAAAGGAATCTGCAAAGTAATCAGCTGCATGTTTACCTGTTAAAATGTTTCTATCTTTATTAAGTGTGATCCTGGTATTTCTCCCTGTACCTTCATCATTTAGTTGTTTTACAAGTTTCCATAATTTCCTAGTATCTCTTTCTAGGTTCAGCGACTCTGTTTTTTCTTTCCAGCTGCTCCGTCTGGCTTGTAACTTGGCTCTTTGAAATTTAGCCTTTGTTTGCTGATATTTGTTGTGATGTTCTTGGCTAGGTCTGTTCTCAGCCTGCTGTCTAGATGTTTCCATCTCATTTTGCAGCTTTTCCAGTTCATCATTCCAGTAGGGTTTGTAGTTTTTGCGTGCCCCCCTGGGTATGGTTTTACTAGCAGCATGTAGTATACATCTATTAAATTCACTCACTGCTCTATTGATGTCTTTGTCCAAGTTCATGTCCTTAGCTAGAACACTGGTTAAATGCTGGTACATTTTCCAGTCTGCCCTTTTATAGTTCCACCTAGTGAGCGTGCTGCTGTCCGTGGTAAATTCATTGTGGATTTCCAGAAATACTGGTCTGTGGTCACTACCTCCAAGCTGCTTTCCAACAACACGTGTGATGTTCCATTCCAAGCCTGGTGAGTGGAATGCTAGGTCTGGTGTAGAGGTGGTGTGCCATGCTCTCGAGTAGAAGGTTGGCGAGTCTGCTGGCTGGTTAATAAGGATGAGATTATTTTCATCCTGCCAGCTCTCAAGTTCCTCACCTCTCTTGTCGATATGATCGTAGCCCCAGCTCTGAGAGTGGCTGTTGAAGTCACCACACACCATAAGTCTCTCTTTGTCTGGAATTGTGTCTAGTGCCAATGGTTTATCATTTGGGCAGTAGTAGTTCAGGAGATGGAATTCTGCACTGTCTGTTTTTAGGTGGAGCATCTGGTATTCTGCCCCTTCCATATATACTTCAAGCTGACATGCGCTGATATTGTTTTTAACAAGTGTCAGAATTCCACCCTTTCGCCTGTCCTTTCGGTCAGATCGGTAGCACTGGTAGCCTCTGATTTTGAAGGCTATGTCGCTGCTGAGGTGTGTTTCTTGGATACAGCATATGTTAACTTGTTCTTCACTGAGGACATTTTCAAGTTCCAATTTTTTGCTGTATCCATCTCTTTTACTGTTGACACCCTCAGCATTCCAGTGCATTATTTTTATTGGTCGTTTGTTTGTTTGGCCAGTAGCTCTATTCCCTTGCCTCCTGGCTCCTCGGGGCAATTGAGAAGGACTTCCAGTAACTGAGGTTGGGCCCTTTCGAGGTATAGGGCCCGGCACCGTCCCTGCCTGAACGTCCGCCACAGGGCAGGCACCATAACTTTTTATAGATGTAGACATGTTTCCATTGTGTTTTGTGCGTGGCATCCTGATTATCTGTGCGCCTTTTGGCTGGATGCCTCCGTCTTCAGCACTCTGCTTACTAGGGCAGGACTATGGTCCTGCTCGAGTGGGACTGCCCGACCAGTCTTAGTTTCCAGCCCCTGATGGCTGAACTAAGCCCCATCACCTCTGCACGGTGCTGGTCTCGATGGAGTTATTTTTACATACAGTCATATGTAGTAGAATTTATATGCGTATTCTTATACAACTTCTGATTTATGAAACAACAGAGAATGAACAACATAAAAACAAACACAATAAACTGATTTTCGATGACGATAAAAACATCATATATGATGACGAAGAAAAACTGCAAACTCACATCAACTCACTATCAAGAATATGCAATAAATACAACAAGCGGATCAATAGACAAAAGGCAGAAACTATGCAAATAACGAGATCAACAGAGCATTTAAACATTCAAATAGAGAACACAAAAATAATGCAAGTCAAAGAGTTCAAGCACCTACGAAGTATCTTAGAGAAGACGGGCGAGTCAATTGAGAGATAGAAACAAATTGTCAAAATGAAAATATTGTGATATACCAGATGTCACTTTTGCTAATGCACCCAAAAAACAACATGGAAGTAAAGAAACACATAAGTAAGAGCATCTTTGTGTCAACATTATGCTACCAATGTCAGACTTGATAACTAACACTTACACATAAGTACGATCATCTTTGTGCCAACACTATGCTACTAATACCAGACTTGGCAGCTACACATAAGAGATAGATCGAAACTTGCGAAATGTCTAAGTAAGGCTATTTGAGTCATCAGATTCAACAAGGTGCGCAATTAGAACATCAGACGGATACTAAGTATAACATAGTGCATCAAGTATATAGAGAAACAACAGATAAAATTGTTTGGACGTCCAATGAGGATGAACGGTCCCATAAGAGCTTATAACAAGATTTAAATAATGATAGAAAGCCAAGGGCAGACCTAGGAAAAGATAGACAACATCAAGACCATCCTGAATAAACATGACTGCACTACAACCATAGCAACATACCTGGCTCTGGAACACAGACTACATCTTCTGTACAAACCTCTACGCTCAGCTGCAAGTGTGGACGTTATGACAATAGACAGTTCTTATAAAAACGTCCGTATTAGTAATAGTTATTGAAATTTAAACCCCCTCCCTCCATTGTCCAAACTATTTTATCTGTTGTTTCTATATATATTCTATGCATGGTGTTTTATCTATTTTCTTTCTGATTTTCTCATTGCACATTTTGGTTGAGTCTGGTGATTCCAATGGCCTTCTTCAGGCATTGCATTTTCCAAGTTTTGATCTTAACTAAATCAAAAATCCTGTACACCATTCAATATAACTGCAGAATGTTCACAGTGCTCAATAATTACATACTTGGGTTATACATTGTTCACTTTCTCCACCTTGGATTCACTGGACATTTATGGATCACATTTATGGATCACATTTATGGATTTAGAAGCTATTCATCTGACATTGGACTATTCAACAATCTCAAAAACATTAATCTATTGTTTCTTTTGAGCCCTGTGCTCGCTTTTATTGCGGCGTTCTTTGCCAGAGAAACTTCTACGATTTATTCATTTTAACACAGGTGGGAGAATTGTAAGGAATATAATTTTAACACAGGTGGGAGAATTGTAAGGAATATAATTTTAACAGAGGTGGGAGAATTGTAAGGAATATAATTTTAACACAGGTGGGAGAATTGTAAGGAATATAATTTTAACACAGGTGGGAGAGTTGTAAGGAATATAATTTTAACAGTGTGACACATCACGTCTAGTATTATTATGTATAATGGTTAGTCATGGTCGCTGTAATTTATTGAGTAATGGATGATAAGTTTGAGTTTTCTGTAACGTGATACACATGACAAATTATCACTTTCATTTATTCCAAAGACAGTACGTGAGAAAAGGAAGCGAGGATGTTAAGAGTGGGAGGTCTATGGCACCATCTTTGTCCTGAGGTGGGTATGCTAGTCATGTTAAGCACCTGCGATTCAAAGTACACAAATTGAGTAAACTGTAGCTTATAGGGACACCATATATATTGTTAGTTTCTTTGCCATTCCTGCAATACGAAAGTTATGAATATATTTGTGGATATATAGTATATTCACAGATTACCGAAATAATCACCCTTCTTCAGTTTTTCTTTTAAAAAATAAAGAAAGTATCTTAGGGCGAGGTATGCGCCTTTAAGTTACAAAAGGGGGGAGGGGGTTTACTGTTGCAGATAATCCAGTCTCCATGATTCCAATATTAACATTGTGATGACAAAAACGTATTGAATATATAACTCGGTGGTTATGGTTCTGCACCACTCCCTTAAATACATAGGCCTACTCTCGAACTCGTGGTGGCTGGATTACCAGAACTCTATTATTATTTTATGGCTAAAAAACTATGATATAACCAAATTGGCACCCGTTTGTTGCAAGAGGACAGAAAGAGGGTGGGGGATAAAGAATTGCGACATTATTACCTGCCAATCATGTTGTAAGAGGCGACTAAGCAGGTCTTGGACTAGCGTTGGTTGTTTCATCCTCAAAAAGGTCAAAGTAGTAGGATGTGTAAGATCGAAAAGAGCAGATATCGCAGCTAAGATATAAGCAATGACACAATGCACTTCGTTCTCCGAACTACATAATGCTAATATTCAGGAGTCTGAGAACGAACGCAGAAGAAGAGGAGATGGACCATGTCCGCGTTTGAAAGAAGCGCGCCTCACCATAATAGTACCTTAAATCAAATGAATTGTAATAATACCATAGTTTGTGGTACCAACAAGGGTTAAGTAATAACGAAACATGAGGATGACAAAACAGAGATTTATTACATAAACATATTGTGATCAAAATTGTTCCTTGATGACACACACACATAAATCTACGTTTACACAAGGGACTGCTTGACCATCATGTAATAATGAATACATTCATATCTGTGTGTGTTTGTGTGTGTGTATTTGTCCATCGCAAGTGATGATCACCATTTTTACATCCACTTTTGAAAATTCAGTTAGAATTATGACCATGTCTAATAGTTCGTAGATGTCTAATGATCCCTATATGATCTGTGTAAATGTTCTTGGGCAGTTCGGACATGGAATTACCACTGTAGATAGATTTTGATCTATCCGTGACTTTCTAGCTACTCTCCGCTGTTGGGCTGCAACATTTCTTCTCTTTTCACAAGATGATGCGTTATTTTTGACTGTAGAGCGCCATATATATATATATATATATATATATATATATATATATATATATATATATATATATATATATAAACACACACACACAGTGGTTTTTTTCTAGGAAAAAGGTGGGCATACGGAGTTTACAGAAGTGGAGGATCATGCCTTACATGTTACTTCACTTACACACAAACATGTCTATGAGACAACCTTACATGTTACTTCAATTACACAACTGAATGGAACCTGTGCTTTTATTTGACACATTGATGTCAAGAGGCATGCCCCATCGAGGCCAACTCCTTGATGTGGAGATGGGGCTTAGTCCAGCCAACAGGGGCTGGAAACTAAGATTGGTCGGCCAACCCAATATCGAGCAGGGTCACAATCTTGCCCAAGCAAGCACAGGTGCTGAAGTCAGAGATGCCAGGACGAGAGGCACACCAGCAACCATGGTATCATACAACCCGAATAGTTTACACTAAACCAGTTAAGGGAAGAACACTTGTCCACAGAGATGAATATCCACAGAAAGATGTATAGGAGCACTGAGGAGCTTTCAAATACAGCAGCATTTATTAAGAAAACAGGACTTGCTGTGTAGACATTTCAAACTGCGAACGAGAAGAAGAGGCATGGGTATTTTCTGTCTCACAATGTGTATTCTCTCACAATGCGTGTTCTGTCTCACAATGCGTGTTCTGTCTCACAATGTGTATTCTCTGTCTCACAATGCGTGTTCTGTCTCACAATGTGTATTCTCTGTCTCACAATGCGTGTTCTGTTTCACAATGTATATTCTCAGAATCACAATGCGTGTTCTCTGTCTCACAATTTATGTTCTCAGACTCACAATGCGTGTTCTCTGTCTCACAATGTATGTTCTCAGACTCACAATGTGTGTTCTCTGTCTCACAATGTATGTTCTCAGACTCACAATGCGTGTTCTCTGTCTCACAATGTATGTTCTCAGACTCACAATGTGTGTTCTCTGTCTCACAATGTGTGTTCTCAGACTCACAGTGCATGTTCTAAGACTCACAATGCGTGTTCTCTGTCTCACAATGTGTATTCTCCGTTTCACAATGTGTAAGTTCACAGAGAAGACTGTTCACTAGATACAAGTATATACCGATGGATCAGCAACTAGTGCAGTGAAGAATTGAGATTCTGGAGTGTATATAAAATATCCAGAAGAAGACAATAAAACCATATATTTACCAACTGGAATCTTCTACTCCAACTACTCTGCAGATGTACAGTTCCTAATAATTGCTGTGGAAAAAAATTAAGAACATAACAAGCCAATGTAAACAGGTGATGTGTCTTACTGGTGCGATGTCTGTAATACAAGTCCTTGACAGCAATGCGAGAAGTGTGCATTCAAAGAAGATTAGTACAACAATGGATATCATCCCACTTTGACATACCATGAAATGAAAAGGCAGATACGCTGGCAAAAGATGGAGCAACACAGTAACAGAAAAAAACCAACAAAAGAAACCCTACAAAGAGATGATGACCACTTAAAAGAAATGATGAAGAGGTAGGCAGCGATACAACTGGGAGAGAAACACCACGAGATGAAGAGGTTACAGTCTAGCAGAGCGGACTACCAAAACAAAGAGTCAGATGATGTTGGAAGTCCGTTGAAACCACCCTTCACTGCTCATACGGTTATTCTGTGTTAATACAATGGAACATAAAACCCAATCAATAGTAGCATCCAGAGAGAAATTAATGTTCATTTCATAAAACTACAATATTATCACCATACTACACATGACAGTCTAGAAAAAAAAACCGTAATGAAGAGGATCATGTCAGAGAGATGAGAAAAGAGGCATGAAATCACAATGACAGAAAGATTAGCTAAAGATGGGCAGTTTTTAAAGGCTGTGATGTACATTCTGACATGCTACCTCATCATGCTACCTGCTGATGGCGGCTAGAATATAGTATGAGAGTATAGTTTGAGAATATAAATGATCGTGATAGTATTCAATCAATCAAATGTCATGATAAGTGGCGTAGGTGATGATGCTTCTCCACAACAATGTCTCTTGTATTGTTAAAAAGTTCAGTTCGTGACTTCTCTTTGTGCCACAGTAACAACCCACCCAGAAAATTCTCTCTTTGTGTTCCCCAGTCTATTCTCCCCTTGATCTTTCCGCTGGTTACTAAATGTTTAAGTTTTACTTTTCTCGTCATGGACCCTTAAAATTGTGATTGTTTCTTATTTTCGCTATAATTTGTCGTTTTACTCCAGCATCTTGGAGAACTTCTACATTTGTTTTCTTGTCTGTTTATTGAATATTAATCATTCGTCTTAAAAACCACATATCAGTTGACTCCAGCTTATCTTGGGTACGTTTATGTATTATCCATACTTCGCTTCCAATTTGACAGCATGGGTAGACTTTGTGTCAGTTTCCAGCCTGTATGTTGTGTCCGCACCAAAATATACCAGCAGGTTGAAAACATATCCGGTGATGGAGTCGCAGAGTCTGTATGACTTTATATGGTTTTTTTTTGGCTTGCTTGCATTATATTGCTTGTGCCTAAATCTTCCCTTGTGACCTATAACCATCTCATCTATACATATGTTTTCAGAAGGATAGAATGCATTCTGAAAGCTCGCAACTAATTCATTTATGAACGGCTCTATTTTACATTTACCCTGTGCATCAGCTCCAGCCGCATGAAGCATTGATTGGTAAATAAATAAGAATTTGGCCCTGCTGAAAATTGATCCAAAGCAGGGGCTACTTCTATGTGTTTTTGTGGACCAAAAATCCTTTATAGAATGTTTGGGGTCCAAACCCATGTTTATCAGAGTGGCGAGAAACTTCATACAAATGTTTCGGTCGAGCAGAATCCATTTCGAATAAGTAGAATATTTCCTTTGAGATGTATTCATTTTCAATTTCTGCTGGACATAAGAATTTACATTGGCTAGTAGATTGTCAATTATTGGTTCTGTCATCAAGGATAGCAAATACTGGAGAGGTGAGGCATTGTCAGGAAGGTCACGTTTGCAGCCAGAATGTATCTGTCTGAAGTGAGACACTCCTATACTCTCTCCTTCTAGGACTTCACGCCACACAGCATCAGTCCTAGGCCTATCTTGTTGATTTGTGAAAGTTTGATGCATAGGCCTACTTGTAGCATTAGTAGGCCTAGAAGTACCAGCTAAATCCTCTGAATCAGTAGATTCATCACTACTATTAGATGCTTCTTCAGAGGAACTAACATTACTTGATTTGATGCAATCAGTTGCTAAATTTTTAATAAAACCTACACCAGTTTGCTTTGGTTTCTTACTTTTCGGCAAGTCAACACTAGACCTATAATTACTATCAGAATCATCATTATCCGATTCACTAATTAGCAAGCTCTGAAACATAACCATAGCTTGTTCTGCACTGTATCTAGAAGAAGTGGGCGTTGCCATTTTAGTCAGAATTTCAGAAATAACAAACACAGCGTGTGGCGGTCAAAGAAATGGTTTCTTTTACAGCCATGTGAGTCGTCTTCAGTTTTCTAAAGGAAGTGAAGTTTCCCGGATGTTCAGAGGTTAACATAAAACTTGAACTGGACAAAACGAAATATAACTGATCAATATATGATCTATCTAAAATCAAAGCCGTTAAAGTGGCGAAAGGTCCTGTATACCCATATTATAAAGCCGTTATAGTGGCGATCGGTCCCCAATAAGTTAATCAGAAACTACAAATGGAGTAAGATAATTTATACTAAAGAACAAAATAAAAACGGGGCACATCAACTTCCCTTTCTTTACCAGTAGTAGCCTCCCCCCCCCTCCCCAATCCAAATGTTTCGACAAAAGCAAGATTATTCGCTTTTTCAAAGTAACCCCCTCCCAACTCTCTTCCCCTCCCCCTCCATAATACCGAATTCTTATCTACGATCCTGAATAGTTTCGTTAACGTCAACACGACATTGATTCATCCTAGTTTTGGAAGTCACTAGATCAGAAATCCAGCCTCTTCATACAAAAATACTGAGTGATTGATTGATAACATTTGCACCTGACTGTTCTGTCCCGCCTTCAACAATAAAAATAAGATCATGCTATAATAACTATCATCACTTCTTTTCAAGGATCTGCCCACTTCTAGTGAATTTTTAAATGCTAAGAAAGAGTAGACACTTTCTGTATATTTTGAAATGTAGATCTTTTTTCTTTTTTTTTTATGTATGAGGCATATTAGTGTTGAAAGTATAGATCGGTGATGGGCAACTGAATGCTGAATGTATAGATGGGAGATGGGCAATTCAGTTTTGAAAGTATAGATCGAAGTATATATATATATATATATATATATATATATATGTCTCACAATGTATATTCTCAGACTCACATTGTGAGACAAGAAATGTCACACTATGTGTCAAACCATGACCCTTGTTTGTGTCAATTATGGAATTATTATTTCCCTTGAATATAACATGCGTAGCTATTTGTACCCGATCACATCCCGCCATTCTATCATATCTGTAAACTTCTACATTAGTTTTCTTGGCAATCCATGGATTTTTCAGCATTTTTCTTAAGAACTACTTGTCTCCGGCTTACCTTGATCTCTGTTGTTTATCGTCCATGCTTCACGTCCATAAAGAAGAATTGGTTCGATATAACACCTAAGCACTGAAATTCGCATATGTATTAATAGTACTCCATTGCATAAAATGTTCCTCAGGTTTTTTTTAATAGCGTAACCCCTGGTTTATAGAAACATAAACGCATAAGCTAGACGGTAAAATACGTTTTGTACAATGTAAACAATGTTCTCATCATGTTCCCGATTATAGGATAGCTAGATTCTTCTTCTTCTTCTTTCGTTCGCTAATAATGTCTATATCTGCAGTGTTGTTTCTTGTATAAATTGGACAGTGTTTTCCATTTCTTGTTTTGTACTATAAAGTTTAACATTCATTGGTGTATCAGAAGGCCAGTATGTGCATCTTAATGTGTCATAGTTTGCACATTCTTGAAGGATATGTTCTGAAGTCTGGTTGACTTGTCAACAATTACACTTTGCTGTTGTGCCAATTTTAAATTTTGTATACATATGGCTGTTTAGTCTATTGTGACCAGTTCTCAGTCGAAATATGATGACCTGTTCTTGTCTGTTAAGTAGGTGGTAGTCGTCCCGTGGAGATAAGTTAGGCTTTCGTTGTACCTTTATCATGGATTTCATTTGGTGATAGCTGATTGGTACATCCGGTTGCTGCATGTTAGCACCTTCCTTGGCGAGTTGATCAGCTCTCTCATTTCCTGCTATTCCACAGTGTGATGGAATCCATTGCAGTATAACTCTACACCTATTTTGTACTATGGACAATACCTCTTTTAACTCTGGAAGTTTATTGGATTGTAATGCCTCTAGTACTGACATTGCATCTGTAAGTATTACAATAGGGTGTGAGGTCATGTCCAATGTTAACAGTTTCTCTGCAGCTGTATAAATAGCTTTGACTTCAGAGTCATAGTTGTTGCAGTAATACCCTGTTGGTATACAAGTGGTATCAGTGGTGCCATCTGGGTATTCTACATATACACCACTTCCTCCATTTTTTACTGCATTCTGTGCTGATCCATCTGTATATACTCTTGTCCATATATCACTTGGGTAAACGTCATCGAGGAAGCTGAGAGCTGCTACCCTTTTCTGCAGATTATTCTGATGTGCATCCCCATGCACACCTGATACTGTTGTTTGGATGGTCACTGGTAGGCATGTCCGTTTTTCCCATGTGGTGTGTTCTGGTTGAGATGTCAGTGGTATTGTTACCTCTGGCAGATCCGATACCTGTCTACGTAGACGCTTGGCCTGGTGTATGAAGCTGCTTCTTTTAAGTCGTCCTTGTGACAGATTCTGGAATCATTCCTTCATTGGGTGACTATGGTAGGAAAGAAACTTTTCTCCATGAATTATAATTTTAGTATCTCTACGCTATTTCAATGACTGCATCCCTTCGATATTCTGCATTTCTATGATTGGTGTGGATCTCATTGCGCCTGTAATGATTCTAAGTGCTTGGTTCTGTACTCTATCTAGGTTTTGTAGTGTAGCGTTTGATGATGAACTCCATGCTGTAGAACCATATTCCAAGTGTGGTCGAATGGCTTGTTGGTATACATTTTTTAGAATTCTTTCATTAGCTCCCCAAGTTGTCCCACTCAGTTTTCTTAGTATAGCTATCTTCCTTCTAGCCTTTGTTTCTGCTTTGCTGATATGATGTTTCCATGTCATTTTGGCATCAAATGTTACACCAAGATATGTGGGTTGGTCATCTACCTTTAAGACAGTTTTATTTACATAGATGTTTCCTGCTGTTTGTTTTGGTGAAAGTGTAAAAAGGGTTGTTTCTGACTTCTCTATATTGATACTTACACACCATTTGTCAGCCCAATTAGTCAAAATGTCCATGGCTCTCTGAAGCATTTTTGTGGCAACCATGGCGCTCTCATGTGTGCACCATAGAACCAAGTCATCTGCATATAGTGCTGCCTTAGTTCCACAGGGTATTTCTTCAATTAGATCATTGATAAATATGAGAAAAATAGTGGGTGATAGAACTCCTCCCTGAGGCACTCCATGGCGTAGTAATACTTTCCTATTTTTTTTGCCATTTACTTGTACTCTGGCTCTTCTATTGTGAAGAAAGGCTTTCGTCCATCTATACATATTTCCACATATCTTGTAGTTTCTCATTTTTTGAAGAATCCTTCTTTCCATACTTTATCAAATGCCTTCTGTAAATCAATCCATGCCACTAAAACTGATTTTTTGTCTTGGAAAGCATCCTCAATTTCCTGTGAGAGGTATGTGGTTTGATCCTCTGTGGAGTAGCATTGCCTGCTGTGGTGCAAGGAATTTTCTACTTTCCAGGTGAAATTTTAGTCTTAGGTTTATGATGCGCTCCATTGTTTTGCACAGGCAACTTGTAAGATTGATTGGTCTGTAGCTAGTTGGTGTTGTTCCATCTTTTCCAGGTTTAAGCAACATAATTGATTCTCTACAGATTTGTGGTATTTTCCCAGTAGTCCAGCTAATATTTAGGATGTCCAATAGTTTCCTTCTGGCTGTTGTTTCTAGATTCTTTATCATTTCATTTGATATTTCATCAATACCTGGGGACTTATTTAGCTTTAGTTTAGAGACCGCTAATTCCAATTCACTATATGTGAACAATGTATCTATAATTTCATCTGCGCTGTTTTCATCACTGATTCTAGTCTGGGCATGTTCCATTTTACTTTTTTGGTCGCTCCGCACTGTACGCTGTTTCTCTGGACTAATTTCAATATTGCAGTCTTGAGCAGATATCCTAGCGAAATTATCTACTGCTTGCTTTCCTGTAATCATTTTGCCATTCTGTACACGTGTTATGTTTGTGCTTCTTCCTGTTACCTCATCATTTAATTGTTTTACCAGTTTCCACAGTTTTCTTCCATCCTTTTCAAAATTTAAGGATTCTGTTTTATCTTTCCAGCTCTTTCTTCTAGCTTCTAGTTTGGCTCTTTGGAATTTAGCTTTTGTATGTTGATGTTTGTTGTGATGTTCCTGGCTTGGGTTATTTTCCACTTCCGTCCGTGCTTTTTCTAATTCTTCTTGCAGCAGTTCTAGTTGTTCACTCCAGTATGGCTTGTATTGTTTGCGTACTCCTCTTGGTATTGCTTCCTTGGCAGTTTGATGAATACATTTATTGAACTCTTTGACTATGGCGCTTATGTCTTTTCCTTCCATATCTATTTGTCCAGCTAAAACACTACTGCGGTGTTTAAATAGTCCCCAATTTGCTTTTTTATAATTCCATCTTGGACGGCTACATGCATTTCCTGTGAGTTCATTTTTAATACTAAGGAGGACTGGTCGATGGTCGCTACCTCCAAGTTGCTTCCACACTGTTCTATTGAATTCCCAGTTTAGGTCTGCTGAGTACAATGCCAAGTCTGGCGTGGAAGTGGTTTGCCATGCTCTTGAGTAGTATGTTGGAGGATCTTTTGGCTTATTAAGTAATAGAAGACATTTATCGTCTCGCCAGCTTTCAAGTTCTTCTCCTCTTTTATCCATGTGGTCATAACCCCAGTTTTGTGAGTGACTATTAAAATCTCCACATACTATCAGTCTTCCTCTGTATGGTATTGTGTCCAGGGAAAGGGACTGGTCATTTGGACAATAATAATTTAGTAAGATAGCTAGATAATTTTGTAAGTGATCATTGTTAAGTAAAGTTCCCTTTTCCGTGTCTTGAGTCATGACCGTCTCTAATAAAGACCTTTAAATATAATTAATTAGAACCAATTAGTTACGTTTTTTTATATTATTCTTTGGATTTTGATTGGTCACTATTTGCATACTTGGAATCGCAGGCCAAAAATAGCCAATACGACTCCAAGTATATAAATAGTGAGAAACCGAAACCCAAAAATTATCAAACGTAACGAATGTGGTTCTAATTAATTATGTTGGAAAGTCTTTTATACCGCGACGGTCTCGCTTGAGATATATTGGGGAATACGATGTTTTTCATTGAACAGATGATGTGGACACCATCACGCCCACTTCCTTTACTTTCCCACGAAACATGTGGCCACTTTCTTCATCTGCGTTGACTTAAGAGACGTTTGTGATTTTTTTTTTGGTGAAAAATATCTTCAGCTGAACTGAAAATTGAACCTCAGATCACGCCGCTGGGAAGCCAATGGAAGCTACTATTGTACCTTAGCTACTAGGAAAAACTAGTTAAATACACAAAGATTATAAGTAATCTGATCCAATCGGGATCAGAAGGTATGTAGTTAAATTGTCACAAACTATATAAGCGAAAATAGATGAAATGTAGAATAATGAAATATACATTTAAATATATCTAACTCTAAATACTATATACCTTAAGTCTTAAATTATATCTAAATAGTAAACATCAATCCGACGCTTTGATCGACAGACTATAATCGCGGAATAAGACATTGAAAAACAGACAAAAAATAAAAGACAGAACGTATATACTTTAATAACAGAAGATCTGACAATACCTTACGAAGTGTTGACGGAAGATAATTTGAGAGTCATGCGAAATATACATGAATGTATCGATCTGTCAATACCTTACGATGTGTTCATTGAAGATACTTTGAGACCCACTAAAAATATACAGGCATGTATCGATCTGTCAGTACGGTACGAAGTGCTCATGGAAAATAACTTGAGAACCATCTGTAAATATGTAGACATATTATCAAAAAATAACTGTAAGTATCGCTAACAATGATACAGTTGGTTGCAATTTTTAATTTTTATGGGGAAATGTAGATTTTGAACGCGTGCGAGTAATTTGTGCATTGTATTGGATTACTTGAGCACACACTGCTACCTGAATAAGTGAGTGCTAGCTATGCTTCAAGTGTGTTAACGTATGATTAAGCACGAGTAAGCACTCATCTTTACTGTTATGTCTTCTCTTTCCGAAATATTTTTAGCCAAGAATTTTCTAATATTGCTGTTTTTATATTTTCTCCTAGAAGTGTGTGTGTACGGGAACTGTCTCCACTTTGTCATCAAACTTGTGCTGAATTCTTGAGAATCCATTCAGGAAACTGAAGAGGAATCTTCTCCTTCTTCTTCTTCTGCGTTCGTTCTCAAACTCCTGCATATTAGCAGGATTGTAGTCCGGAGAACGGAATGCGTTGCGTCATGGTTTACAGTATTGCTGCGATATCTGCACCTTTCGGTCTGACACATCCGACTTCAGCATGGATTTGGTTCACTGACACTATATGAGATGGGACAGCCAACTCCATCCCATAACCTCCTTAGTTGCCTTTTATGACATGAGTGGAAGGTAAACAGTGTTGCTATTCTTTGCTCCCCGTTCGGGCCTCGACAACACACGGGCGGAAGAGGAATCTCATTCGGTATTTAGTTAGCTAGTCGTCAGATCATCATCATCATGGCACTCCGGACACGTCCAAATGTGTTCCGATCTCATATTTAGTATGCCCTTCAGCATGTGGTAACTGACTGTTCTGGTTCTTTGTAGGTTGATAACTCTCATCTTGATTCCTATATGCTGTTTATTTCTTGCAACACGACGCTTCACTTTCAGGTCCTGAAATCTGTCCTTAGATACAAAAGACGAAATACAGCCCATATCTTACAACTGGTCCAACTCCATGATTGCATTCAAAATATCAGCACGATCCATTGAACTGTCACTAGTCACTGTGGCTATCTCTGTCTGCTCTTTAATGTCCATAAACACCCATGTGTCCAGATACTTCTTCTTCTTCTTCAGCGTTCATTCTCAAACTCCCACTGGATTTCTCTTATAACAGGACAATGATCCTACAAGATTTCCAGTTGAATGTAGTCCAGAGAATGGAAATGCGTTGTGTTGCCGTTTTATTTGCGCCAATGGCCCAACACATCCGTCTTCGGCGGTAATGTCCAGATACAAAAATAAAAGTAACTCTCTTCAGCACAGATGTCGTCATCGACTCAATCCACTGACGGTGTAGACAGCTCGACTGAATCTTTCGAATTATGGTCATAGAATCCGTAAGAAAACAAACACCTGTAGCACTCTGGAACTCCAGCCATAATCATTACCTTCGTCACTGACATCACCTACATCGTCATACTACTAGTGGTTGTATAGAAAGCATCACTTTCTTCTACTGCCGTCATACTACTAGTGGTTGTATAGAAAGCATCACTTTCTTCTACTGCCGTCATACAACTAGTGGTTGTATAGAAAGCATCACTTTCTTCTACTGCCGTCATACTACTAGTGGTTGTATAGGAAGCATCACTTTCTTCTACTGCCGTCATACAACTAGTGGTTGTATAGAAAGCATCACTTTCTTCTACTGCCGTCATACAACTAGTGGTTGTATAGAAAGCATCACTTTCTTCTACTGCCGTCATACTACTAGTGGTTGTATAGAAAGCATCACTTTCTTCTACTGCCGTCATACTACTAGTGGTTGTATAGAAAGCATCACTTTCTTCTACTGCCGTCATACTACTAGTGGTTGTATAGAAAGCATCACTTTCTTCTACTGCCGTCATACTACTAGTGGTTGTATAGAAAGCATCACTTTCTTCTACTGCCGTCATACTACTAGTGGTTGTATAGAAAGCATCACTTCCTTCTACTGTCGTCATACTACTAGTGGTTGTATAGAAAGCATCACTTTCTTCTACTGCCGTCATACAACTAGTGGTTGTATAGAAAGCATCACTTTCTTCTACTGCCGTCATACTACTAGTGGTTGTATAGAAAGCATCACTTTCTTCTACTGCCGTCATACTACTAGTGGTTGTATAGAAAGGATCACTTTCTTCTACTGCCGTCATACTACTAGTGGTTGTATAGAAAGCATCACTTCCTTCCCTAATACACTTCCCGCTGCATTAAGCCGTGACTGTCCAAGCATTGCGCACGTGCAGAACCCTAGACCCATCAGTGTAGACAATAATATACCAATATGAGAAATTCTCACTGATGAGTGTCTGCACTTCTTAATCTATCTGTCTATCTATCTATTGTCATTTCCACTTGTGACGTTAAGCGTCGTGGGGGGGGGGGGGATTGGAGTTGTCTGTCTTTGGCCATTTGGTTAGTATTGACCATGGTCAGTATCTCCGTGTCTCTTTAAGGTTTTTTGATTGCCTCCATCCATTAGAGTTTGGTCTTCCTCGTGTCATTTAGCCTGATCCTCTGCTGTTGTATACATTACGTTAGTTCCATTCTAATGACATGACCCAACCACCTGGTTTGCTGTCTTTCGATGTAGTCTTGACTTGAGATAATCTTGATTTCCTTCCTAATATCTTCATTTCTCTGTCGATCTCTTCTGGTAACATTTATACCTTTCCTCAATCATCTCATTTCGCACGCTGTGATCTTTTCAGCCAGTGTCTTTGCCAGGGGCCATGTTTGACATTGGTAACACCGAGTTGGTATAAAAATACTGTTTATCAATTGTCATTTTGTAATCATGTAGATTGCTGGATGTTTGAGTATTGGCGACAGTTGGTAAGTCACAGCATTGCCTTTCTGACATCTTGCTTCGATCTCTCTATCGAGATTGTAATCCTCTGTAAAGACACTTCCTAACTATTTGAACTCTGAGACCTGCTTTAGTTTCGTACCATTGACATCTGCAATTAAGTGGTCTGATTCTTCTTCTTCTTCTTCTCGAACCCCAGGAAATACGAGCGATTAGCTCTTACTTAATATGTTCAATTGCGGGGGTTTCTCGGAGATTTCTTTCATACCCAGGAGGCTTCAGCTTTCAGCTCAGTGCAATGCTTATTAAAGGAGCTTTCTACTCAGATTGGGTATATGTCACGAGATGAGTTTATGTTTTTCTTGGGTCCTCCATTGTTTATCTTTCCTCCAATCAGGAGCTTCGCAGCCAACGAGCTGTTCCTCTTGTAGGAAGACCATTTCATTACTATCCTATGTGTCCCTAGGTCCCAGACCTAATTTCTTCTGTATGAACCGTGTTGGGTAACAACGACATTCGAATTAGATTTAGTGTTGATACACCTTCCTAGACGAGGTGCTGGTTTGTTAGGGGTCTGAGATTAGAACTGTGAATTTCTCATGCACTCGCCCCGTCCGCTTGAGATGGTCTTCCAATCTATCGCCAGGTGCAATCTGTGTGTTTTGACTCTACGCCGTTGCGTATATTGCCCAAAGAAGTCGGTAGATTACGCATATCTTGGATGAGGAGCTTCGCAGTGGGCTCGGGTACTAAACCCAGTTTTCTCTGTATGAGGCGTGTTGGGCAACGACGGAGGCCGAGTTACAGTGTTCTCAATGACAAGAACTTGTTCTTAACTCTACGCTGCCCAGAATTCAGGGTCGGAGTCAACACTGCTTTGGGAAGAATTTTGAATACGCCAAGAATACACCAACTATGTGCTCCTCAATATTTGTTCAATGCTGGTCATGTGTGCAATGAGGACCTATATTCAAAGCTTTCTTTAATACCCAGGGGTACATGTTCGAGTTGGCGTATTAAATGCCCGAGTCATGACTCCTACTTTGAATGGGGTCTATTGACGTGGGGCGTGTGGCTTCTGTGCGTTCTCAAGCACGAACAACACTTCCGCCAGTCGGTCTCGTGCTGGACAGTTGTGACTTTTTTGCCACTATATCGATTCACCTTAGTACCTAGGTAGAGGAGAAAGGGCAGACCAAGAAGACGTTGAACTGACGACATTAAAGATAACATGAATACATCGATAGAAAATGCAAGCCGCATCGCCCAAGACAGAGAGGGGTTCAGAGAGTTCATTGGTAAGACAACGTTCTGGAAAGAATACGTCACATGACAACTTGACATATCGATTCATATACGCAACTCTGCCCTCTAGCATATGTTTTCTTTTCCCGATTAAATGTGTACTCATAGGGTCATCATGTCTTAGCGAGATCTACCCATATTGGTCATTGACAAGGGCCGCCCCTCCAATGTTTCTGCATTTTCTGCTATGAGACACAATGCACCGATTCCTTTAGTTACGATGTTACTGGGTGCGAGAGCGTATATGTCTCAGAGATGTTGCTTGTATCTTTGCATGTAATTCTCATTCCATCTACAGCCTCCAACTCTACGAGCCTAAAAGTCTTGGCCAGGAATACAGCAAGAGCAGCTGTATTTCTGTTTCTAAAAGTACACGAGGGTGTACTTTTAGGTTCTTGGTTATCTAGAAGGTGTACTTTTAGGTTCTTGGTTATCTACTAACCCTGGGTCCGTACGAGAGCAATGCGAGGCCATTGCACCCCAACTGGCGTGCTATTCTGCTTATCTTCATAGTCTATGTTTTAGATGTGTTTAGTTTCATATTTTATTGTTCGCATAATGTATATAGCAGATGTGTGTGGCTATAATTCATCTTCATATATTAAACTTTGATCATCTGTTCGTTTAGTGAACTGTGTTCTATATTTGATTTGAACCCAGGACTCTTAAGCAAATAGAAAACGGCTTAACCACTACGTAAGGAAGACTTTACTTCATGCCTGCAATATCTTGTGATGTGATCGCTTGTGAGAAGTGATACCAATGCATATAGTCATTTTTAATCAGCATTCCTGGCTAGTAAGTATAAGATTGGTGGGAAGGATATGACCACCCTGTATTTTACACACCGTTGAATCATTTGTACTCAGTTTACCTCCAATTGACTTCCATTTGAAAATCACAAAAGAAAACAAAATAGCATTACAAATGGGCATGAACAATTTCAATTAAAGACAATTTTATCTCAAATGTGTATATCATCAAAAGAAAGAGAAAGTATTGACGTTTCAAAGCCTGAGAGAGTGACAAAGATTGATTTGTGTTCACGCTTGATATTTTCAGCGTGTGAATCGAAACTAAACTGCTAACAAAATTCCTCACGCCATTAGACAGTTATGTTGCATGCTGTATTGTGCAAGTGACCAGGTTTCTTCACAACTCTCTGCCTTCTATATCTGTTTTTTGTTTGATTCCAACAACATACTTATAGATGCAACGTTATCATTTCACTTTTCTCAAAAGAATTATATTTCTTGCTCTCCAACTCCGACATTCTCAAATGAATTCACCACCGAAGACGGATGTGTCGGGCCATTGGCGCAAATAAAACGGCGACACAACGCATTTCTATTCTCTGGACTACATTCTGCTGGAAATCTAGTAGGACATGTCCTGCTACAAGAGAATTCAGCAGGAGTTTGAGAATGTACGCTGAAGAAGAAGAAGAAAATGAATTTAAAAAACCAAAATATCGTAGGATAACTGACAAAATGGAGAGTGCTGCAGTAACCATACAAATAAGTAGGAAATACAAAATCAAGTAAAATGGTTACTAAAGAATACCTACCCGCCCGTGTGTTGCCTGAAAGGGAGTACAGAATAGCAACACTGTTTACCTTCCATGCATGTCGTAAGAGGTGACTAAAGAAGTTATGGAATGGAGTTGGCTGTCCCATCGCATATAGGGTCAGTGACCCAAAGCCATGCTGAAGTCGGATGTGTCAGGCAGAAAGGCGCAGATATCGCAGCAATTCTATAAACTTTGACACAGCATTCCGTTCTCTAGACTAATCTGCAGGAGTTTGAGAACGAACGAAGAAGAAGAATACCTTCCTATCATTAGTAAAAAATACTAACTAACAATAAAACAGAACAATGAGAATTTTCTACATTGCGGTAATTGACCTTCTTTCTTTGGTGAGGGAGACAGGTTCAATTCCTTATAGCTGTTGATATATTTATTTTTTTGTGGTTTTTATAGTTTTTATTTCTTGAAAACTGCTCCCAGTTGGTATTCTTTAGTTACCATTTTACTTCATTTTGTATTTCCTTCAAATGAATGAAATAGATAGAATACTATACTTTGTGAATCTGCAGTAGAATGAATGTTATTATTCAATCCTCTGACATTTAGTGTTGGAAATCGTTATCACCATTCTACTTCAATCTAGTCTTTGCAAAACTAACAATTATTTCATCATTTTCTTGTTCATTGAGATATGAAATCATCATCATGTGTACTATTCACTCAGCTATGACATCATCATCATGTGCGCTGTTCACTCAACAATAACATCATCCTATGTAATGCTCACTCAGCTATGACATCATCATATGAATTGCTCACTCAGCTATGAAATCATCATATGAATTGTTCACTCAGCTATTAAATCATCATATGAATTGTTCACTCAGCTATGAAATCATCATATGACTTGCTCATTTAACTATGAAATCATCATATGACTTGCTCATTTAACTATGAAATCATCATATGGATTGATCACTCGGCTAAGAAATCAACATAAACATTGTTCACTCAATTAAGAAATCAGCTAAGGCGTTTATTCACTCATTCATAAAATCTTCACTTAGTTTGGTCTGATCTTCTTTGTTAACACAGCCACCATACATTATCTTTGTTATCTCGACCATTACATCCTCTTCTTTGTTCACTCATCCATGACAATCCTTGTGGACATATGGTTTCGTGGTACATCATACGTTCACCTTAAGTTATTGCTGTCATTCGTGAATTCTACGTGACATATTATGTGACCTTAAACCTCAACATTTCCTACTTAAACCTCTTAATCTTCTAATGAGTCCGTTTTCATCCCCAGAGTTTGCCGTGTAGTACAAAGTCTGACGTTCATTGTCAGATCTCAGTGAGGTTCACACCGCACCACTGGTACAGTAGAGCAGGACATTTTGTACTTTTAAACAAGAAAGAAAGTGCAAAACATTCCCATAACAGCTTTCCCGAAAAAAAAGAATCAAAATTTCAACAAAGATTAGCTTTTTTATTTTAGCTAACACTCCTCCATTATTAAAGTCGTTTCTACCGCCCTGCCTCATATGTAGCATTGTCCTGTGTAACTATTGTTCTATCTCACTGTCTCATATGTAGCATTGTCCTATGTAATTATTGTTCTACCGCCCTGCCTCATATGTAGCATTGGTCTATGTAAGTATTGCTCTACGGCCATGCTTCATATGTTGCATTGTCCTGGTAACTATTGTCGTCATGTCTTGGTTATGCTGGTCTGGTGATTGGTTTTCCGTACTATTTTATTATTGTCTGTGCTTCATTCTACTAGGTGGTTTAACCTTGTTGGATGTTTTTACTTCATTTTACTAGGTGGTTTAACCTTGTTGGATGTTTTTACTTCATTTTACTAGGTGGTTTAACCTTGTTGGATGTTTTTACTTCATTTTACTAGGTGGTTTAACCTTGTTGGATGTTTTTACTTCATTTTACTAGGTGGTTTAACCTTGTTGGATGTTTTTACTTCATTTTACTTGGTAGTCTAACCTTGTTGGATGTTGCAGAGAGGAGGTGTTTGAACCCATCAAACCATTATCAAAGCAGTATATGATATTTAATACTACACAACAATTAACACAGATGGTAACCGTCGACTCCTCACCATCTGCCTGCACCATGGTTGACGATCTAGCGGTCCATTTGCTCATTTCCTTATAAAATAATGAAAATATAGTGCTTTTCTACAAAATAAAATGAACAAAAATTAACTTTTCCAAAACTGAAAAGATTCTTTTTTTTTTTATTTTATAAATATTTCTTCTAAAATAGACAACTCTATTTCTAGCAAAAGCGTATCTACGGCCTATTTCCGGCCATTGTATTTGGGTGGACGGAATATCTAAGTCAATGAATAGTATCATACAAGAACACATAGAACTGACACCAAAAACTGCTTCTATACCTTACGCTGAAAGACATAATATGAAAATTAGAATATAAGAAGAAATACTTGGATTTCCCCACATGCATTCGGCTCCGCTCAACAGAACAACCATGATCGTCTACAATATAAGAACTATTGGCCAATGGGAAATCCAGTCTTCTAAAATGATTCATTTGATTATTCCCTTGATTTTCACAGGTAGTCACAGGGGTGCAAAGGGAACGCATTGCTCTAGGCGGACCCAGGGTTAGCAGATAACCAAGATCCCAAATGTACCTTTGAGCATTGGAGGGGCGGCCAATGTAAAATGCACGTAAAGGTAGATGCATGGCGAGAGACAAATAGATTTCATACCGAGTACAATGAAACAATGAAAGGGCAGAACAGCGCTAGAGGGCAGCGCGAACTGCAAACAGAAAATGAAAAGGTCCTAGGAAAGGGGAACTACAAGCTCCGTCAGCTCGAGTCGAGCTTCTAGTTACCTGTGTTCCTTACGGACAGAGCCCCAGACCCATTCATTGGCGTTTGGTAAAGCAAGAAGACCTAATCGAACTCTAATGTCGAGCCTTCCTAAACCGGAAATATGCTCGCGAAGAGAAAGGGTTCCGTACCCGATGTGCTTATGCAAGAAAGGGACAACGATGGTATTCCTGGCCCAACTCTACTGTCAAGGTTTCCTATACCGGAAGTACACTTGCAGAGAGAAAGGGTTCCGTATCCGATGGGCTCAGGCACAAAAGGGACAACGTTTTAGCCCTGGCCCAACTCTACTGTCAGGTTTTCCTACACCGGAAATACACTTGAAGAGAGAAAGGGTTCAGTACCTGATGGGCTCAGGCGCTATTGGGACAAGGACGCTCAGCTCGAGAACGCCTTGCTCTCAAACGCGTGGTGTGAGACTCGAACTTGGACAAGGGGTACACGATGTCGGTGAACGACACCTCGGCTAAGAGGCGAAAGAGCCAGGGTCCAACTCCTCTGTTGAGTTCTTCCCCTTAAGGAACCAGGCTCACGGATGAGAAACGGTTCGGTACCCAATGGGCACAGCACGTCCAATTACACGAGGCAAGTTCATAGACGGAACACCTCGTGCGAGTCAGACGAGAGCAAAAATCGTCTGGGCGAAGAGTCGCCACTACGCGTGCCTGGAGACAGATATAGAGTCTGTCACAGGCTAAGGGTAGCCCACCCGAATTGTCAAGGCATGCCGAAATCGGATGTGCTAGGCCTACAAGGCGCATAACGGTGGCAGAACGTAATCACGCTCCCGGCGGAAATCGCACGGATATCCGTGATGGTTACAATGGAGCGAACGCAAAACAAACAAACAAACAGGTAGTCACACAAAGTATAATCATAGTGACCAATGAAATTCATGGGAATAGACCAATTAGTCATTAAGAAGGCTTGATATCCCATTAGCCACAAGGTCTTATATTGTACACCAGTGTTTTGTTTTTAATTGTTTTCTGCCACCGCCTGGTTTTATATAGATTGTATAGATCGGCAATAAAAAATATCATAGATACATCTTTGGTATGTGGGGGAGGTGTTAAGGATAGACGGTCGTGTTTGATAGTGAACAATTCTGCATATCATAACGGTGTGGCACCAGATGATAAAGTACATCATTCACCAAGTACTCAAGATGTAATAAACATTTGGCTTACCATGAACAACATTCCATTCAACGAAATGTCTCTGAAACTTAATTAATGGGAATTGTAAAAAAAAAAAAAAAAAAAAGACACATCATACAATGATATTTCATATAGACAAGTCAACCCAGCAACATGGTCGTATATGTTTAAGACTACTACCTCACCATTCTCACTTAAATTCAATAGAATTAGTCTGGGCAAAGATTGAGGAGAGCTGTAGCCTTTTTTTATAGTGAGCTTGTTTTCCATCACTGGGTTACAGCGTGCCAGGTTCGAAACCAAGTCCGGACCCAAAAAATCCGAGTTGTGATTTCTCGCTTGACACGACCACTCCTCCAGTCGACTGTGCTGTAAATGAGTACTTGACGAATGACTTAAGGGAGGTAAAGACAGCAAGGAAGGGAACTGCCCCCCCCCGCCTAATATTTGCTGCGGCTTAGTACATGAATAGTTATCTTCATCCTCGACGGTAGGTTGCTGCTGTGGGACATACCTTTACCTTTACTTTAAAATGGAGGAACAGGCAGCAATCAAATAAATAAAACATTCGGATTAAAAGATATTGAAATATTTACCACTGCCGCCATCTCTAATATAGCCAGGGATTATTAGAAGAAATGTGAGAACCATGTGTTACACGAGGAAGAGATATAATGGAAGAATGATGATCTATCGTTCATTCAGCCGATTTTGTTATCAATCTCTCAGAGATATCTGATTAGGATTTAAGATGATTTTTTTTTTAAATGACCTAACCGTTACTGGCAAGTACATTAGAAGAGCAACGTTCCATTATGATATTTATGAAACTCCAAGTGGTGATACATGTACAAATATTTAGATAAATGAAGGCCTGGTATGGCAGCCCACTAAATGGCAATGACAAAAAAATGTCACGAGTATGGAATACAGATCATTTAAGAAATCATCATCCACAGGTAATGCATATGCAAATTATTACTACACATTGTAGTAGTAGAAACGCGTATGGTTAATCAACTCACAGAATATGTGTCTGAAGTTGTAATATTTCTTTTCTCGATACATAATAATTAGTATGCCGACAGAGATCAAATGATTTGATTTGTTTATAAAACTGGTCATAATGCACATAATGCACAAATATAAAGTATATATTTATTGGGTCTAAACAAATATAACATTATATGCAAAAATATGACATTGATACATTAGACAGTTCAACAGATCATTACATTTGTTTAAGGGCAAAGCTAGTAAAACGTGCTATAGTTCTCCTTTTGGAAGCTACATCAAATTTACAAAGTGAATTTTCGTGTTTCACTGCGTCTGTAAGCAAACGTTTCCTGTTGTTGAAATGGTTTAAATTATGTTCATTTTAATACAGTTAGAAGGATTCCGGTTTTCAACTAGAGCTTCTCACTGATTTCAATCAACCTAGTTGGGACCAGGTTTCAGATAACGTTCAATTAATATCAACATAATTACACCTCTTGCCTTATTATATATAAAAAGTAGTAGGTACCTTCAATATTTATATATAAAAAGTAGTAAGTACCACATAATTTATTTATAAAAAGTAGTTCTTCTTCTTCTTTCGTTCACTTGAAACATGTCTAGATCTGTAATTCTGTCTCCTTAATAAAACTCACTGTTTTTTGTAGTTCATACAGTGGCCCATAGAGCTTTGATTCCAGTGTTGTTTCCTCTGGCCAATATGTCTGCCTCAGCGTTTCATGCTCAGAATACTCTTGAAGTTTATGCTTGGTACTCTGTGCTGCCTGTCCACATGTACACATGGCCGTGTTGTCAATCTTGAACTTTGTATACATGTGACTGCGGAGTCGGTTGTGTCTTGTTCTGAGACGTAGAATATAAACTTGTTCTGATCTGTTCATAATGTGATAGTCATCTTGTGTTGGTGTTTGTGGCTTTCTTATTGACTTGATCATCTGTTTTTTCTGATGGTAGGTGATTGGTATATCTGGTTGGTCTTCAGCAGCACCTTCCTTAGTTGGTCAGCTTTGTCATTTCCTGGTATTCCACAGTGAGAGGGTATCCACTGCATGGTTACCCTATACTGGTAAGACAATTCATTAAGTAGTTTTTGCAAGTCTTTTAGTTTTCCAAACTGGAGAGCTTGAAGCACTGACCTTGCATCTGTCAGGAATACCACAGGCTGTTGGTCAGAGTTGGAGTTCAGCAGTTTTTTAGCTGCCACACTAATTGCCTGGATTTCTGCATCATAATTATTGCAGAATTTTCCTGTCGGTGTTCTGATTGTATCTCTAGGCTTGTGTGGATATTCTATACACCTGCACCTCCATTCCTAACAGCATTCTGTGCTGACCCATATGTGTATACTCTGACCCATATATCTTGTGGATATTCCTCATCCAGGAAATTGAGGGTGACTGTCCTTCGCTGCACTCTGTTCTGTTCATCCTCGCTTAGTATTCCTTTCACATGGGTCTTAATGTATATTGGCATTCCATGCCTTTCACTCCACAGGGTTTGTTCTGGTACAGACCTTAAGGGACTGTCAACTTCAGGTAGGTCTGTAAGTTGTCTATGGAGTCGTTTAGCTTGATGGATAAACTGCTTCTTTTCAGTCGTCCCATTGCTAGATTTTGGAATCTTTCCTTCATTGGATGACTTGACATACATTGAAACGTTTCTGCCTGAATTAGTACTTTTGTGTCTCTGCGTTCGCTAAGTGTTTGCATTCTTCCCATTTTCTGCATCTCTGCTATGGGTGTTGATTTCATTGCTCCCAACATTATTCTAAGTGCCTGGTTTTGCACTTTATCTAGATCTTGTAATGTGGTGTTTGATGCAGGACATCACGCAGCTGAACCATATTACAGGTGTGGTCTTATGCCTTGCTGGTAAACTTTACTGAGTATATTTCCACTGGATCCTCATGTGGTTCCACTTAGTTTTCTCAGGATAGCTAACATCCTCCTGGCTTTTGTTGTTGCTTTATAAAAAGTAGTAAATGCTTTCAATATTTACATATAAAAAGTACTAATTATTCAATATTTATGTGCAATGTGATCTGTTCTTCTCAACGCTAGTTCGCCCCATAGCCCTACATCGCCTCTCTAACTCCCCCTTGACCCTGCATAACCCCCAGACGTCGCTCACCCCCCCCCCCCCCCCCGAGTTGGTCGTATCTCTCACTTTGAGAAACCCTGCTGTAGACGGTCATATAATGCTCACACAACTTAGAATGTACACAACTTACCAATGTACACAACTTACCAATGTACACAACTTACCAATGTACACAACTTACCAATGTACACAACTTACCAATGTACACAACTTACGAATGTACACAACTTACGAATGTACACAACTTACCGAAAATATCGTTCGCAGCACTTATCTGTTTCAATCTATAGTTGAAACTATTTTATCCTGAATATAATATATAAGTGTGGTATTTTTAGTAAAGATTTCTTGCAAATTATTGCTTCAAATACAAGATTGGTAAATGTATTGTGTGCGAGGGGGGGAAGGGTTTATCTAGAGGAAAGAATCTAATAATTTCGTTGTTAAGGTTTTTTGTGGTTTGTATTGTTTATTTATTTTTTTTTTTGGGGGGGGATGAAAATTTGTTAACGGCTAGGAGTCACTGCTTTTTTTTATTTTGCACTGTTAGTATTAAATATCGTACTCTTTTTTTTCAAAGAGGCAAGGAGAGGGGATGTTGAAACACTCGAATATCATGCCCCTCTCCCCCATCCCAATCTACTGGTACGAGCCTGTAGATAATTTGATTGTTTTTTTACTGTTCGAATCCCCCCCTATTGGTGGGGGGGGGGGGGGGGAAAGACAACATGACTTTTGATAAAAATAGGAAACTGCGAGGTAATTCCCCCCCCCTACCCCTTTAACGTTTTTCCCAATAAAAGATCACGGAAAACTCCAATAAAATAAAAACGAGTTATTTATTGGAGTTTTTTTTGGTGGGGGAGCAAACCTCGTAGCTTAGTGAAGATGTATTGGCCCTGTATTGGCGTGTAGGAATAAATTATAGATAGCCCGGATCGAACAGCAAAAAAATCTCTGTCATAAGAATACATTGTGTCAAACAAACATCAAGAACTCAGACGATTTCACTGTTTGCTGATCCGTGTTATCCTGTACCTAGACCGTTGGCAAACGTCAGAATTAACATCTGCTAGCAACCACGAAAAGGATCCGACTCTTCAACATATTAGGAAAGAAGGGACTGAATTTACTGAACTTGAATCTACGTTCGGGCACGACTTGTCGACCAATGAACATGATCTTTCAGGGACCATTAATTGATTGCCAATCTCAACGAGTTTGCAGACAGATACCAGGAGATTTTTTTGCCCGCTGGCTTCATGGTACTATACCAATATTTGAATGTCGGAGGTGACAGACAAAGGAATTGGAAATAACGTGCTCCTTGCAACGCAATACTGCTTTGGGAAAAAAATTAAGATACAGATACATTATGCAAGCAGTTTTTAGCAAGACAAGTAAAAGGTTTCACTTCTTTGAAGAACTTCAATTTGAATGTGTACAATTTCTTTGTGTCAATTATTGGTGGGTTTTTAGTGTTTGTTCTCAAAATCCCACTGAATCTCTTTTGTAACAAGACAATGGTGTACGAAATTTCTAGTGGAATTTGGCCCAAGGAACGGAGACGAGTTATATCGGAATTTTATTTGCGCAAATGTCCTGAAACATACTACTTTGACGGTCAATTTTTGTTATTTGTCAAAATGGTATGTTCTTTGTTGTTACCTTTAGTACAGTATGAAAATGTGTGCTTGTTAACCTGTTTGATAACCTGTTTGTTGTCAGCGGATCCGTATATGTCTGCACTGTTTTTTGCGACGGTTTGCGTAGGCTATAAGAAATGTTAAGGATGTGTACATTTGCAAAAAAAAATTAATTAACAGATAGTCTTCTTCAGTATTCATTCTCAAACTCCCGTTAGGTCTCTCTTGTAGCAGGGCAATGGTTCTGCTAGATTTCCAACAGGATAAAGACCAGACAATAGAAATGCTTTGTGTCACCGTTTACCTCGCTCGAATGGCCCAATATATTCGGTTTAAATATCATTTGTAGTGTACTCACATGTAAAAATATAAAGACAGACGAAATGAAAATAATGCACACGTTTAATTAGACAACGTTCACATCAATAGATAAATACAGACTTCTCTGTGTCAAGTTTGCACCGGTAGTGCCACGATTAGACTTCCAAGATGGAAACCGTAAACGCCAAAACCGAACCAAAATAAACAGAATATAGACCAGACATTATTATAGAGCTGTATATATGTATATATATAACGGGAAGATACATAACGCAATCAATGTACAGGTAAATGTAGCAAGAGTTATGAACCAACGTCACAGCAAACGGTTGCCCGCACGTGCTTAGCTGGCAAGTCAGTGGTTGACCAGAAATGATCCTGACAACGATCGCCTACGACAATTGCTGTGTAGCGATGGCACTATTCATCGACCTCATCCTCGCATGAGCCTTGATATCCCGACTACCTTGTGACTGGATGGACCACGCAATTATTTTTTTTTATTTCTTCTTCATCGTTCATTCTCAAACTCCCACTGGATATCTCTTGTGGCAGGAACATGGCCCTATTAGATTTCCAAAAGGATGTAACCAGAGAATGGAACTGCTGTATATCTCCGTTTTATTTGCGCCAATATCCCGACACATCCATCTTCGGCGAATTTTTTTATTTCAAACCATGAATAAAGAGTGGATTCAAAACCTAGGATTGCTGATCAACGGACGATGGCTTAACATTACCCTAGAAGCTCCCAATCAAGGTATCAGGCTCATTCGAAGGCAATTGTGCATCCAGACTGTTTAGAAAGCAATGACAACCTACTGAACGTATTTATATTGTTTAATATCTTACTATCGTCGAAACATGCTGAGTGTATCGTTACATTCAGGATAGTTTGGTACTACCACCTTTCTACATATATATATATATATATATATATACACACACACTATTATACATACACTAGAGGAAATTTCCGGTGTTGCCCGGGTAGAAATATGAATATATTAGTATTACGAAGCATGTCAGTAGCAAAATGATGATGACACAGTATGTTCGTTACAGATATATATATAGACCTATATACTTTGAGTGATAGGTTTACTTCTCTAAAAAAAAAAACACACGCGAACTTTTTTTTCGTATAATGTAACGGCAACTTCGTTGTGGTATTTTTTTATACATATTAAAAATAACACTAAACAAACCCAACGTCTGTTGGATTGAACACCGACAATTCTTAGTAAAAAAAACGGACTCTGCATCGAACTGATCAATCCTGAATGTACGGGGGAAAAGGCGTAAAATTGTACTTTTATATATTTTGCTGTCCTATCACCACAACATCAGCTGTTATTGTGGAAATTTGACTATCGATCGATATTATTTTAAGAACAGAAATACAGATCGGATCAGTTGTCTGTGTTTGCCTAATATACAAATAAATACACGACAATTAGAAAGACAAGGAGAAAAAATAATGAACCTGTTAAAACATAACAAACATCGAATGAATTGAAAATACAACAATATTAGGTCTAAACTCTACCATTTGTTTATTTAATCTTTGTACAATAGCCAGATGTAGATTTTTAACCATCCATATTAATGTCAACTTTGCTTGACTACAGAACATTGATCATTAACTTTTAAAATTGTTCACGTTCGATTGCACTATGCCCAGAACCTCATTAGTAACCGTGCAAAATTTCACCCGTATCGGTCATGAAGTTTATGAATCGATAGCGAACATACAAAACGGGATGATTTTCTTTGACATATCTAGATATATATAAAGAGGGTAAAGTACAATATAAACGGAAAGTTGAAATGTTTAGGCAATACTCTCCTAATGTGATATCAATTGGTGTGATCAAATACGGAATATGCTTACTGCTTAACGGGAAATTTGAAGTTTACATTTTTATATATTTAGGTGTATTTGTTTGCTCAGTGGTAGAGTGAATAGTCAAGATGTGCGACTATGTGAACATGAAACATCTGGAGAAAAATGTAGCTCAAGTCAAGATTAATATCGGAGCTCGTTTGGCAATTACTACCTGAACACTTATTTTTCTGGTCATAGCTTAAGTTAAAAGCACGTTCATTATTGAAAACAACGTACCACAAAAGAAATCGTTTTAAGCACAAAAAATCAACCAGGCGTAACTCTGTATATGACTCGTTGAGTTATGAAGTGAAAGGTTATCCAGGAAAGAATCTCGTCTTCTCATCTCTCCAACGGCGTAGTAATGTATGTACTCCGACATTTCACTCTGAGCGGAACTCTATGTTACATTAGTAATTTTGAAGGTAAAGGTAAGTTTGAGTTATGAATCAGCGTCATGGTATGCGGTTTTACCTGTAACTGATCAGTTTTCTAGACAGTGGTTGATCATAAGCTGTCTCATGATGATTGTAATATTTACAACGCAATCGATAGCGATGTGGCCATTGATCGTCCTTGTAGGAGCCCGTCCTCTGGTAATGGTGCCTGTGTCCATCACTACATTGTCTTCAGTTTTATTTCTAGCCAGATGTGATACTATCACAAGATATAACTCAGGTACCGAGAAACAACCCGATACTAGAAATAAGAGTTATGGAGTAACACAAGACAAATATAAAAATTAACGGTAAAGGCGAATAATAGGTATAATAGGTAAAGGCGAAATCGATATCTGTAAATAAGACATACTAGCAACGAGACACGGTGACAAACTACGTTTCGATTAAAAACCTTCACCAGGATGAAAGACAACAAACGAAATAATGAATATACTAAACATAAGAAAGCCCGTATGATGTGATGATGGTAGGGGGAAGAGATTAAAGCGCGGTAATAAACATACCATGGGGAAGAAAAATATCAACACTGGAAGGGTCCAGCATAGTAGAAGAAGACAGACATAGCATGAGGAGAAGAAATAGTGGACAAGAGAGTGATGATGCGATTTGAGTAAGACTGTAAGATGAGTCTAAAAGGTTTTATTAAATAAAACGCGTTATTTATCCCAGTGTGAGTCTAGCTGTAAATTAGCGGTAAATGGTCTAGTTCACGTTCTACGATACCAAGGTACGATATATCAACGGTCACGTGATTGGTGCAAAAGATCGAATGTCGATAAAGAGCAAAGACCGGTCAGAACATAGAATGGTGACCACTGCCTCGAGACAGAAAGGTTGATTTTGGTGGATCGCGATATGTGTGCCTTTTGTCTCCACTCTTCCGTCTTCCAATCTAATCTTATCTCTCTGGATCACTATAACCACAGTATGTCTTATCTAACCTATTCTTTGCACGCCCCCTCTTTTGAATCTCATGGGCTTGACTCAAATCTGATTATTATTCTTTACTGCCCTTGCTGGCCCAAGGTGTTGGTCTATTTATGTTCTGACTTGGTCTTGATCCTTTATCAGCGTTCCATCTTCTTATCTATCACGTAACCTTTGACACATCGTACAGTGGTATCGGTGAACGTATACTAGACCATTTACCCATAGTTTACAGCTAAACTCACACTGAGATAAGTAAAACGTTTTCATTATTATTTTTTTTTCTTAATGTTGACTCATCTTACAGTCTTACTCAAATCGCATCATCACTCTCTTGTCCGCCATTCTTTCTCGTTATGCATGTCTGTCTTCTCCAACTTTGCTGGACCCTTCCTGGTTTGATCTTTCTCTTCCCTGTGCCATGTTTCTTACCACAATTTAATTTATTCCCCCTAGCATCGTCATGTGGTACTATCATATGTCGGCAGAAATTAATCCCGAACCATCTGGTCGCTTAACAAGTGACTTAGCCAAACCACTATCATGTAACTATATATTTAGAATCGGTGCAGGGTCGTAGATATGTCTTTGGTAAGAGGGGAGTGGAAGTTTTACCTTTCCAGCTGTCTTCCTCCTCCTGAGATTTCTCTAAAACTCCAACATTAGTTTGTCGGATGTAGTCACAAGAACGTCAAGTTGTGTCACTGTTTACGACTTCACTGTAATAATTGCGTCTTTCGGCCCAAAACATCCATCTTTAGCTTGGATTCTGGTCACTGTGATAATCTATGGAATGTGATGGCCAACTCCATACCCTTTCCATCTGTTATATTTCAGAACTTAATCTCATAACTCAGGCATTCAGTATATCAGAGCTTAATCAAATAAAGCAAACATTCAGTATAGCATATCAGAGATTAATCTCAAAACTCACACATTCAGTATATCAGAGTTTAATCTCATAACACAAATATTCAAAAAACAATTATCAAATACATGACTTCAGTAATTACGTAAATTATCTAAATTCACAGGAAAATATCATTTAAAAACTAATCATTGCGTAAACATATTGATATCAAGTACTGTGTCCTTTGTATTTTTCTAATCTAATTGGTAGCATATCCTTTACAGTACAGGATGTGGCATTTGCTATCAACCCAGCATTTGTTGGCTGTGATGATTTTCTAGGCAATATACATAGGTTCAGTAGTTTGTCATTGCTTTCTGAACGGTCCGGATACACAGTTGCCTGTCGCGGGGATCGAACTCAGTACCTTGGCCGTCGTTGTGCCACAGAGCCGAACTCTAATTCGTTTTAGCAAATAGTGCGAATAGTATTTTCCCTATAGCGATATATACGTGTGAGAATGGGAAATAACATCCGTAATGGATCGCCGAAACCAGACAGCAACGATCGGTGCAGCCGCCGCGAGTGAATGCGAAAACAATATGGGCACACATCCCAAATTAGTTTATGTACGAGGGGGAACGGAGCTTGCCGTTGTTTCCAAAATTCTTAGTTTCCGCTGTACCGCAATGAAAAAAAAATATTACCTTTTGAAATGAAATGTTATAGACAATTCCTAAGAATATCAAGACAGAGAGACAATATAACATGGAAGTCTGCAGACAACTGGGCATACTCATATAAGAAAACTGGGCATACTCATATAAGACAACTGGGCATACTTATATAAGAAAACTGGGCATACTTATATAAGAAAACTGGGCATATTCATATAAGAAAACTGGGCATACTCATATAAGAAAACTGGGCATACTTATATAAGAAAACTGGGCATATTCATATAAGAAAACTGGGCATACTTATATAAGACAACTGGGCATACTTATATAAGAAAACTGGGCATACTTATATAAGAAAACTGGGCATACTCATACTCATATAAGAAAACTGGGCATACTTATATAAGAAAACTGGACATACTTATATAAGAAAACTGGGCATACTTATATAAGAAAACTGGGCATACTTATATAAGAAAACTGGGCATACTTATATAAGAAAACTGGGCATACTTATATAAGAAAACTGAACCACCAAAAGTATTTTTTAAATGCGCAAGTTAATATGTTTACGTATAATAAGATTAATCGAGGATGGGGGGGGTGTGTTGGTTCCAGGTAGGAGAAAAGGTGGCCGCCTAAGACGTGGATGGGCAGGGGATATTGAAGACTTTTGAATATGACGCTGTGAGAAGCAGACTAAGCCGCATATCAATCAATAAGCCCGTAACCCTTCAGGGTCGTAGGGGTACCACATTGGATGCTCCATCACATAGTCCTCCAGCGAATTCTATCCTCAGCGATGCGGATGAGTGTGGAAATATCTTGTTCTGTCCATTCCTTAATATTGTCTGTCCATACCTTTATTTGCCGTCCTCTGCTTCTTCGCCCTTCGACAGTTCCCTGAAGTATTATTTATGACAAGGAATCATGTCTGCATACATCCCCAAACCATACTAGTTTTCGTCTTTTCACTATCGAAAGCAATGGTTCTTGTAGACCTGCATACATCTCTATTTTAAGCAGCACGTAAACGATATCCTTACAGAGTGGCTGTGAGGACAGCGTTCTGTAAAGGACTCATCGCATATAGGAAGTTTATCGATTAGTGTGATGTATTCTGCATAAAGAAATAGCCAGCATGGAGGTTTACAAGACATTGACTAAATTTGCACATGTTTACTTGCACATCTGACTTCAGCAAGGAGTTTTTTGTGCTACCCAGCACGATCATCTAGATATATATAAAGACTTTACAAAAAGAGGCGGTTGTCGAGATCACGTTGCTATGAAGTTCTGTCCATGAACAATTTTGTTCGAGTATAGCTGGAAAATATTAGAATCGTGTATACCAAGCCCTTCTCTAGAACTGACCTGTGTGCTGTTCTCACACAGCATCACTTATCTTTGTCTATTTAATTTTTGTCTGTGCTTTGCATTGACTGGCAACGCAACGCATGCGCAGAGCGACTAATACTACTCCATGATGAGATGAGCCGTGACTCTCGAGAATAGAAGACCAACCAGCAGAATCAATACAAGCCTTTAAACGTTCTTTTTTCAATTATTTTAATGAATTTTGTTGATCAGCGTTAAAAAGCAATACGAAGTATATAAATAGTTCCGAAAAACACGGAAATAATAATAGTCATCACATATGAAGGCTTATTTTTATTCTGCTCGTTGGTCTTATATTGTCGAGGGTCACAGATGAGCACGCAGTACTATTGGGGAGAAGGGCTCGTTATTTATTCAAAGCGAAGTTTCAGCTATTCTTAGTAACAACCGACTCCTTTTGTGACTCCTTAGCATGACCTAATGTATATCTAGATGACCGTACACAGAATTACAACATTTTATATAAGTTCATCACGCAGTCTTGATAGCTCTGTTCTCCTATGTCCTAATGCTAGAACTCGACTGTGAATCACTAGAAACACAATTCCAAGTCTGGATGTTCAGAATCAAAGAACAATCTAGTCAAACCTAAAGTAATCTTGTATTATGAAATATCTAATCGATCTTAAAGTAACCTTGTATTATGAAATATCTAATCGATCCTAAAGTAATCTTGTATTATGAAATATCTAATCGATCCTAAAGTAATCTTGTATTATGAAATATCTAATCGATCCTAAAGTAATCTTGTATTATGAAATATATAATCGATCCTAAAGTAATATTGTATTATGAAATATATAATAAATCCTTTAAAAATCTTGCATTATAAAATATATAATCAATCCTAAAGTAATCTTGTATTGTGAAATATCTAATCAATCCTAAAGTAATCTTGTATTATGAAATATCTAATCAATCGTAAAGTATAGTTTTATCATAAAATATATAGTGAAATCTGGCGCGTTCTTGTATCATGTTCTAACGTAGTCTGTTTGACAAAATCCCACAGTTTTGCGAAAGTTATTGACATTGTAGATGAGATTAGAAAGCCATGAACCAGATGACCTCGAACGACCTGTTCGTAAGAAAATAAAAATGTCCCTTTCAGTGCAGCTCTGTAGAATGCATATCGATCCATCGATAAACATCATTGAAAAGACTGCGTCTCTATCGACAAATACATTTAATCATATGCTAATCAACAGAGCCAAGAGAACAAGCGTACAATTATGTGGATGGAGAGCATGGAAAATGAAAGAAGTTGAAGGTGTAAAGTGAATATGACAAGTTAAGCAGATTTGAACCCATGACTTACATAAATAATCATGACGTCTGAAATCAGTCAGAAAAAACCCATGTGATATGTCGTGTATCCCATCATGCGCCATCACAAGTTATGTCAGCAGAATGTATTCATGTACAATATATCACATAGAATTATATATCAGGTCGCCAGTTAAAGGCGCTTAACTTGTCAGAGATGTTTTTCTATACTAAGTAAGCTCTCCTTTCCGGACGTTGGATAATATGGGAAATGGTTTTATGCCCTTATTCTGTGACAAACATCACGCTACATGAAATCACTTGACGCCTTTTTCCCCCATTTCTTCTGGTACTCACTTCCTGAATAATATCTCTATCATGGAACCGTTTTTTCTGTAAATAACTCTCATATTCACTGAATTGAATCATGGGCACCTGACTAATAATAATAGCCGCTGATCGCAGGCGAAGATGACAAGTCTCAAGGGGTTGTCAGGAGAAAATCATAGGTCCTAAACTTTTCATTATAATGAAAACATTATAATGAAGTGACGAACTAACCAGGGTATCATCTCACCTAATCGCGGGTAGGCTCCCTTAACTGTTAGAAAATGTAATATGCTGCTTCTTTTTCTTCTTCTCGTTCGCAGTTCGACATTTCTACACAGACGCGAGCTCGTCAGTGCTGCATATCCGTCTCTGTGGGCTAGTGTTTTTCCCTTAACTGGTTTATTGTAATGAATTCCTGTGGGGTATGTTCCGCTGTCTGTGTTTCCTGCCCACATGGACACAGAGATGATGGAACAGGTCTTAATCTATTTAAGTAAATGTTTAGTCTGTTGTGTCCAGTTCTGATGCGGAAGATAATAACCTGCTCAGCTCTGTCGAGAAAGTGATAGTTGTCATTTTGGTGGTCGATTTTTCTAATAGCGTTGATAAGGGTCCTCTTTTCTTAGTGGATGATTTCTAGGTCTTTTTGTTCCTGTTTTGCTCCATCCTTTGCCAGCATATCTGCCTCCTCATTTCCTCGTATGCCACAGTGGGATGGTATTCACTGTAGTACTACCCTTCTTTGGATGGCTTCCTTCAGGTATGAGAGTATCGCTGTCAAGGGCTTGTAGGACAGACATTGCATCAGTAACAAGCACTACATGTTTACATTAGCTTCTTGTGTTTTTAATTATTTCCGCAGCGATATTTAGAGCATGTACTCTGCTACATTTTAGTTGTAGCAGAGGATTCCATTTGGTGAAAATGTGGAGTCATTTCCTTTTTCTTTATATTGTATGTAAACTCCAGTATCTCCATTCTTCCCTGCTCTGGTCGCCGATCGTTCGGTATATATTTATATTCACGCTTTTCTCACATACCTTCAATCATGTTGCATACTATTGTTTTCTTTTGAAGATTAATCAGTTCTCTCATATTGTAATCGTTGTTTATGGTGGTTCTTATGGTGATGTTTTGATATTGTCCCCGTGGCACTGAGAAAGTGTTGGTGTGCATTTTAGGACTAATGCCTCTACACAGCCAAAATGTACCTTGTTTATCAGGAGAAAAAAACTTAGAATCCCACGGACAGCTAGAAAACAAATGGTGGCCTAATGGATGTGATTGATAATAACTGAAAGTTGATAAAGATTGATAATATCAAAAATAACAGAAACCATATCAATATCACTCTTTGTAAACAAAAAGTACCACCAACAATGAATTTATGCCCTTTCTACCGCAGACGAAACTCCAATTAGGTTAAATCCGAACTTCTGCCAACTAAAAAAAAAACAGTGAAGGTCGTAGTTCCGGAAATCCAGTCACACACAACCTCCGGAGATTAATCAATATCATACTTGACACCAAGGTTCACAATTATTGCTGACATCATGAGAATATGTTTAGAATAGAATGTAACTACCCGCACAAATGAGTTGGAAAAGAGACAGATGACTGCAAAAGAAGAAGATATTGGATAGTTTTATATAGTTTTATATTATAGCACGGTAGAGATTCAGCACTTGAACGTACACACAATACTGCAGATAGAATATTGAGGAATTAAATAACCGCCTACTCCGCCAGGCACTGCACATGATGATGAAGAAATACACATTAACTGTTTCCACGTTGAGATAACTGTGAAAGATGGATGCTGCTTACCGAAATATTCACTTAATACCAGTTATCGAAACTGCAGAGGAAAACTCAGTAGAAATAGTTTTCATGAATACATAAAATGTGCAAATGAAGGGATTTGTAATGCGCACGCTGTTATTTTTAGCTAGACTCTACCAATCGATAATGAGACACCAAGCCTACTTCCTTTACACGCAGGAAAAACTACCATATAGCCCATGGTTGCCAGATTAAAACCTATCTTTGAAGCCAAAAAATACAAGTTTTATTTATAATATTTTGGATGTAGTGATTCGTCGAATCACAAACTCCATTTTGTTTGTATGATTAAAAGCTTTGATATAGCCAAATTGGACATTCCCGCGGTTAAAATGAACGTATCACATCATGAGAGGTACTATTAATGTTATAAACAAAACAAGAAAAAAGCCAGAAATGGCCAAACAAATTAGAACAGCGTTTTTCATACTCGAGTCACATGAAAAGCTCGAGACTCTTGTTTTCAAGTAATTTCCACCTTATCTTAATTCTTCTTAACCATTGCTTATTTTCATGTTATAAAACATGCTGTTTCCGATTTTTTGAGATATTACTATTTATACTACTACATTGACAGAGTGTGCATGTACAGTTTGTGTCTATTGTCTATCCCCAGATGGAAGCTGGTTGATAGCAGCCACACTTGTCTTTAAGCGTAGGGGTGGGAGTTGTAAGTTTCTGTTCAAGACCAGATGTGATGCCTGGGTGGTACTGAGTCCTTGTTTGTGGAGGGCGGTCGGAATGTTTTCGATCCATATCTTTCTCGGTCTTCTCTTTGCTCTGTATCCAGCTGATCGTTTGTTATAAGCTCTCAGTGGTAATTGGCTTGGGTCTATTCTCACAAGGTGACCACACCACTTTATCTGCTGATGTTCTATATATTTGATACAAGACAATATTCCTACTCTTTTTCTGATATCTTTTCTTACTCTGTCCAGTTTGGTGACCAAAGCTGCTTTTCTTAAACACTTCATCTCACATGTGATAATGTTTTTCTCTGCTGCGAGATTGTTAAAGACCATATTTGACACTAGTAACAAAGTGTTGGTATGAAAATTGTAGATATTATCTGTCTCTTTATGTTCATATTGATCTTTGGATGCAGGAGTAATGGTGAAAGTTGATATGTTACTGCGTTTGCTTTCTGACATCTTGATTCTATTTCTCTGTCTAGTTTTCCATTTTCTGTAGACAAAAACACTACCTAAATATTTAAATTATTTTGTTTGTTTCACTGCTGAATCTATCTATTGTTATATCTATTGTTGTTGGTGACTTGCTGATTTTTATAATTTCCGTCTGTTTTATGTTGATTTTCATGTTATACTTCTTACAAGCTTTTGACAGTGCATCTATGTGGATTTGCATGCTTTCTATGTCAGTGGACATCAGAATCTGATCGTCGGGGAACAGAAGTGATTTCACTTGTTTTAATCTACTGAGTTATTTACATTGTTTATATTTTCCTCTTTTAGAATAATAGCTGCTTTCGTTTTTCTATCAATATAGATATTGAAAAGTAAATGGGAAAGCACACAGGCCTGTCTGAACCTTGATTTAGCTTCAAATGTTTGTCTTTCCATCTGCTGTTATCACTGCACTTTTGCAATTTTGGTACATTGCTTTTATGTTGTCTAATAGCTGACCACTGATGTTGTACTTCTCTATTGTTTCCCATAGAATATTCATATCTACTCTAGCGAATGCATTTTCCTGGTCTACAAATAAAGTATTACTACATAGATTTATACAGTTTGAGATCTATAAGTTTTTAGTTTCTATTTTTAGTTTGTGTATGTTTTTCCCCAGTTAATATTATATTTATCATTACCATCATATAATAAAACTTTCCAATTCGCTGATGACACATGTTCGTGTGTTGCAAGAGCCGAAAGGAAAGCAAAAAAAATCAATATTATTTCCTGCCATACATCTCAGGAGAGTTGACTAAGGAATTCTTGTGTTTGGCTTGACTTTCCCATTCCATTGTGGGTTAATGATCCAGAAATTATGCTGAAGAAGAATATGCAAAAAAGAAAGACGCAGGTATCGCAGTAAAGCAGTAAACTATAAAACAATACACTCCGTTTTCGTGGGCAACGTTATGTTAAACTGCAGAAGTTTGAGAACGAGCACTGAAGAAGAAGAAATAACGTTTACGACATGATAAATAAAATAAATAATGCATTTATAAAAACTCATCGTCTCATACCAATAAACATAAAAAGTACACTTCAACAATCATAGGTCAATGTCGATTTACAAATAAATGCTCATAAATAAGATTATAACCAATCAAGTGCTGGCTTATATTTCTGTTAGCTGTACGGCGTTGCCAATGCTGCGCTATCACAAAAACACTTTCTATCAGAGCACACCATGTACTTGTGTAACATTTGAACAGACCTCTCCAAACATATTCTATACGATTTTCTTAATATGAACATTTGAGAGAAAGAAAGAGAGAGAGAGAGATTGAGAGAGAGAGAGATGGAACTGTTGGGCAACGGCTTAACCTTGCTAAGAAAGAGTTATGGAACCACATAAGAACACCAGACAACGATTGAGTGTATCTACACAAGACTTGTCTGACGGAGCAGACATCAAGCGAACATAAGAAAGAAAAAAATCGTTTGTCAATCAGCAATAATTTTCCGAATCTTCTCTTTAAGTATTACCTTCATAATTAATAATTGGCTGTAACTCCCAAATCATATATTTATCACCACCAAAGACGTATGTATCAGGCCATATGCGCAAATAAAACGGAGACACAACGTATTTCCATTCTCTGGGACTACATCCTGCTGGAAATCTAGAGGACCATTGTTCTGCTACAAGACAGAACTAGCGGGAGTTTGAGAATGAACGCTGAAGAAGAAATACCTTGACCAGTACTTCCAATTATCGAGAAATAAAGAAATAATCAATGCTTTTTCAGCGAAATGACCTTTTCAGTCACCAAAATACGCTGCTCAAACATAACATATAAACATGTCATAAGAAAATATAATTCTATAATTATTGGATTTCTAGAACTTATCAACTTTTCAACAAATACTGGCTATTGTGTCTAGCAATCATGTTTTTAACATGTCCTGCTGAATGTATGACTGTTATATCGTGATTTCACTTAGACTTTGACAGCCATAGTTTGCTAGAGATTATTGGCAACCCAAAACAATCATCTCTAACACAACGTAAGTTAATCTGCAAGAATATACCGTTCTTTAGCTAAATAGTGGATTGAAGGTGCATCGACAAGAATATATTGTTCCTTAACTAAATGGGGGATTGGGCATTGTTTTTCCGCATTCAGCTCTTAAAAGCCAGCAAAAAGTATAAGCCATGTCAATTTCTGAAAGCCAACTAATCCTTTTAAAAAAGTCAGATGCCTGGAATGTTTCTTAAAATATATCATTATGGGAACCCTGATCTGCCACAGTACTTCCTCGATTTAACCCCTCTTTATCGTAAATTGAAGCATAATTACTGTTTTCTACCGTTAATAGAATATCGAGTATGTCCATCAGTAATAGAATGATTTGCGATTGTGTTATTTCTTATGCGTGCACGCTAAACTATCAACTTACATTTAACAGAAACTAGGCATTTTAATGTACTGGACATCTTAATGTACTTTTTTTTCATGTGCGAGAATAATTCCAGCATAGGAAAATACCATGGAAAATAGAAAATACCATTTACAGCTAAGAAAACTAATGCAGATGTCCTCAGTGATGTTGACGTAAAAAGAAAACTTGTATTAGGGGGAAGACAGTCACGGTTTTTAGGGCATGTGCTGAGATGAACACAGCTTGAACACTTAATAATCACTGAAAAGATGAAGGAGAGCAAATACAGGGGACGACAAACAGAGAAGTTGCTGGATGGACTAGTATTATGGCACGGAAAAAGGTCACTAACCGAGCTTATAGACAACGCATGAGACAGAGAGTCGTGGAGTTACATGATTGTCTACGCCTTTTAGCATGGCGCTTGATTGATCGATAGGAAAAACTTGACAGTAGAGATGGGCCAGAGTCAAATGAATTTAATTTCTTACCGAGTGTTTTTTTGTTAATTTCGTACATGTTTAGTGGTAACTCCGGTAGGGAGTGAATCAGTCCAGTAGATATAGGGTGGGTATGGATGTACAGTCAAGCCCTAGGAAGTAAGAACATGCCATTTAGTGCCAGAACGCAAGCAAAATAAAACCCGGGTTACTCCACTCCTTCTTCCTAATAGTTTTCTCAAAAAGATCACCAAAAATCTCATGAAGATGAATAAAATTACCTTGTTTAGGTAAATCCCCACTCCCTACCTTAATGAAGATTTATCTATGTCCCTGCATGAATTCACGCCTATAATATCCGACAACTTTCTTTTGTAAGTTTCATGATTATAAATTTCGTTAAAAATCAAAATTTGTGTCGCCTTTGATGTTATTCATTAAAGGCGCTGACAGACACTGTATTCACGAGCGTTTTCTCGTTCCTTCTGAGAAAATAGCAGTACTCGCAGACGCACATATTTCATATACGTAAATATAAGTAGGAAGCCAGAGGATTATTTTTTTTTAATTCTTGAGAATGGTGATCTATTTGGTGATCTATTCAATTCCCGTTAGTCTCAAGAATATTTCATATAATCGTTTTCTCTATCACTTTTTAACGTCTTTCAAGCCCGCGATAGTTTCCGATGTGTTGTTTTGTGAAATCATGTAAAAATGAATATAGCTATTTAAATCAAACTGGCGAATCATTTAAAAAATAGCTTGGCTGAAAGAATTTTGCCTGCGGTTCTTATTTTGTTGATCTATGACTTAGATAGACTAATTGTTCTGTTCCTAAATAGTCAATGATCCAGTACTACACTTTCAGGGAAGCATTTCACTTTCTTTATCTTTCCTGTAATTGGAAAATGTTTTCATAATTTCATTTCGTAAAAATTCGTTCTACCCGTAAAGCGATTGGATGCAGCCATACAACCAAAGCTAACTCTGACAGCAATAGGAGACTACCGAGACGTAGTTAATGTCAAGAAACGCATGATGTCCACAAGAGTTGTAACTATTAAGAAGCTATCATTACATTCAATGGCAACATATTATTGGGAAACGTGGACAAAAGCATCCTCAATGGAAAAGAAAATTTCAGTATTTGAAATGAAATGCAATAGATAGGTCCTAAGCATATCATGGACAAAGTGACGATCAATGCAAACGTTTGTGAAGACCAGAATAGAAAAGACTTGACTCCTCAAAACGATCAAAAAACGCACTCCACCGTATTTTGGAAATATGGTTTGGACACAATGAATTAAAAAGATTATCAATGGAAACAACAGTTCCAGGAAATAGAACAAGAGACAGACAAAATTGACTGTGGCTGGATATCGAAGACCTTCTGAATATAACATTGCAGGAGTTTGGAGAGCCTGTACATAACATAACCGAGAGGCTTACAGAATGACAATGACTACAAAGTTCTGCAAAGAACACCTAACATAGATAGATAGAATTTGTATTTTTTCTTCAATTCTAGAATGCATCTTCTATTTCTTGTGCAATATTGGTGACTTACTAAATATAGCAACCTTGCTTGTCGTTGTAGTAAGATTTATTTTTCTCTGTCCGCCATATTAATCTATTGTTAAGCCGTATCTCCGTGGGCTTCAAGCACAGCGTATTATGCTACTTTGTCTATAACTTTCAGGGTCTAATCTGTCTTTATCCGTTTTGAGAACATTGATTTTTATATATTTTCTTCTCAAGCCTGCGGTATTATTTCTCATTTTCAGCCACAGTTCATAATTTTTAGTAGTCTCAGAGTTGGAAAACAATCTCTTAAGCTTGTCATTTTTGTTCCATCTTTCACGCTTGCTTAAGATCATGTATGGCTGCCTCCAGCTCTTTTCTATATTCTCCTGTCCGAAACTGTTCGCGTGCTTGTCTTTTTTATACTTCTTGCTCTTCAATATTTCCTTGTTTTCAGATGAAATTGCAATTTTAGCACCCATGAAAGTGTGCACGCATAGGAGGTTGCTACACTGTAAGCAGTCCGTATTTTCCTTCCAGCTAGCTGGATAGCTCTTTCATTATGTATGTTGTTCTCAATGGTTATCCCTTTCATTTGAAATCATAGCTTTCTATTGTGTTTATCCAGGTTGATCCACATTCGGTTGAGCCAGTCGGTTTGTCCTGTCAGTGGCCTACAGCAAGTTATGTTATACTAGTAGATGATATGACTATATTGTTGTTGTTTGTTTGTTTGTTTGTTTGTTTGTTTGTTTGTTTGAGAACTCCAGGAATTACAAGCGATTAGCTCTTACTGCATATGTGCAATGGGGAGGTTTCTGAGCTTTCTTTCATACCAAAGGAGACTTCACCTTTTCGAATTGGTGAAATGCCTATTGGAGGAGCCTTATACTCAAGGCGGAAGCGTGGGGTACGATATGACTATATAGTGAGAATTTTCTTCCAGTAAAAATCTCTTTATTTACAAGCATCTTTATAAATATATGTTCAATCTTGTATGTTCTGTTGTAGGTCTGTGTATGTTCTGTTGTAGGTATGTGTATGTTCTGTTGTAGGTCTGTGTATGTTCTGTTGTAGGTCTGTGTATGTTCTGTTGTATACCTGTGTATGTCCTGTTGTAGGCCTGTGTATGTTCCGTTGTATTCCTGTGTATGTTCTGTTGTAGGTCTGTGTATGTTCTGTTGTATACCTGTGTATGTCTTGTTGTAGGCCTGTGTATGTTCCGTTGTATTCCTGTGTATGTTCCGTTGTAGGCCTGTGTATGTTCCGTTGTATTCCTGTGTATGTTCTGTTGTAGGCTTATGTTTTTTTTTAAATTCTTATTCTTATGTATGAATGTAAATTATTCCAGTTTGTTCCGACATTTGAGAAATATATTTTCAATACAGACAAAAATGCCGCCTCGATTGCATCAGCTAATTTATCGATGTAGAATGTCATCACAAAAATACAACCAAAATCAACAGCAAGAAATGCCGATCCCGATATAAAAAGTAGGCCTATGTGGCAGAACACGGACCGGAGGAATCCGTATGTATCAACGGCTCATACTGTGAAATAGCGAAGTGTGTGGCACACATAAGTCGCATTCATATTTATTCGTATTCATATTTATGAATAGCGGCCAGCTACCGTGGAAAAGTCTAGCGAAGTCAAACAACGGACCAATGACAACACTTGAGGATCATCATTGTTCTTTAGTCAGATATTACGTTACAGCGCAAAATGCTTCAACGAATTGTATGATTCTCTTCAGGTCACCCATGGAACCCCTCAAGTCTGGAATCTGTGCCGTCTCAGTAGGCCATATTTTCTCCCTCTCTTCTTGGTAGAGTTGACAGGCATGAAGAATGTGTTCTTCAGTCTCTGGGTTCAGTTCACAGTTGAACAGGTCTGTCTAGCAAATCTTCAGCTTTCGGAACATGTGACTTCTCGGTCTGTTGTAGTCAGTTCGTAGTCTGAAGATGATGGTTTGTTCCTTGCACGACATTTGATGGTAGGGGTCATTTGATTCTGCAGTTGGATGCATTTTCATCCATTTGTTTCTTATTTTCTGCATTTATCATAGTCTTACATGCATCGTACGTATTATCACTTTCTGTTTGTTCTAGTGATTCCCCTTTAGTTGCCAGATCATTTTTGTTTCATTTCCAAGTATGCCACAGTGACCTGGGATCCACTGCAGTACTGTTTCTTTGGTAGTACTGCTGAGATGTAAGCAGGCCATAAGTTCATTCATGCTCGTGTTCTTTGGATCTTTCACTGCTTGCAATACTGACTTTGCATCTGTTAGAAATACTACACGTCTGTTGTGACTCGGCAAGCAATTTATGAGCATTTTGACTGCCTGTATGACATGGAGAGAAGATTACAGGCTTTCGAGTATAAATGCTACAGAAGAATTCTACGAATTTCCTATAGGGAACATAAGACCAATGTGTACGTAAGAAATAAAGTAGAGATGTGTGCAGGTGTCCAGGAGCCATTGCTTTCAATAGTGAAACGACGAAAACTAGCATGGTTCGGACATGTATGCAGGCAAGATTCCTTGTCAAAAACAATACTGCAGGGAACTGTCGAGGGTGGAAGAAGCAGAGGAGGACAAATAAAGACATGGACAGACAACATCAAGGAATGGACAGGGCTAGATATTTCCACACTCATCCGCATCGCTGAGGATAGAATTCGCTGGAGGACTATGTGTGCTGAAGCTTCCAATGTGGTACCCCTACGACCCTGAAGGGTTATGGGTTTTATTGATTGATTGATTATGGCTTCCATTTCTACTTTGAAATGTGTGAAATGTTTGCCTGTGGGTATGGTATTCTATTTATTTTCCATCTGGTGTTGCTATATATTTTCCAGCTTCTCCATCTAATACTGCTTTCTTTCGCTGATCCATCTGTATATACATGTGTCCATATATCCTTTGGGTATGCTTTTTTGTATGTAATTCTTAGTTGTCTCCTTTAGTACTTGTATAGTAGTTTTTGTTTTAGAAATAATGCTTGGTATATTTTCCATAATTCTTGGGAAGTTGTTCCTGTCACTTGAGTATGTTTTAAAGGTGTTTAGTGGTTTTATGTTTTGTAGGTCTGTACCTGTGTGTGATTTCTGAAGCTGTTAAGTGGAGTGTAGGAAGCTACCTCTTTTGAGTATTGCTCTTTTGTAGGTCTACTTAGTTTTTGGTTCATTTGATGACTCTCTAAACATTTGAACTAGGCATACGGTGTGAAGATTTTTAAATGTCGTCTTTCTCCATTTGATGGTAAACCTGTGCATGGTAAACTAATCATTTCTGTGATTGGGGTAGTATTCATACCTCCTGTTATAATTCTGAGATTGCGGTTTTGTATCTTTAAAATCTTTTGAGTGTTACTCTTGGCTGCAGTCCCCCATGCTGACATTCAATATCCCAAAGCTGTTCTTACGTATCCTGTGTATGCTCTACTTAGAATTTTCCTATTTGCACCCGTATCTGTTCCAGCCAATTATTTTAAGGAGTGATGTCCACATTATATCTTTTGTTTGGCACTTGTCTATGTGCCGTTTCCATTACGTCTTGGATCAAAAGTGACTCCAAGGTATATGGGTGTCTCATCTTTTGGCAATGTTTGACAGTTTATGGTTAGCAGGATTATCTGTCGTTTGGTGGACATGCTGAATATGCTATAGGTAGTTTTTTAGACATTGATAGACATGGTCCATTGGTCTATCCACTTGGCCAAATTGTCCAGTTTCCTGTAACCTTTTTTGTTGTTGTGCCTACGTTCTCTTCACTGCATCGTGTTGTCAGATCGTCTGCATACATTGCAGAGTTTACTTTACGCGAGAGGATTTGGTCAATTGGTTAAAATTGAATAAAGTGGTGGATAGAACACCTCCATGTGGTACTCCATGCTTGAAGAGTTTATTTCTGCTGTGCTTCATTTCAAGATTCACTTCTGCTTTTCGGTTGAGCTGGTAGTGTTTTATTCAGTAATACATGCGCCTGGTAACTTTGTTTTATTATTATTTAAGGAGGGGTCCATCTTTCTACACACAACCAAAGGCTTTTTCCATGTGTACCCACACCACTGGTGTCTGCTTTTTATTCCTGGAAAGCATCCTCTACTTACTGGGCAATTAGTGTGATCTGGTCTTCAGTTGATGTACACTTTCTGAAATTAGCTTTCTGGTTTAGCAGGATTTTATTTTTTCTAGGAACCACATCATTCTTTTGTTTACCAGGCATTCTATTAGTTTGCAAATACAGCTGGTCAGACTTTGGGGCGATAGCTGTCCACCTTGTTTTTTGGTTTGCTTTACTTGTGGATGGATATCATTATGGCGATTTTCCACACATGTAACACTAAGCCACTTCCCAACAGTTGTTGAAAAATTGTATTCGTTTCTTTTTTGTTGATGGTCCGATGTGAATTAGCAGTTCATTTGGTATGTCGTCTTCTTCTTCTTCTTCAGCGTTCATTCTCAAACTCCCGATGGATCTCTCTTGTAATAGGACCATGGTCCTACTAGATTTCCAGCAAGATGTCGTCCAGAGAACGGTAATGCATTGTGTCGCCGTTTTATTTGCGCCAATGGCCCGACACATCCGTCTTCGTCGGTGGCATGTCGTCTGTGCCAGGGGATTTCCAAGTTTTAATACTGCTAGTTCTTCATTTAGTTCATTGATCGTGAACGGTATATGCAGGACATCTTGTTTATATTTTCTTATTTCTTTTTCGAACTTCCGTAGATCTTTTCTTACTTCTATTCTCCTATTTTTGCAAACGTTATGGCAGGCAGTACTTTGGTAATACTCATTTTCTATATAAAGTTATTTGTAGCTTTCGTTCCTGTGAGTACACCTCCACCATTTCTCTATAGCCACTGATGCTGTTTTGTTATCTTCGTTGTTGATGTTTCTTATTTTCCATAGTTTTCTTCCCTCTTTGTCGAAGTTTAAAAACACTTGAGGATTATAAAGAAACATATTAGACTATGCACATTGAGTGTTAGAGCACGACAGCATGCGAGAAAGTTGGAAGACGTCAATTTTTTAGGAAGATGTTTTAGGTGTTGATACTCTGGGAGTGGCAGAGGCAAGATGGAAGGGATGCCGATTGCACACGGAAAGAGGAATTTGACTTTATGATCATATGTCCAGTATCCGCCAACACACTTTTCCAGTTCCTTCTTGTTCTTGATCAATATTCTTGCCCATCATTCATGAAAATCTGCTCCCGAACGTATAAATAGTGATGATGCTAGAAATTAGAGAGGAACCTTTTGATCTGGCCATTGTACAGACATAGACACCAGCTGTAAATCACGCTGAAGAAGATTGGAAAAATTATTGCAAGATCCTAGGGAGCCTACTCAGGCCAGTGAAGTCAACAAACATTCTGATGGTCGTGGGAGATATTAGCGAAGGAGTTGAGAGTGGAGAACGCGAGAACATCTCGCGTATTGTGTAAAATGAATGTAAACATTAAATTCAGAAGAGTATGTCTATCTATATTTGCCTCATCGGTTGCATGATGCCTTTGGCAGAGTCCAGCAGGGACAATTAATTGATCGCCTCGGGGAAGTGTTCCCCCCCCCCCATACCCACCCTTCCTGGGACTTGAAACAAAATTATAAAACTTTCCCACCCGAAAAATACCAACATAGAGCCGATAGTAAAACTTCACCGCATGTCATTAGAGAATAGAGTACCCGGTAGCAAACAGTCTCTTGGTGGGCCGTATTTTACCCGCAATGTGTATTTTGTCCACCCCAACCGTATACAATTTGGATTGGGGACTTTATGGGGATATGATTGGGGCTTGTACAATTCTTTGAGGAGAGTAGATTAATTATATGCAATGCATTATTTTTTGCATAAAAGCGGAAGATTGTACACGTGGATCTGCTCTGGAGACAGATTGTGGAATTATATGGATTGTATTGTGATCAACGCCAGATAGATTTAGAAATTGTGTAAAGAATTATAAGACATAATAATAATTAATAATAAAAATTGATAATAATAAATACAAATAATAATAATAAGACCCATAACCGCCAGTGTCCTCGCGGTGCCACACTGAATTGTTAGCACAAAAAGCTGCCCAAACGATATCCTCAGTCATTGGAGAAAAGTAGAAAAATCAGGCCCAGATTATTCCTTGGTGTTATCAATCAAAGATTTTTTCTGCCTTCCTGAGATATACCCGAGGTCTCATGCAGGCTCTGATAGCGGTCCAACATTGTGTAAAATGAATGCAAAAATTAAGTTCAGGAGAGTAGGTCTATTTACATTTGCTTCATCGGTTGCAGGATGCATTTGACAGAGTCAGGCAAGGACAATTAATTGATTACCTCAGGTAAGTGGTCCCCCATCTGGGACTTGGAACAAAACTGTAAAACGTTCCCATCCAAAAAATACCAACCTGGAGCCCATAGTAAAACTTAACTTCATGTCATTATGTGTGCCTTAGTCACTATGTGTGCCGAATTTTCCCGCAATGTGTATTTTTCCCACCCCAGTACTATACCACAGAGGAACACGATAGTCTAGTTGATAGTGAGCTTGCTTACTATTACCGTATTATATGTGTATTTTGCCCACCCCAGCACTATAACACAGAGGAACAAGGTAGTCTAGTTGATAGTGAGCTTGCTTACTATTACCGAGTTACAGCTTGCCATGCTCAAAAACACGTCCGGACAAACAAAACTCATGGTCGTGATTTCTCGTCTGACACATTGTTCCTCCAGTCGTCCCAGCTTTAAATGAGCACCCAATGCATGCATTGGGAAATGTAAACACAGCATGGATGGGAACAGGCCACCCCATCTAATAGTTTCTGCTGTTACTAGTGCCTTTTTAATTACATGAAGTTTATGCTTACTAATTCTTCTTTCTTCATGCTCTTCAATCACATATCAAATTGCAGTGCCAACAGCTTCAATGAATTGTGTGATTCGCTTCAGGTCATCCATGGAACCCCTGAAATCTGGAAGTAGTGCCATCTCAGAAGGCCATATTTTCTCCTTAATCTTGATTCATGACACAGGTTGCTGTTTACCGTGTGCCCTATATAATTTATAAAATTTGTGTAGGAACCTATCCGCCATCAACTTACACCGATATGTGTTGTTTGTTGCTTTTTATACTATTTCTTTTAAAGCTTCGGTGGTTTGTTTTTGTTTCTTTCATCCTTGAATCTTTTTTTTTTTTTTAATTCTGAGGTAGGGGTGTTCCAGCTGTTCTAAGGGAGGTGACATATACATTAAATATTTCCATGTTAAACGTAGTTCTCTCTCATTGTTGTTGACACCCGTACATCATTTCATGGAGGTCAAAGGTGCCTCCATCCAAACAACGAAAAATCTCGCACTGCGCGATTTTGTGAGATTCACTACAAGTTGCCCTCATGACGTCAAGGGATTTTCCCGACGAATTCATCGATGAGTCATCAAAAAGAAATGAACATAGGCGCCCAAACAATCTGTTAGATGGACTAAGAGTGTTTCCTTCTTCACGGCAAGAGGCTGCCCCAAGGCACTGGCCACATAGCGAAGCTTCCTATGGACAAGATCCTGCACAAAAAGACATTAGAAAACTGGCAAATTTTAGCCGAAACTGCAAGATGGCGGCCCCGAACTCGAGTGAACAAGGTAGTGGTGGGTTTAGTCTTTCAGGGTCTCCGTGTTACGTGCTCACTATTTAACGGACATGACTCATTTAATTTGTTGATTTTCCCTCCAATTATTTTAAAACTATCGATAAAAAAACCTATTTCTTTAATTAAATAGCTTAGAAATGATTTTTAATGTAAGCAAATTCCTCCAAACAAATATTTAAAAACTAAACTTTTCTTCCTTGTTTACATACTCATTTAATTGTTCCCACAACATTGCACTCGGTAAAGGATCCAGAATGAAAGGCACTATGTAGTCTACTCATCATAGAAGCAATTGACCTAATAACCTTATTCAAATTGAAAACTCGTGCTTATTAAAAAAATATGCATCAGTCTCTAGTAATCAGTAATCACTTTGTGTGTTGTACATCAGTAGGCACTGGAATTATTTATATTATAATTATTATAGAACTATACAAATTGCTTTACACAGTAACGTTACGGAGAGATTAATAATCATAGACCTATATATATTTAAACTTAAGTAGATTCAAGTTTTTCTGTGAAGTTTTTTGAGCCTTGTCTCCATTATAATTAGGCCTATAGGTCTATTGATAGTATATTAAATATTGCATATTCAATTCTTGGAATTTAGCCATCAGTCCAGCAATATTTGGCTGTAGGAATTTTTTGGGCAGTATTTACATACACAGTAGTTTGTCATTGGAATGGAATGACATCATTCCATCAATAGTCTTCAATAAAAGATCATCAAAAGAGAAATAGAGGAAGACCCAGAAGAAGATGGATATATGACATCAGAGAAATACTAGAAACCAAGGCTACACTATTGGCAGCAGCATCACAGTTAACAAAAGAAACAAGACTTCAGCTCCCCATGACGCTTAGCGGTACACATGGATAGCACAAGACAAGTTTGTCATACTTTTTTAAAAGTCTGGATGCACAATTGCCTGCGGTAGGATTTGAACCCAGTATCTAAGCAATCACTATACCTCACTGAACTCTTTCTATTATATATAAATTATAATAATAATAGCTATCAATCAGGGGGCAATGACGACAACAGTTTCAGACGTGTTGCATCTCTCTAGTATGTGAGGAGATGATTGAAAAGTCTAATTCTGGTATAAAATCCTTTGGTACATGTATGGTCATGATTGGTCATATGTGTGTTTTTAATAAACAAGTAGAGTCAGAGGAAATCATAATAGTGCAAGGTAACACTGAGTTACAATTCATTCATTCATTTTCCTTTTGCACTGAAGTTAGCGCATAGGGCAGAGGTCAGATCTCTCCAATTCTGTCTGTTCAAAGCTATTCTGTGCAGTTTTTGAATAGTATGAATATTGGTTGTTTTACTTTCTCTAAGTATTTTCTTCTGAGTGTTTCTTTTGGTCTACCTCTTGCTCTTTTGCCTGTAGGTATCCATTCAAGAGATTGGAGGTGTATGAGTTACAATACAACAGTACAATAATACAACAAAACACTTCACATACAGTCAAATCAGACCACAACAGTTCATAGCTCTTAAGATTGTCACAACACTGTATTATACTAGTGATTTATCAGCAACCTTAGAAAATATTCAAAGTTAAAGATTAAAGACAAAGAATGGTAATAGTATTGCTTTCAACTTTTCTTTTTGTTATGCGTTCATTTCAAGTCCGGAGAACAGAATATTTTATGTTATGTGTTTACAGCTTGTATGTAATAATTGAGCATTTCAGCTTGACACATCCGACTTCAGCATTGCTTCTGGGTCACTTTAGCCATCAATAGGATGAGACAGTCAACCCCACCTCCACAATCCTTTCCTCATTAGTTACTACTTTTGACATGCATGGCAGATCACAGTGTTGATATTCTTTGCTTCCCTTTCAAACTCCATCACGACACGGACATATGTATCTGAGTTTGATGCACTTATCTGAGTTTGTTGTATTTTTCTGAGTTTGATGTATCTCTCTATTTTTTGTGTGCATATTTAATTGTCAAGCAGAAAAATTATTTTCTCCAGATGACATTCGGCAGAGTCTTCGCTTGGATTTTGGGTCTCCAAGTCCCAGTGCATCCTCTAGCAGCTTACAACAGCCATCTCCCAACATCATTCAACAGCCATCTCCTGTTGGCATACACCAGTCATCCCCAAGCAGCACACAGCAGCCATCTTCTGTTAGCATACAACAATCATCCCCAAGCAGCATACAGCAGCCATCTCCAAGCAGCACGCAGCAGCCATCTCCATCAAACTCCATTCTGGCAGATCACGGTCACAGCACTCAGATGTAAGTTCTGACAGAGGTCAGCTATACTGTACTTAAACAACTTCTTGTTCCCAGTTAAAAACAATTCTGCAACTGTCATTCTCATCTGCTATATATTTTTACAAACACAACTTGTGAACAACAGTGCCTTTGTTACTTGTAAAATATTGTAAATGTGCACTTGATAAAGGCCTTTTGGGCAAAACATTGATTTCTGTGTTATCAGTGATTGGCAAAACTTCATTACCCGGTTCTAAGTTTCACCTTTTGGATGTTAGTAATTTACTTTATTTCTCCACAGCCTGTATATTTAACCACAGCAAGTGGTTAAAAAACCCATTTAGGAAGTCAAAATATGACAATCTTTTTTCTTCATCTTAATATCTTAAAAATTAACAAGATGATGCAGTTCAGAGAATAGAATGTATTTTGTCGTGTCATACAGTTTAGCTGTGTTAACTGCACCTCTCGACCTGACACATTCAACTTTAATATGGCTTCTGGATCTCATTAGTTGCCTATATGCCAACTCCACCTCCAATTTGTTGCCTCCTGCGATGTGCATGATAGTAATAGTGTAACTATTCTTTACTCCCATTTCAGACCATGCTACACACTGACAGAATAGGACATTAAGTAGTAGGAAGCACAATAAAAAATCAGTGTTAATTTACTTGTTTCCCTATAAAAAAGTTATTAAAAATCTCATAAAACATCTAAATTACCTTTTTTTTTTGTTTAGTGTAACACACTCACCCCTTCCCATCGCAATGAAGACATACCTACAGCCCCTAGCTTGTAGTAATTCTGACAAATACAAGATCAGTACTCAAAGCGCTCAAGTATGAAAATCTACAAACACTACGGTGCTATGTAACCAACAATAAGATAACTTTGCAGTGGATACTTCTAACTGTGGAATAATAGGAAATGAGAGAATAGATCAGCTAGATGCTATTAACCAGATGTAACAACAATCACTTAATATCAGGAAAAAACAAATGATCAATTTAATCAGAAAGTCACAAATATCAACACAAGATGACTATAAAATTAATGAACAACTCAGAACAGGACACAAGTACTCAAAATTAAAGATCAACAACACAGCCATGTGGACAGGCAGAGCATATACTTCAAGAATGTTCTTAGTATGAGGTGCTAAGACAAACATACTAGTCCATTAAAATACTAAGAATCGAAGTTCTATTTACTTCTGTATATGCTGGGGAAAAAACAGTGAAGTTTATTGGAGAGACACAATTACAGATATATATACATATTTTAAACAAACAAAAGAAAACAATGAAGAAGAGTTTAACTTTGTTCTATACCAGAAAGCTAAGTTGATCCTTCATTCACGAGGACAGAAAATTATAACTCGAGATAGAAAAAGTATGTGTATTGTGAGGACCTGTGCTATACTGGAGCTAAATACCACTTGTTTGTTTGTGTTCGCTCTTTGGTAACCCAACGCGAAGATTCTTATGATTTCCTCTAGGGAGCATGAAGTACATTGTGCTGCTAGTTTACAGCATAGTTGCATTATTTGCACCTTCCAGCTCAGCACATCTGATTGTGATATGCATTTAATTTGGGTGGGCTTTCCTAGACTGTGACAGCCTTCCTATCTGTCACCAGGCAATGGATGTGTATCAATTCTATGCCTTGACAGTTCATCACCCATTGTATCCTTGGACTTTACAGACCACAACATGTCCCTGGGTGGCATTCTCCCAGGAGGAGGTAATCAGGAATTTAAGCTTCGGTCGACTACATCTATCTTGCACAAGGTGTTCCACTGCCAGTAAACTTGTCTTGCATAATTGGACAAATTGTGCCTGCCCATCGGGTACTGAACCTTTTTTCATCCACGACCATGATTCTGGTAAAATTTAACAGTAGTGTTGGACCCAGGTTTGATAGCCCTCTTAGCCGAGGTGTCATTCACCAACATCGTGAACCTTTGTTCAAGCCTGAGTCTCTACACATATTTAGGAGCACTGGGGACTAGAAGCTTGTTCTTGAGCTGAACAATACTTTAGTTCTGGTTTCCATGTTACACTTTCCAGTTCTATTTACAGGTGGCACTGCCCTCTCATTGTACATTCAATATGTTATCCTTACGGAGACTAGTGCACAACTCTTAATATTCATGATGATATCTACCCATGTCATGAAATTTGCATTGGCTAGAATGTCTTGCGTCACTGTATCAACAGTGCCGCTGTATGTGTTGGCACAGGGGTGTCTGAGATCGTGGATGCATGGCATCCTGATTAAGGGAGGAGTCCTGTCACCCACACTTTTCTTGGTTTACATCAATGACCTAGTTGCCGAACTACCACACGGAATCAAAGTGGCAATGTATGCTGATGATGTGGTGCACGGAAGAACATGCAACAGTGGCCACTAAACAAATACAAAGAGCTATTTATACATTAACCTTATGGGCAAATAGATGGTGCGTCAACGTTAACACAGATAAGTGCAGTACTACACTCTTTACCCTCTCACTAAAACAAAAAGACAGTGTTATCAAGATAGATGGAGAGCTTTTGAAAGAAGACAAACAACCCACATTCCTCAAAGTTACTTTTGATGATAAGCTAACATGGAAGCAGCACATAAACAAAGCAACAACAAAAGCCAGGAGCTAGTTAGCTATCTTGGAAAAACTAAGTGGAACCACATGGGGAGCCAATGGGAATGTACTCCGTAAAGTGTACCAGCAAGGCATAAGACCACACCTGGAATACGGTTCAGCTGCGTGGTGTCCTGCATCAAACACTACATTACAAGAACTAGATAAAGTGCAAAACCAGGCACTTATGATAATGCTGGGAGCAATGAAATCAACACCCATAGCAGAGATGCAGAAAATAGGAAGAATGCAAACACTTGACGAATGCAGAGACACAAAGGTGCTAATACAAACAGAAAAATTCAAGTATATGCCAAGTCATCTAATGAAGGAAAGATTCCAAAATCTAGCAATGGGGCGATTGAAAAGAAGCATATTTATTTTTTAGTAATATTGCTGACAAGATGTCAGGAGCAACTTTCCGTAGGCAATGTATTAATATTTCAAAGGTGTAAATAGTAAGAGAGAGGGTACTTTACAGGATAATGTGTCCACACTTTTAACGAACCATACATTATTTAACGAAACAAAATTTTGCTAAGGGTGCGTACAACGCAGCATCCATCGATCTGCATGCACTGAGAGGCCCTCCCCTCCCCTGGAAGACACTTGAAGATGCTTTCAGTGCATTGCTCAAAGATAGAATGATCGATAGCTTACGCTGCATGTTTTAACTCCACATCACAGAAGCTGTATGAAATAAAGCCGAATATTAAAACATTGGAATGTGTGTGCACACATAATCCCGTAATGAACCAAGAAAATGTGTATCACCTGAAAAGCAGTTGCTTTCATTCTCTGAACATGTACTGCTTGATGTCTTATCTTGTCTTGCCAAGTAATGTTTAGTATTTAGTTTACTTTATTTAGTATTTATCTCTTATTTTAGTTACTGCTGCACTTTCCATTCTGTCGAACATCTTCCGATAATTTGGTTATTTATATTTGTCTTCCAGCCGCTACCTTTCATTGTTTTCATTGTCTTCTTGCTGTTGTTTCTCATTTTCACTTAGTTTAGGTTTATTATTATATCACTCCATTTACCTCTCACCACTTATATTTTTTATGGTTGTGTTTTCTTTATTGTTATTTGTTTCTTGATAAAGGTCCCAATAGAACCAACACGTCAATAATTGTCTTTGCTCTATGTTTTATTGTTATTTATTATTATTTTATATTGATAGTTAGGTATCTACAGTAACTTGTTTACTTTATTTAGTATTTACCTTATTTACCTTGTATTTGTCTGGTTACTGCAGCAGAACTTTACATTCTGTCGGACATCGTCTGGTATTTTGGTTATTTATATAATGTTTAGTATGCTTCTTGAGCAAATAACATATACATCTTGATGTCTTATCTTGTCTTGCCACTTACCAAGTAATGTTCAGTTTGCTTTTTAAGCAATAAATGTCTTTAATTTATAATGTAGTATATTAGTCTATAAATCCATGTTATTCTTATAACTCATCTCAAGACTTACTACATTCCTGCTCACGCTGCAACAGATTTTTCATAGCACATTTTGAATTCATCAGTAATTTTAGGATTCACAAATAAACCAAACGTTATCTGTTTTCATTGCCATGCTCATCTTTGCTTGCGAAGAAGGAACATGATCATAAATATATGTATATAATTTATTTTTGTGTGTACTTGAGACAAAAGAATATTAATAGAAAAATGTATCTTCCTTTAGAGAGAGAATGAGGTCTCGTTATTTGCATCGTTCCACAGGCAAGCTACAGATTTCCCCAGCAGAAGTAAGATGTTAAAATATATTTCCTTATGTTTTTTTTCCCACTGACTTGATGCTTTGGGTAAAAAAAAAATTTACATTATTCATAATGCAGGTATATATATTCTTCTTCTGTGATCAATTACTACGCCATTTTCAAAAAATCAACACACAAATTCTGCTATGTCTCAGTTTCTTGTTTGATTGCAAAGAATCATGTCATGTCTTTGATGTTATCAATCCATACTTTTCTTTACCTTTATCTCCCATCCTCAACTGTCCTCTGCAAGACAGTCTTGGAAAAAGAATCTTGCCCAAACCACACAAGTTTGTGACATTTGACTAGTGCTAGATGTTCTTGTTGACTGCAAGAATATTTATTGTATTTCCTACATATACATTGGTTTTTGTACTCTAATTATTGAAAGTATTCATCTGTAAAAATATGTTTTCAAAAGCCTGTATTCTTCTCTCCATTTCCACTGTAATTGTTCAACTCTCACATCTATATGAAAGAAGGGTATTATTAAAGAACTCTTCCCAGCAATATAATTCCATTTTAATGGCATTGGGTCAAAGGGCATGAGCCCATTTACTGCTGGATCAGTAACCAACCATTAAAGATTTATATAAGGTGATCTTCTCTATATATTTTGCTTTCCCATATATTTGTTTTGGCCTTATATAAAGTGATTGTTTTCTATGCATGTTCTACAATGAAATTGTAATTGTGACTGCCGTCCATTTTATGCATGTATAAATTAAACTATAGTGCTTTTACCATATGTATATTTTCACTCTTTATCTCTGTTAGATTTTTCCTGTCACTAAAATGTATTAAGATTTCAGTATAAAATTAATAAATTATCAGCTTATTGACAAAACTTGTTGATATGTATGCCAGATCTAGCAGTTTATCTGAGAGACAGTTTATTAATCATATTTCATATTGTAGAAAATTAACTTAAAATGTTAATTCCTTATGATTTGAATAATTTCAGATAGTTAATGTTCTAATATAAATAACATTTTCAGTTGACAGCAGGTTTTGTGCCAACAAATATGGTTACTCAATATAAGTAAATTGTTACACTGTCGGTTAATGACAATGTTGTTTAAGTTTACATTTTCAAATTCTTAGGATGCAATTTTTGTTGTTGTTGAAATTTTAGTCACAAAAATAACAAAGTTTTCTTCTGCAGTCATTTGAGTTTACATCTGAAGACCTAACAGACTTAGGGGAAATGGGAAGAGGAAATTATGGATTTGTCAACAAAATGACTCATGAGAAAAGTGGCACTGTCATGGCTGTGAAGGTATGTCTCCATTTATCCAGTTGTGGAGTTTAATGGCATTAGTCTACAGACTAATCTGAAAGTTTACAGAGTTGTGGTACTTCCAGTGCTGTTATATGAAGGTGAAGCATGGACTTTACACAGTCAGTATGTGAGAAATTCTATCACTTCCACACAGTCAATATGTGAGAAAGTTCTATCACTTCCACACAGTCAATATGTGAGAAAGTTCTATCACTTCCACACAGTCAATATGTGAGAAAGTTCTATCACTTCCACACAGTTTATATGTGAGAAAGTTCTATCACTTCCACACAGTTTATATGTGAGAAAGTTCTATCACTTCCACACAGTTTATCTCAGAAAATTGATGGAACTTCAGATATCAATATTAGTTTCTAGATATCACTGTCCTCGATAGAGCTGGCATCCATAGCACTAATACTATTCAGATGCAGTCACACATAAGTAGGCCGTGTAGTACATATGCTACATACCATCTACTAAAGATGCTCCTCTATGATAAGATCTGGAAAAGTATGTGCTCTCAAAGTGGTACTACATGGACTCATTAAAGACCTCACTGAAAGCCTTTGGTATAAACTATTATATATGGGGAACCATAATGCATGTTTTTTTAATTGTACTTTGAAATAACACAAAAGTTGCATCTTGTAAAAGAAAATGAGAGCTGTGGAAACCAACAGTGGAGACTGGCTAGAAAGACATGGGCAGATCAAACACCAAAGTGGTCATACCATGCCCAGCCTGTCCAAGTACCTTTGGGACCAACATAGGGCTCATTAGCCATCTACAAACTCATAGACAAGGACATAACTCTAAATGAATTTCATAAAGTGGATGTAACAAATGGCCATCATCATTTGTGACAACATGTACAGTGGAGTTTGGGATTTTTATGATTCAGCACAAATTTTCACCCTTTGTCCAGTTTAATTTAACTCTTTACCTACGGAATTATTTTCATTGTAACGGAATTATGTTTCTTTGAATCACTAAATGTCAGCAAGTTCTGAACTCATTAACTTTTTGTATTTGTCAATACAACCAACTATATTAGACAGCAACTGAAAGCAAAATGATTTCACAACAGGATGAAATTATTAGTAAGACATAATATTTTATGGTTAGTGATGTAAGAGACGAGTGATTAAATAAAAAAACAAAAGAATGTCTAAATTGCTCATCAAGAGGTGTATTCATGGCTGAATTATGATAGCGATACCAGAAGCTCTGTAATTGTATTTAATAATAATAACTTTTATAATGATAATAATAGTAATTGTAACTTTTCCTGTCAATCTACAGTACGCATGACCATGTGAACATCTATAATTCTTGTCTGTTTTCTGTAGTATGTTTAAATTTTTGTCTTGATAAAGACTTTTTGGTCAAAACATCGATTTGTGTGTTATTATGTGTGTCTTGAGTAATTAGCAAAACTTCATTACCCTGTTCCTGAAATGATTCTTAGGGCTTTCAAATTCATTGAGAAAATGCAACTACTTATTTTAATACTGAAAATTGTTGAGCTCTGTGTTATGATTTTATACACATTTTTCAAGAAGTGAATGTCTACAAATATATGAAAACCCTTGATAATGGGATATAAGTATGCTTTGGAAAGTACTAAGTATGCTTTGGAAAGTACTAAGTATGCTTTGGAAAGTACTAAGTATGCTTTGGAAAGTACTAAGTATGCTTTGAAAAGTACTAAGTATGCTTTGGAAAGTACTAAGTATGCTTTGGAAAGTACTAAGTATGCTTTGGAAAGTACTAAGTATGCTTTGGAAAGTACTAAGTATGCTTTGGAAAGTACTAAGTATGCTTTGGAAAGTACTAAGTAGCTTAAAAGTCTTTTTTGGTTATATCAGAACCATCAAAAATAATATAAATTACTATTTGGTCATGAAAAGTCAATAAAAATTAGAATATTCCTTTCTAGCCTCTATAATTGATAATAAAAATAACCTACCCCCATTTAGAAAAGTAACCACACCCTATAGGATTTAATAATAGTAGTAATAATATCTCTACTTCTACCAAATAATTGAACTTGTTTGTACTCTTGATTCTTAAATTCAACTTGAATAACTGAGATGATTAAAACTGATATTTTCAGAGGATCAGGTCAACAGTTGAGGAAAGAGATCAGAAACAGTTGTTGATGGATCTGGATGTTGTTATGAGAAGCAATGAATGCCCATATATTGTTCAGTTTTATGGAGCATTGTTTAAAGAGGTGAAGATTTGCATGTTTCATGAAATGTTTTTTTTCTATCCTCTGTACATTTGTTTACTTTAGCTTCATGTTAATTAGAAAAGTAATGTGATCATTACATTGTTGTTGAAAGATGTTTCATGCTTGTTCCAATCAGTGAGGTACTTATATTTGTTCTTCTTCTGCGTTCTATCTCTGATAACAAACATGAAAATTTGTGTAATTTCTGCCAGGAAGAGTGAGGAACATTGTGCTGCTGCTTTCACAGGAGAGCTGTGTTTTGCATCTTCTGGCCCAGCACATCCTTTTTTCCCACATGCTTTTATTTAAAATGAGCTTCCCTAGATGTGCAGCCTTTCTATCTGTTGCTAGGCAAATTAGTATCTACTCTATTCCGTGTTGATTTATGATTCTGTACTTTTGGACTATGCAGGCAAAAATGTAATCCTGAGTTGCAACTTCCAAGGAGACAGTGAGCAGGGATTTAGACTTAAACTGATTAAGTCAATCTCTACGGAGAAGTTCTTCTGCCAGTGACCCTGTATTGTGTAATTAAATGCAATTGCCTCCTATGTCCTCAGGTACTGACCCTTATCTCGACTGTGAGCCACTTTTAGTATAGGTAATTGCTCAGTAAATTTGAACTAGAGTTGGTTTGTTCTCTTAGCCAATGTTTCATTCACTGATATTGTGAACAACTCACTCAAATTGGAGCATCTACCCACATTTTCTTTGTACTGGGTTGTTATGGTATCCTGCAATTACCATTCCACACAACCTGCTGCCAGAAGACATTTGAAAGCTGGCTCTCAAGCATGATCATTGCTTTCATTATGGTTATAATACTCTCAGTTATACATGCACATGACTCTTCCCTCTAGCTCTGTGCTGCCTTTGTGTGTACTCATCAGATTCTTCTTCTTCTTTCGTTCACTTGAAACATGTCTATATCTGTAATTCTGTCTCCTGAATAAAACTCACTGTCTTTTGTAGTTCATACAGTGTCCTGTAGAGGTTTGATTCCAGTGTTGTTTCCTCTTGCCAATATGTATGCCTCAGCATTTCATGTTCAGAACACTCTTGAAGTATATGTTTGGCACTCTGTGCTGCCTGTACACATGGCAGTGTTGCCAATCTTGAACTTCGTATACATGTGACTGCGGAGTCGGTTGTGTCCTGTTCTGAGACGTAGAATTATAACTTGTTCTGATCTGTTCATAATGTCTCATCAGATGAATTGTACTTCTCTGAAGACTTTCTCACTATTCTTGCCTTAGTGAGTTTTTAGACATGACAACCTGGCATACTAGACCAGTCATTGTCTGTAACTGTTCTGCGACTGTTTTTTGCTGTGGCATCAGATTCTATTCTGAGATTTTTTTGTCATGTGCAAACAGTTCTCATTCCACCTCAGTATGCACTGCCCAGACATGATTCATAAAGCATTGGCCAAATTTCTTTTCATGAGCTTCAAAACAATCTGTTTCAACGGTGAACTTCAAGGAGGTGTTTTAGAATCTTGGTTATCTGCTAACCCTTGGATTGTACAAGAGCAATGCCTATCCCATGTACCTCACCTATATTTGTAATTGGTTGGCAAGTAGGGAATTGGTCTTTTTTTAAAGAAGATGGCATCCTTCAACAGGATTTTATGTATTTTTAAAAATTATTTTACATCATAGCATTTCTATTTCTTCAAATTTTGACTTTCTTCAAAGTATGGGTTTTCGACAACCCTCTGGTATTTCTGTCTGCTATATAAAGATTGTGAACTATATTTCAAATCTTTCAAAGTCTTCCCCATCTCTCCTTTGTCTGTTTTTAACTTAGTTTTACGTGTGTTTCTCATGATAAATATCCATCTTGCGATCATATCCACTTCTATTTTTAATTTTTGAGCTCTTCATCTCTGGCATATTTTCTTGGCATGTCTGTCAAAGAGTCTTTCTCTACTGGTGTTTGCTTTCCATAATTCCTAGTTGGTAGTCCTATAAAACCATTAAATGCATGCATCCATTTATGCTTGGTTGTTGATTCAACATTCGATGGCGTGCTCTTTGATCCAGTGCCATTGTATGATATATATATATCTGTGTGTGTGTGTGTGCGTTTATATAAAAATAAACATTATATATATATATTATGTTTGTGAGCTGTTATTTTGTATAACATATACGCATATTACTGATAGGAAAAACTTTGCGTCCAGAATAAAACTGATTATTATTATAATATTTAATTTTGTGAGATGAATGTATATTAAAGGTTTTTATGTCCCCTCCATACTATAAATTAGAGTATACAGCAATAATAACTCATTCTTGAAAGTGAGAATTCTGTGGGCAAATTGGTTAGGGAAACAAATTCAGCACCCCTTAAAATGTCCCTGCATTGCAGATATGATTTCATCATTTTGCCCAGTGCAGCCAAGGGGTTAATGATAGAAGGACATGAAGCACATGTGTATGCTACAATATTTTAGCTGTACAATAACGGAATAAATTTTTGAAAACTTTGTAGCTTCGGGTAATAATCAATTGAAAAGCAAATGTCAATTAAAAAATGTCATTAGATTCTAGAACAATACATAAAATTAATACCACTGAAATGAAATGTGTGAGACGTATGATTGGAGTTAGCTTGAGAGACAAAATCAGGAATGAAGCACTAAGGAAACAATTAGGGATCAAACCAACAATAGAATACATACAGAAACAACAAGTTAAATGGTACGGCCACATAACCAGACAGAAAGAGCAAAGTATTATCCAAAAAACACTTAACAAACGATACGAAAACAGGAGACCTAATGGACGCCCTCGTAAAAGGTGGATAGATAGTGTATTAGAGACACTCGGAAATATAACAGCAGAGGAGGCAAATAGAAGGGCAAAAGACCGTACACTCACTCTCCCCTCAACACCGAAAGGTAAATCAGGACAGAAAGAAGAAAGAAGAAGAATTAAAAAACAAAAGAAAATTGAAAAATGAAAAGAAATATTAATTGAAAAACAAAAAGAATTATTAGTTGAAAACAAAAAGTGATATCAATTGAAGAACAAAAGAAAATATCAGTTGAAAAACAAAAGGAAACATCTAACATCAATTAAAAAATAAAAATAAATAAAAGAAATATCAATTAAAAAACAAATAGGAAATATCAATTAAAAAACAGGGAAATATTAGCCATAGATAAACGGTATGGGATTTACATGACATGGCTTGGAGATTCCTGACATGTGCTAAAATGTTTACAAGAGTTCTTGTGTGGAGTAATTCATGAATGACACTATATAACAAATACAAATTAAACACTTTATATGATCATGTAATGTATATTGCACTTGTTGGTCCTAGTTGAAAATTGGTTTTTTATTTGATTATTGTCTAGGGGGACTGCTGGATTTGCATGGAACTCATGGACATTTCTCTTGACAAGTTTTACAAGTTTGTTTATAGTCATTTAGGTTCATTCATTCCTGAGAATATTCTGGGCAAAATCACTGTAGCTGTAAGTATTACATTTTATATATATATATACATATCATCATCAGGTAGCATATTCTTAACAGAATGTAGCAGTCATCACAGCTTTTCAATACTTCTGTCAATCTTGAGCCAGTCTGCCTGCTTCTATACTGTCATGTTCAGGTGATCTTTGATATCTTGCATCCACCTTCTTCTTGGTCTGCTTCATGTTTGTCTCCCTTGCATCATCCCCTCCATTATGATATATATATATATATATATCATCAGGTGCCATGCCGGCTGGCATAGACAATCATGGCTCTCAACAGCTCTATCTCCAGCATTATATATCATGATCGTTGTTGTTTTCATGTCAAACCATTGAATATTTTCTCACATTGTTGCCCGCTGTCTCTGTTACCTTCAATCTTGCTTGTTGTGACTAGGTTCTCCAATAATCCCTGTCTCATGAAGTGGCAAAAAAATGAAGATTGTCTTTTTCTTATATTATTGATTAAGGTCCATTTCACATTTGACTCTTTCAACACCTCCACATTAGTTTTTCTGGCAGTTCATGGTAATTCTCAGCATTCTTCGACGACAATCAATATAAGGTAATACTGCGTGAAACGTAACAACAATAGTACTTACGTAAAACATAGGTTTTTAGAACGTTCTCCTTAGACACAAAAGACTATCACTGCTTCTTCTGCATTCGTTCTCAAACTCCTGCAGGATGTAGTCCAGAGAACAAAATGCGTTGTGTCATGGTTTACAGTATTGCTGCGATATCTGCGCCTTTTGGCCTGACACATCCGACTTCAGCATGGCTTTGGGTCACTGACCCTATATGGGATGGGACAGCCAACTCCATCCCATAATCTCCTTAGTCGCCTTTTACAACATGCGTGGAAGGTAAACAGTGTTGCTATTCTTTGCTCCCCTTTCGGGTGCTGGCAACACATGGATGGATATTTTCTTTGAAAACATATGTAATCCCAAGAATTCCTCATCCTCTGAATCAGAATCCATAGACATTTCATGAAAATTTTGTCAAATTTTCGAGCAAACAAATGGAGTAGAAATTAAACACCACTGCTGTCTTACGCCATACTTGGGACATAACTGAGTGGGAAGGACATGATGTAGTCCTAGCTTCATATGGCATGAATTATTGGTCATGTGAGCCTAAAATCTTGTAGTTCCGCACCGATAAATGTTCCACACTGCATAGCAACCGACAGGGCTATATAGAAAAATATCCATATGCGACTAATAATCAACGGCAGAGTTGTAAAGGTTAATGAACATTAGTAAAATGAAGGAAAGATAATGGAAAATACTGATGGCTTCAGAAGTTTGTATTAACCTTTAGGACCCTGAATTAAAATTAAGAAATATCCCCTGGGCCTGAATTCTTTTTTGGAAAATTTGCGTTATTGATGGTGGGTGTTTTGAAAAAGTGATAACTTTTTGGTTTTAAAAGATATCAAAATAATGTTTGCACATCTAAATAAAGGAGTGAATAGTGAATAAAATCATGTTTTTGTTGTTGTTGTTGTATGTGTGATATAACAGTTGTGAGCAAGTTGTGAAGTTGAAAATTCGGGGGGAAATCGCAAAACGCCATTTTCAAAATTGCATATATATCTTCTTGACGACTCTAATACATGAGCAATGTGTGGCAACATTGATAAAAATACTCATAAATACCTATACTTATTGTATATGTATTGTTTTATATCCAAACTAATATAATATGAACTAAAATAACTAATAAAACGTGAAGAAATCGCATATAATGTCCGTCCGGTCAACACTAGGTCTATGCCGACACGCAACATAATTATTGTCCATGCACACATGTGGCACCCCTGATACATATTATTTTTGTGTTTTTGCATGAATAAACACATATTCTTATTAAACAACAACATATTAAACACAAAGAACAACAATTATAACATGTAGTCAGGATCATTTACCCATGCCACGCAGTACTCAATTTGATAGTAAAATACTGCCAAAAATGGCAAAAGTCGCTCCTGAAAAGCGTTGATAACATCAGCCGGCTTTCTCCTTCTATACATCACTAATGTGTAAAAGAATTTGACCTTTACACTGTGACGTATTCCTAGCTTCGTTTGGCGGGCTTTATACGTCATCGGTTCATTACTTCGTGAAGTTCCGAGCTCAGGAATCGGGCGATATCGTATGGTGAGCAGCCTTGCCCACCGTCACATGGGAGCGTATACTCCGGGTGCGTGACCTCACCCATAGGGGCCTAAAGGTTAAGAGATACTCATCATCACAGCAGTCTGGAAATGGTTTGATGGTGCATATTATGTTTTTGAATGAAAGTGGGTCCCGCCGAAGACGGGTGTGTCGGAACATTGGTGCAAATAAAACGGCGACACAACGCATTTCCATTCTCTGGACTACATCCTGCTGGAAATCTAATAGGGCCATGGTCCTGCTACAAGAGAAATTCATCAGGAGTTTGAGAAGGAACGCTGAAGAAGAAGAATGAAAGTGGAATTTGCATGCAGCTATGTGAAATTAGTTTCTTCTATGTTAAACTTCTCTTTTCCCTCTTTTATTTTGCAGACAGTAAAGGCTCTGAATTATCTGAAAGAAAAATTAAAAATTATACACAGAGGTAAGGATTTTTTTTGTTTATTTGTTTCACTCCCCAGTAATTACCAGAGACTGTTTCCTGTTTTCTATGTGATACAAATGGAGTATTTCCAAGGACTTTCTTTTATGCCCAGAAGACTCCAACTCTCAGTGAAATAAAAGGCTTTCAGAATTGTCCTACTCAGAGGAGTCTATATGTGTATGTAGAAGGGATGTTTCACCTTTTTGTATGAAAGACCTAATCACATAGAAAGTCTACAAACATTTGGTGGTATCATTGTTGGCAACTTTTTACTACAAAACTTATATGAATGCATGGCAATGAGGTACAGATACATAAGAGTATATTTTACTCTTATAAAAACATGTAATACATAAGAGTATACTTTAACAAAAATAATGTTGAATGTTTTAGTTCTGGTATAAGGTTATGCAGAATGGGGTAAACAAATGAGTTGCTGATTCTCAATGCTGTTGTTTATGTAAGCTTTATCTGATAATAGGTGATAACTGCAGCAAAAATGTAATCCGACAGGTGAAACTTGGAACATGATAATGAAGTTTTACTAATCGTCAATAACAAATATTACAACATACAAAAATCAATGTTCTGACCAAAAGGTCTTTATCAAGAACACAACATAACACATTTAAGGATAGAGATGAAACAAAACCACAAACAGAAAATTAGTAGAATATCGCAAGATATTGCCAAAACAAACAGAAAATAAGACAACACAACTGGATATCTGTACATCCATTATATTATTGAATGTTAATCCCCAAACAAAACAAACAGAAAAATTAGATAACATAACCGGATATCTGCACATATGAATATTGGATGTTAACCCCCAAACATTTGTTTGTCATAATCTCCTAGTTTTTTGGGGGGGATCTATGCACAAAATTGAATGCAAATTAAAAATTCAAGTGTAAAATTGATGAAATATTGCATCAAGTCATCACCATGTGGCTGTAAAGTGCACCATAAAGCAAACAGAAAATATTTTTTCTCAGACACACTAATCATACGTCTTCTCATGACATATAAACCATTCCATTGCAGTATTATATATTTGAAAAATTACGTAGATATATCAATATCAATCAAACAAAAAAGAAACAGGACTTGCTGTGTAGACATGTCAAACTGCAAACGAGAAGAAGAATCAAACAAGAGATCGATAAAAAGGCATATAACTGACATTTATTACATTTTTCAGCATAAAATACAAATTGAAATCAGCTGGTTTGATCACTTCTAGACCTACATAGATGTAACACGTTTTACTTTAGCTTCAATGAAATTTTTGCATGCAATTTGAAAGCGAATTATAATAATCAAAGGCATGTCATCAAACTGTAACTAAGGTCGCCAATATTTACATAACAAATTTCATCACAAACAAGGGAGTAAATTCATTTTTTTTAAATTAAGCCCTACATAGTTCTTTTCCATATTGAAACGAATGGATCAGTGATTTTAATGTATTTTGAGGACAAATGTCTCGATTTTTCAAGCATAGCTGGTGTCTGAAGCAAAGGATTCGCTAAAAGTAGCTCCATGTAAGCGTCGCTGGATCACTTAACGTGATTAAAAGACATTATTCATTGAAATATTTCAGATTTCACATGTATTTTATGGCTTTATTACTTGTTTATTTCAGTTTCAATGGATTGCACCCTATTATTATGTATGTCTACATTTTCTAGGGCTATAATATAATCACTGTATCATTTTTACCCAGATGTGAAACCCTCAAACATTCTGCTGGACAGAAAAGGCAACATCAAACTATGTGATTTTGGCATTAGTGGACATTTAGTAGATTCGATTGCCAAAAGTCGAGATGCTGGATGTCGACCATACATGGCAGTAAGTTTGCATCAAGTTTATTACTAGCATCATTTTGTCACAGCACTTGATTCACAGTTGGAAATGAGTTGGTATTGTTTCCATGTTTATGCAGTCGATCCCACTGCAATTAGTCACTTGGCCACTGAAAGAGTTAAGCAAAGAACTGCTCATGTATTTACCAATGTTAGTATCTAGAATTATGAACATTTATTTTATGCTGTGGGATCATATCTATTGTTGAATTTTAAAGAATTTTTGGACAGTTTTCATATCATTCTTCTTCTGCATTCGTTCTCAAACTCCTGCAGATTAGCAGGATGTAGTACAGAGAACGGAAAGCGTTGTGCCATGGTTAACAGCATTGCTGCGATATCTGCACCTTTCGGCCTGACACATCCAATTTCAGCTTGGCTTTGGGTCACTGACCCTATATGGGATGGGACAGCCAACTCCATCCCATAACCTCCTTAGTCGCCTTTTACGGCATGCATGGAAGGTAAACAGTGTTGCTATTCTTCGCTTCCATTTCGGGCCCCGGCAACACACAGGCGTTCATATCATGATTCCGCTCGTGTGTTACTGGGGCCTGAAATGTGAGCAAAGAATAGCAGCACTCTTTACCTTTCATGCATGTCATAAGAGGTAACTAAGGATGATATGGAATGGGCTTGGCTGCCCCCTTCCACATAGGGTCAAAGTGACCCAGAAGCCATGCTGACATTGGGTGTGTCTGGCAAAATGGTGCATTATTACAGTACAGTTGTAAATCAGGACACAATGATTCTGTTCTCCTGACTATATCCTGCTAATCTGTAGGATTTTGAGAACAAACACAGAATAAAATGTGACTTTGTTGATAACACTGGTCAACTTTGAAATCATTACTGACTTAAAAAGTCCCTAATCTGTAGTATCTTGGTTTTCTAAATACAAATATAACCATAAAAATTGTATTGGCTCTGTTTTTGAAGATATTCCATGCAGTTCAATTTCTATTTACTATGTTTCCCCATGTAAATGTATCCTGTATAATTGCAACAAAATCGTTAATAAACCTAGAATGATGTAATATATATATTGCATAATATGATCATGAACACATCACCCAGAGTTGATTACATCATTTTTTGATGCAATGCAATAAACTACTAGGTGGCTGCTGAAGTAAGCTGATGTCGGCAGTGTACTTTATAAAGCCCAGTCAGAAAGGTTGGGAATTTAAAATATTTCAGACTTTGTGTGAGATAGATTAAGCTACTGTTACATAAAACTGTTATTATTTTATCCATTTATATACAATACAGAACAGTAAGACCTAGACTTAATGTTAATTTCGTAGACAATTTCTGTTATATCTGTGGAGAAGTGACATTTGCCAAACAGAAAAAAAGTTTCAGTTCTCAGGTGAAGAAGGCATATCATATTTACTTTGGATGCAGGGTTGGTGACCAAGACAAGCCTTGGGCACCCTTCGTATGCTGTGCTACAGGTACAATGCAGCTTTCACAGTGGTTGCATAGAAAAAGAACATCAATGACATTTGCAGTCCCCATGGTGTGAAGAGAGCTGAGCAACCACGTAACTGACTGTTACATCTGCTTGGTTTCTCTTCTTTCCGGCGGAATAATGAAGCAAAAGAAGTTGGTAGTCTACTCAAACATTCCATCTACATTGAGACCAGCTCCACGTGGTGGAGGGACTTCCTATTTCAGAGCCTCTAGTAGAATATTCTCTTGATTCATTTGATGAGGACAAGGGTGATCTACTAATGTAACACGCATGTGGTTGTGTCTGTGGGTCTCACCAATGGCCCACTAGACATACCATCCATGCAACAAAAAAACTTAGTGGATGACATGCTGTTATATTGATTCTTATAGAAGCTTCATGGCATGTCATCTATACATTTATGATTTTGTTTTGTTGTTGAAATGTTTTTAATGTTTGCCTGAATATATATGTATTTATATATGTGGTTGGGAGGGAGCCAGAGATGCACTGTACAGCACTGAGGAGGAGGAAACTGACATCACTGTTTTTCCTATGGCTGAGGCCCATTATAGGGGCACAGTGACTCAGGACGTGACAATCCTTTTGACTTGAACATTTGGTTGCATGCTTGGAGCAATAGAGACGTTGGGCATAACAGCAGTCAATTGTTGGTGGGGAATGAGCACAGTGGACCCTATCTTGGCTACAGTGGCTAGGAGCAGTGCATAGGTTGAAACCTACCTTCCTGGAGGTGTGATAGTTATTCTCTGGCTCTGTCCTGGGGTGGGCCGAAAATCCACAGACTTCCCAGCAATATAATGCCATCTAATGGCATTAGATCAAAGGGCATGAGCCCATGGACCGCTGGATCAGCAACCAACCAACTAATAATAACTTTTCTTTTGTACAGATTTGAAAGCTGGACAGTAAATGTAGACATGGAAAGGATTCATGTTTTTGAATATAAGTGTTATAGATATTTCCTAGAAATCTGTTACATGGAACATATTACAAATAAACAAACATGAACCACTTTTGATGGAAGTGAGGTGGTTATTAACTTGCGTGGTTTGAGCGTTTAATGATACACCACTTTATTAAAACTATTTTGCAAGGAACAGTTCAAGTTGAAAGTAGAAAGAAGAGGTAGAAAGAAAATCATTGGTTGGCAATATCAAGGAATTGTCCAATCATGATTTTTCAACATTTATCAGAATTGCAGAGAGCGGAAATATTTGGAGGACTTTTTGTGCTAATATCTCCATCCAATGTAGTAATCCTGCAGGTTAAAGGTTTTGTTATTTATTCTATTTTATGCTTCAATTATTATTTTATTAAACATGTTTCATAAATTAAACAAATTAATGTCTGCATTCATTATTGTCTTTATCATATCATTTCCTTAGTAGTTTTTGTCTTCTGTTAAAAAATGATTCCATCATATTCATTCAATGTTGCTAACTATTTTACAGCCAGAGAGAATTGATCCAAAAGCTTCCAGCAGGGGTTATGATGTCAGGTCAGATGTTTGGAGTCTTGGTATTACTCTGGTGAGTAAAACATAAAATAATTACTTGCCGTGTTGAAGTTTCATTTTTCATTGAAGTCTATCACTGCACTTCTATTGGTGCCCAGTCTCTTTCATCAAAATAAAAGGTCATTATTATCAGTTCTGCAACTTAACAGCTTATATATTGGCAATGTTGCTGATTACCAGTCACTCTTCCTGCTGATATATATATATACAGATCTGTCTGTAGTTCTGTGAGAGACAACCAACTCCAGCACCTGATATTATATTTTCCCATATTTTATTTTGACTACCCCAATTTTTGTTGTTGTCCAGGCACGGTTGATTACCTGTAAGATGGTATTATATAGGTCAGCTGATCTTAAACATAACCATTTCTTCTCTATTTATTTTTTATTGTGGTTAAGTGATGGTCTTATGTCCCAAGCATGTTTCTGACAATGTCTTGAATTTGGTTATTCATGCTGTATTTGATGTATGACACTCAACAGAAGTTGATGTAGGACAGCAGAAGTTGAAGTATGCCACTCCATTGACTCAACAGATGTTGATGTATGCCACTCAACTGACTCAAAAGTTGATATATGACACTCCAACAGCCATTATCTCTCAGAAATAAATAACACATTATAGTGAAGACAGTCTGATTTTTTCATGCCAGTACATCTTTGCTTTGGTGAAATAGGAAATGGAAGTATTCTCACATGTAATAGTAAATAAATTGATTAGCCTAAAAACCTGTATTAGCAAACCATGTAATTTAAACTGATCAAAGTATGATCAGTGGGGACCAAAACCAATATATCAGTTATTGGTCCTGTAAAAATATTTGTACATCAGTGATTGGTTCAGAAAGAGTTAACAAAAGATATGCTGGTTATGTAAAATAGTGTTGCAAAGCGATTCGGTGCTGCTAGAATAGACCTGGTTCAATTCCCGTCAGCTGTAAGAATAATTTCCATGTATCCTCATGCTTTCTACTTGAATTTACTTGTATATTATTTGAAGCAACTTTGTTCTGTCTCTATGTTATTTATGTTTGCAAGAAGGCCTTTAAGTCTTTGTGTACAAATATGCATGTTCTGTGTTTGTGTTCCTGAGGATACTTTAATACTTGTAAGGGATGTTTGTTGATGTTGTAATAGTCCTTGTTTCGATTGGTCTGTTCTCAGTGACTTGAGTACACAGGCTGAAAGTCTTGACCGGGCCACATCTTTTTTGGGGATGTGGTTGGTCAAGTACGGAAAACCTGTTTACTTGTGTTGCAAAGCGATTCGGTGCTGCTAGAACAGACCTGGTTCAATTCCCATAAGCTGTAATAATTATTTTCATTTATCCTCATGCTTCCTCCTTGAATTTACTTATGTAAAATAGTGAGGAGTGAAATTAAAGAGGGTGGCTATTTATGTTATTTATATCTATTACAATGTATACTTACTTTTTTCTTCTTCATTTATTCCCCAACTCCTGCTGGTTAGAAGGATGTAGTCTAGAGAGTGGAATGCATTGTGTCATGGTTTGCAGTTAGGCTGCAATATCTATACCTTTTGGCCTAACACGTCCCACTTCAGCATGTCATATGGGTTGTGTTGATATTATGATGGAACAGTCAATCCCTCCTACAAAACCTCTTTAGTTGCCTCTTAGGACATGCATGGCAGGTTACAGTGTTACTATTCATTGCTCCCCTTTTGTGCCCTGGAATACATCTTTTTATTCTCTTGTTTCTTGGTTATTAGATAAATATTTAGCTAATATTGTGTGACATATTCTGTGGAGAATGCAAATAGTGATGACAACAGGTTCACTTAATATGTCTTTAGAAGTTCTATAGTATGCTTAAAGATGACATAGATCACAGAGCTCAGTGATTAGTGAACTGGCTTTCAAATCCTGTGATCTGAGGTTCAATTTTAGGTTTGACTAGAAATATATTTAAAATCACCAATACTAAGTCACACCAGCCTAAGGAAATATGAACCATGTCTTCTGGAAAATTAATGTAAGTGGGTGTAAATGCAGTTGTTTTTATGTTTATCATGACTATTTTTCCAAGATCTAACAGTCTTCAAGCTCTTGTTCTTCAGTCAAACATTACTTTGTTTCATGATCTGCACATGTTTACAGTTATTATAATAGTTCTCTATAGTAAAGAACATGTTTAGTTCCCTTTTCCACACCTAAGATGTATTGTCATTTATTAGTGGCATACCTAGGGAATATGTGGTCAAAATTACTGCTTTTACTTTTCCAACAGACCTGGTGCCCATTTCCTTAGGCTGATTGACCAAGTGTTGGTGACTTTAAAAATATTCCCAGTCAAACTGAAAATTGAACCCTGGATTTCTGGGCTTGGAAGCCAGTGCACTAATCACTGAGCTACCAGTCCATAATGTTCTGATAGAATACTCTGGTTTTAGATTTAAAGGTCTGAGACTAAAGAGACTTGAATCCATAAAATAATAACTGGATATTTTTTACCTTTGTTTCAATTTATGTCTTTATAGGTACAGATATTGAAGAGGTAGCAGGTAGCCCTTTTACAAGGTTATTTAATATGTACATAGCTGAAGCACTGGAGTACTTAGCGTTTATTAGCCATACGACCAATTTCCCCGTTCAGCACCTACTGGCATAATTTTACATATCCTGCGATTTCCACGTACTCGCAATTATTTATGTTTCTTTGCATTGCTATCCCGCAATTTCTTCATTCAAGTTAGACCTGCCGATTGATATAGTTTTTCAGTTTCATGTTATCGCTTGAAAACAAATATATTATGGAGAACACAAGGCAGGATTTCGAAAAGCTAGTGGACAGAAAAAGCGTTTCAAAGACACGCTCAAGTCATCCTTGAAACATCTTAACATTGACATAGGCGCTTGGGAGAGCCTCGCTCAGGATAGAGCAGCATGGCGTTACAGCATTAGAACGGGAGCACTAGCGTCAGAAGAATTCAGACAAGAAACTGCAAGACAGAAGCGGACACGTAGAAAAGAAAAAACATCTCAACCTCACACAGATACCTTCTATTGTTGTCAATTCTGTAAAAGAACATTTTGTGCGCGCATTGGACTTGCTAGTCATTTAAAAACGCACTATTAACTTTATTATTTTATTATTTATTGTTATTATGGTTGAGTTTTTGGTCATCGTCGATCACGACGGACGAACATCATCATCGCTTGAAAGGAATTCGCATGCAAAAGAGTGCTTTGTTCACTAGTAGTAAGATATTTGGTGTTCGTTGTTTGTGTGTTGTATTCACTGCTGTAATAAATAACTGAGGATGAATATATATATTTAAAATACTGATAATATTCATAATTGTGCTTTGAGGTAAGAACAGAGTTGCTATATATGTATTTGAAGGACAGTAATGAAATTGGAGGGGAATCTGATGATGATAGCGATTACGTGCCTGCCAATACATTTTTTTAACAAAACTTATGGGGAAAAATACACTGACAGAGGGTTAGTTGATACATTTATTCTCTGTCTCAAGCAGCTGCAATATTTCCTGCTTATGCTACCCCTAACATTGGTGATTTTATCTCAGTTTGTTGTATTAAAGTGCTATTTGAGTGTTTAGTGCAGGGATGAATAAAATACGGTCCGTGAGATTCGAAAATATTGAATCACAATCTAAGCCAAACTAAAATATGCTAAACAATGATGAGAAAATTATTTCATCAAACATTTGATGTTGTTATGGGTAATTTTAACAATTGTTCAGGATGAAATAAACTTCTGAAGAAGACAGTGGCCACCATCAGTATTTGATGTAAAAACAAATGGTATTGACAAATGCTACAAGCTCCATTGGGACTTCAAATGACTATTTTATTTAACTTTAGCACATTGCATTAAAATACAAATTTCCCTCTGCAGCTGAATTTTTTTGGTAATTTGCATTATTTTTGGTGGGTGTTTGGAAAACACAATAACATTTTTTGTTTTTTTAGAGATTTTTAAATATTTTTTAAAATGTACATAAAGAATTGAATACTGAATCGTATGATGTTAGATAGTGGTGAAGGTGAACAAATTGAAGAAAAAAATATACCTATACTTGTCCGATGTGTGGCATTCCTAATAAAATTCTTCTACATACCTAGGTCTATTGTATTTATATAATGTTATTTCATAACTAAACTAACATGCTCATAATATCGCCTATTAAAACAAATAGCACATGTTAGTCACACACACAATAAATTATGTTCAGTGTCAAATATAATGCAGCATAATTTCTGGGTCTGTTCTCCAAAACTAACATGTTACTAATATCTTCTTGAAAAAAAAATACAATTCCCAAAAATTTCTGCTGAATTTTGAATTTTGCTGAAAAAAATCATCAGAATCCATAACAATTTTGTGAAATATAGCTTCCAATATTTACGAATTTTTCTCGATTCGAACAGACGAGTAAAAATTAAGTGACTGATCAGATTTACAACCTATTGAAAAAGGAATGCACAGAGTGTAAGTTAACTCTAGCTTGCCTGGGTGCCGCTAGTTACCAGTTGCCTGAATCTTAACCATCATGTAGTTCCTCGCCATTAAATGGTGCATAATAACGGGCAACTAGAACCGCTGAAAGATGTATACGAAAAACATCAGTCAGCGATTACACCTGCAGACTGCATGCTACAGGTTAAACAACAGCTTTTACCCAATTTCTAAAGAAAATTGTTGAATCTGACTTGCCCAACTCAAAGAAGGTTGACCATCTCTGGTTAAGTATGTGTTGGGGTCAGTTTTTATCAGAATTAGCAAATGTATTATTGTTATTTATTACATGTTCTTGAGTTGTGCATTACAGATGGAGTTAGCAACAGGCAAATTCCCTTACCCAAAGTGGCAGAGTGTGTTTGACCAGCTGCAGCAAGTAGTACAAGGGTCAGCTCCCAGGCTACCAAGTGATAACAGGTTTTCCCCAGAGTGTATAAGCTTTATTAACACATGGTAAGAGAAAATTGTTGTCTGTACTAGAAATGTACTGTTGTCATCAGTCTCTTTTTATTCCAGTAGGAGTATAAGATTACAACTGTATGTCCTCAATGCAGGAAGCTGCACCAAAGCATGTATTTTTGGTGGTTATTTCTGTAGAATCTTCATATTCAGAGAATGGTAGAAATGGGAGTGACTAGAGGCAATGGGAGAAAGTGCTCCCTCTCCAGAAAGATCAGAAGAACTCGTAATCAGCAACTGACTGGGACACAGAGCATATATGGGAATGCCCCCAGTGCTGTGACGCTTGTTTCTAATCAAGAATCTTCATTTGCTTATATAACCATGTAGATGTCTCATTATGACTTCAGTCATTCAACTCTTTCTATCCCCAATCAATATGTGGAACTACCCAGATCACCAAAAAAGCATCACACATTTATCGCAAAATTCAAATTGAGCTCCACTACACTATGAAATTCCCCCCTTCCCTCTGAGTAAGAGGCTACTTCTCAAAGCATTTCATACTGTTTACAGTTGGGGCCTTCTGTGGATGAAATAAAGCTCTGGACAAACTTTCCCATTGCACAAATGGATTCAAGGACTGTATTGCTCATAATTCCTGGGAATTGAAATAAACAAAACAAATACTCTGAAACATCGCAAGTTCATTCATTCATTCATTTTCCTTTTGCGCTGAAGTTAGCGCAGAGGTCAGATCTCTCCAATTCTGTCTGTTCAAAGCTATTCTGTGCAGTTCTTGAATAGTATGAATATTGATTGTTTTACTTTCTCTAAGTATTGTTCTTCTGAGTGTTTCTTTTGGTCTACCCCTTGCTCTTTTGCCTGTAGGTATCCATTCACATTAAAGCTATATATGTATATATTACTACATTATTGTGTAAAGATCATGTTATATTACCATGTAAGAGCTATACTCATCATCATCAGGTGCCATGCCGACTGGCATAGGCAATCATGGCTCTCCACAGCTCTCTATCTCCAGCATTATGTATCAAGATTGTTGTTGTTTCCCTGCCGTTCCAGGTTGTCAAACTGTCTAATATTTTCTCATGATGTCGCCTTCTATCTCTGTTGCCTTCAATCTTGCCTGTTGTGACTATGTTCTCCAAACCTCCTGTCTCATGAAGTGGCCAAAAAATAAAGATTATCTTTTTCTCATATTATTAATTAAGTTCCATTTCACATTTGACTCTTTCAATACCTCTACGTTCATTTTTCTGGCAGTCCATGGTATTCTCAGCATTCTTCTGTAGAATCACATCTCTATTGCCTCTATTTCCTACTTTCCTGTTTGTTTATTGTCCAAGACTCGTATCCATATGTTAGTATATGAGTTATATAGCACTGCAGAACTCTCTTCCTCACCTCTAATGACAATGTCATATTATACAATATATTTTTCATTTTTGTGAATGTTGTTTTTTCCTGCCCTATTCTGCTTCTTATTTCTTCTGTAATCGTTGTACCTAAATATTTTAATTGGTGGACCTATTTTAATACTATATCATTCACTTTGATATTGCAAGTTGTGTTATTTTGTTTCTTTGAAATAACCATTACTTCTGTTTTCTTGATATTTAGGAAGAGGCCTTTTTCTTTACTGTCTGTGACTACAACATTAATTAATTCTTGAAGGTCTTCCTCACTTTTAGCAATCAGAACAGTGTTGTCCAGATATCTCACATTATTTATATTATGTCTTCCCACTGACATTCCTGGGATATCAACTAGTGCACGCAATATGTTTTCACTGTATAAAGAGAACAGGTCTGGTGAAAGTACACATCCCTGTCTAACTCCTTGCTTTATTTGTTGAAAAGGGCCAAATTGATTTCCTACTCTTATTGCTGCTGTTTGTTGCCAGTACATGTTCTTGATGATTCTTAAATCCTTACTATTGATATTCAAATTCTCTTATAACTTCACCATGTTAACTTTATCAAATGTTTTTGCATAGTCTATAAAATATAAGTACAGGTCTGTTTTTACCTCTATAAACCTCTCCATTATTATTCTCAAAATATATATAGCATTGTTGGTACCTTTGTCTTCTACAAAGCCACATTGTTTTGGACTTATTTCTTTTTTTATTTTGTTTCTCACTCTCTTCATGATGATTCTGAGAAGTATTTTTGTTATTTGGCTTATTGGCAAATTCACTAACACTTCTTTCACCTATTGCACATGTTGTCAGTGAATTTGTAATGGATACTGGTAACATTTTGAATTTACTTAGCAATAACCTGCTAGATGTGAATGCTGTGATAGATGATACTGTATGTGATTGGATAAATTTGATATTAACCTTTAGCAAGCTGGGTTATAACCATACAAACTTTCCCCTACCTCTGGTCTCTTGTTTTTGAAAATTTGTTTGGAAAATACAATAACTTATTTGTTTTTATAAATTTTAAAATAATTTGTGCCCATTTAAAATAAAGAATTGAATATTGCAAATATGTGAGTAAATTATTATTTTTTATGCATGATACGAAAGCTGTGAGGAAGTGGTAAAGATGTTTTTTTCACAAAAAATAAACAAAAACAAATAAACAAGGGTGTGTGGATAGTGCAATAATTTCTTTGTTCTTGGAGACTTTAAAGTAATTTTTGTACATGTAAATAAAGAATTGAATATTGCATATATTGGTATGAGTTTTGTTTGTGTACATGTGATACAAGAAGTGTGAAAGGGTTCTAAAGATGGGGAAAACAGAAAAACATCATGTCAAATAAATTTTTCAAAAATTGCTCAACGTTATTTATTTTACAATGTGGCAAACCTGAAAACATCATTTTTCACACTGCAATACACCTAAGTCTATCGTATTTATGTAGTTTCATAACTAAACTAATATAATATTGCTGAGGAAATAAATAAAAAGTAGCTTATCCTCTCGAAAAAAATGGTTCTAGGAACTTAGTTCTAATACATTAGTTCCATGCTTGTTCCATATCATTTGATATCAAAATCGATGTGTTACTACGTCTACATTAACAATTGTTATTTCCAAGAATTCCTTACTATCAGAATCACAATTGATAATGATTGTACGTCATTTATACATATTTATGGCCATCGTAACCCGCTGATGGAATCCAATCTGGATGTCTCTCAATTTACAATTCTCGTACTACAAAATTCTCCTATTTTCATACACTATACTGATATCAGAAGTTGAATGCTACTGCTAACTATGATTCGCTTATTCCGGTCACATGATATTAACAACCATGTGATTTTCAATTCGCTGGATTGGGGGGGGGGGGGGAGTAAAGCAACTGTCGAGTCCACTCACTAGGGGGTGATACAGGATAAGTTTGACACAAGCAGGACTGGGCATCTGAATAGCAGAATGAGGAATGTGTGGTTTTAACAATTGAGTATGAGTATGCATACAGTATGCACTTATGAGTTTGTGCAATAGTCAGTTCATAGCCCGTGACCTATTGACAGGTTAACTGTAAAAGTTCTGTAATTATGACATATATATTTCTTTCCCAGTTTGACGAAAGAGGACAAACAACGACCAAAATATAACAAATTGCTGGTAAGTTATACATCTCTAAAGCCATAAAATAAATAAAGTTACAATATATAGTTGTATATAATATAATATCTCTTTCACTCTCTCCCTATCTTTAAATGCATTGCATGCATAATAACATCCAATACTTAACATGTATCAACCCAAAAAAAAACTATTGCAACTTCCTCTGGAACCCTGCCAATTTTTATGATATCTGGTTTTTCTGGATGTGTTCGCTTTTTTGGCATAATTTTTTATTTATTTATTGAGTTGCTGATTTATTAACTTGGAGACAATAGAGATAAGTGGATGATGGATATGGTTTGGAGGTGTTTTTGTTTGTGTGTGTCACTTTTATGGTGTGAACAACTAAAATGGACAATGGGACAATCACAGAAACAAACGCACATAAAGGACTTACGTTTCGAAATCATCCATAGGCCTATCTGTAGAAAACCTGGCTCTTCAATTTCCACATCATAACTGACAGCATTTACATCACTATTAAATATTGTCAACATCTCCCTCAACCCCCTAACCTTGATCTACATTGTCTACAACAATGAAGCCTTCAGAATCTTCGTAGTCCAAATCAGCATCTCTATGAAGAATTCACGAACAATGGAGTCACTGAATTTAGATACACACAGTCTGGTTTGCAAACTTGAAGAGACCGAATAAAATACACTATGGGGCTTTCAAATACCAAAGAAAAATCAGGGATGATCACTCTAACAAATAGTTATTGTAAAAGCATGATGGGAAATTGACAATGCCGAGTGTTGTCAGTGACGACAAATGACTATCCTTAATGTAGCTTTAGTTGACATCGGATGTCTATGAAAGTGTGACCTTGTGGCTTTAGTTGACATTGGGTTGTTACAGGTTAAATAGCAAACATCTTTGAAGATTATAATTAGCACACAATGATATAAATCAAACTTGCTTGTGTCAGTTATTGAATGGTGAAATTCCAGCTGGCATTTCATGATCATGTGAAAAATATCACGCGAATGATTGAGATTCACACAGAGAATTGTAACTGACTTCTTATGTATTCAGGTTATTGTCATATTCGGTCATCAAATTTGTCTTTAAAATAGTTCATAAAAATGGCATCCTCATAATAGTTGCTACTTTCACTTATAGCTAATGGGAGTCATAATATGATAATACATTTGTTTGTATCATATCCATCCAATTTCATGTGTTTGTATAATATCATATGTTTGTATCATTTGATTGTATCATATCCATCCAATTATATGTGTTTGTATCATATCCATCCAATTTCATGTGTTTGTATCATTTGTTTGTATCATATCCATCCAATTTTATGTGTTTGTATCATATCCATCCAATTTCATGTGTTTGTATCATATATGTTTGTATCATTTGATTGTATCATATCCATCCAATTTCATGTGTTTGTATCATATCCATCCAATTTCATGTGTTTGTATCATTTGCTTGTATCATATCCATCCAATTTTTCATGAGTTTTTAGAAATGCATTCAGCAGCATACCATTGCAGTATGAATTACCAATCTCTCTTCTCCTTTCTTGAACCTCAAGCTAGTTTGAGAAAATTGGAATTATTAACCTTCAGCACTCTGTCAGTGACTACAGTCAATGCAGTTTGTGCCGCTGGCTGTGACTTGAGTCATCCATAGAATCATCCATAGTCATCCATCATAAATAGAATAGGCCTAGGAATTTTCCATTAGCGGCATTATGTGTTTGTATCATATCATATGTTTGTATCATTTGCTTGTATCATATCCATCCAATATTATGTGTTTGTATCATATCCATCCAATATTATGTGTTTGTATCATATCCATCCAATATTATGTGTTTTCTAAAACTTGTCCTGTTTTTTTCTCTGTAGTTAATACACTCATTTTATTTTAAGCAGAGTCAGTTTTTTCTTATAGTCTTTCTATCCCTTATGGAGGCTGCTAACTGCCTCATATAATCTTTCCCTGTTTCTACTACAACTTGTAGTTTCTTGTGTTCCCATGATGTTTCTAACATAAACACTAGGTAGTTCTTTCAATTGCCCCATCATCATTCTCATGAGAAAACATTACATATTAGTTCATAACTATTTATTTGTCCAATATGGAACACTAATATCACAGCTACACTTCATATCTGAACTGTAGAAATGTGCTCTATTACATTCCCTTTAATTTCTGAATAAATGTTTCCAAAAAATAATACACAACACTGAAAATCAAGAACATCTCATTATCAGCAAATGAAGAGATTAAAAATTCTTCAAAAAGTGGGGTTCCTCAACAAAATGATATGAAAGTGCTTACATGCACAAACTTACTTATTTTTCTGGGACAGTTACTCTAGGTTAGTGTTTATTTTTAAAACAGTCTTATAGATATGGAATAAGCATGAACAAGTCAAAAAGTCTGTAGTATACTTTCAAAACTAGTACCCAGAATAACTTTCTTCATAGATTGGATTGGTATTGAAAGAATAGAAAAAAGGCAGGGAGAATTGTATGACAGGGTATATTTATACTGCCAATGTCTGATGTGTGAGGCAATTGGCAGAAATAAAATAGCAACACAGCGCATATCCATTCTCTAGACATCCTGCTGGAGCTCTAGTAGGACTATTTACCGCTGCAAGATAATTCCATAGAGAGTTCTTCTTCTTCTGCATTTGTTCTCAAGCTCATGCAGGTTAGCAGAGTGTAATCCAAAGAATGGAATGCATTTTGTCTTTTTTTACAGCTTGGCTGTGATATCTGTTGCTTTTGGCATGATACATCCAACTTCAGCATGGTTTCAATATCATTTTGAACCTACGGGATGGGACAGGTCATCTCCCACCCCCCACCCCCCCACCCCAAAATAACCTATTTATTCGCCTCTTATGGCATGCTACAGTGTTGCTATTATTTTCTCCTCTTTCCTGCTCTGGCAGCACATGGACGCAGTGATAGTTTGAAAACAAGTTCTTAAAAGAAGTGTGTCTCTAAAGTATGTACAGATACATTTTTATATCGGTAAATCATGGACACTAGCATAACAAAATAAATATATATCACATGTGCTGCCTGAAGTGTACCCGAGATTTGTGACAAATAGCGGTACAATACAAGAATCAGTGGACAAATTACATGACAACAGTCCGACTTTTTAATTTCATATGCTATTGCACTATCTCGGAAACATAAAAAATCATAACTTAAAATACTGATCTAGCGATTTGCGCATAATGAACTGGCCACACATCTCCCACTCAGTGTGCAGCGTGCATGTCGATTGATCAGGGGCTCTCATTGTGCAACATGTAGAATATTGGATGCGTCGATATATACGTCTTTATTGGAATTTCGTTCTGTTTAATTATATTAGCTATTTGTTCCGTAGAAACCTGTCCACTGATTCTTGTATTGTACCCAAATAACAAGGGTTTCAATTTACTGAACTTCCAATCACCGATATTCTCCTCTGCAGCTGGGTGTGTTATTTATTGTCATTCAGTAGATAACACCAAATCAATAATGATATATGCTGAAGTCGGTTTTGTCTGGTAAAAAGGCACATAATTGGCACTAAGCTGTAAACCATGAAATAATGCAATCTGTTCTCTGGACTATATTCTGCTAATCTACAGAAGTTTGAGTATGAACACAGAAGAAGAAGAAGAAGATTATTGATATATTATGGAGAGATGTCTTCTTACATGAGAATTATGAGATAGCCATCTCTTCTCTACAAGAACATCTGCAAATAAAGATTTGAATATGTTGCATACACCAAATTCAGAGTTTTCCCAGGACATGTTCAATTGAAGAAAATTCTGGGGAGTGATTTGAGAACCTGTGAAGCCAGATGGAGGTAGCTCATGATTTAAAATGTTCCTGAAAGATGCTAAAACTTATACAATATTTCTGTATTGTTTCTTGAGACATATAGGATGACACCAATTCTTATTTTTGATATCTGTTTATCACTGGAAGCTGCTACGGTGTTCTAGGGATCAGAAAATGGATCAAAGAATAATGACTCTGCCACCTTCCATATGAGGCTACTTACTTAATCACATGATCTCCACTGTGATGAAGCCTGCTAAAGACCCATGCCTAGACTGCTGGGAGGGAATCAACTATTGTATTCCTTGTGGTTTAAAGGTCATTGTAAAGTCCCATCTAAAGTAGAAGCCTGCTTAATTTGTGGTATTGCACCTATAGCGACACTGAGTCAAACCTTTATATGTGGCATTGCACCTACAGCCACATTGAGTCAAACTTTTATTTGGATTTGCAAGCTCTATGTTGAAGACACATGATTATGGAGCTGAAAATCAAAATCCACCAACTGGCACAGGGAATAATCACAACCCTGATTTCTTTTGTCCAGATGTGGTTTCGAACCTGGCACGCTGTAACCTGGTGATAGCAAGCAAGCGCACTATCAACTAGGCTACAGAGCTACTCTAAAGGTGTTTCAAAAAATAGTGTTCAAAAGTATAAAGAGGATTGACTTCACTGTACTCAGTTTCCTATATATGTACTCCATTGCTCTCAGGAAGAGGTATACCACCTGCTGAGAGTACCACTCATAGCACGTAACTCCATAGCTTCAAGTGATAATCCACAGGGATCTACAAAAAACAACCTTGTAAACAAGACGATACGGGCCGGGTTCAAACATATGACCTCTTGAACACAAGACGGACAGCTTAACCACTATGCTAGGGAGATCCCCTTCTAAAGTTGTTTATAATTACTTTGTGTCAATGTTATAAATACCCCAATAATTATATATCCAGAAATATTGATTTTCAAGGTTAATGGAACTTTCAAGTTTGTATTGTTTTTCCTTCCACAGGAAGATCCTTTCATCAAAAGATATGAAGTGGAAAATGTGGATGTGGCAACATATGTTTGTACAATACATGATGACATCATGAAGCTGTCACCCAGCCCTTCCACATATGAACAGCCACTATCATAACAAATGTTGTCATTCATAGTTAATAATTTTCTTTGATGTAATTAACTTTTTGTATATCTTCTCATAGTTTTCTTTAATGACATTGCTGGATGAAAATATTCCCATCTGTAACTTCATCTGACAATCTTTGCCTATTGTTGCATCTGATATATCTACTCACTTCACATCTTCCCTTCCTCAAGCATATTGATTTGTTCATAGTTTTATTATTCATCCTTTTTTCTTCTTACCTGTCATACATTTATTTCCAAAAATGGTTGTTTAGGTGATTCTGTTGTTCTTTATTAGCCCTGAAAATGGCATATGCAGCTAGGTTTGTATCTGTGCCTTTCAGCCTTACAGATCCATTTTTAGACTTGTATTTTTGGTGATTAAATCTGCCTGTATTTGTCCTCAAAGTAGACACTTATTTAGTAATCTCCCTTTCATGTATATATCTTTGTATTGAAACTATTTGACAAGAACTGACTTGTGTTTTTTTTCCTCAAACTCGCACTGGATCTCTCTTGTAGCAGAACAGTGGTCTTAATAGATTTCCAGCAGGGTGTTGTCCATTTTATTTTCATTAATGACTGGTACATCAAACTTCTGCTGTATTTGTTATATTCCTCTACACAATCCTAATCCTTGAACAATATGGAAATATTGTGCTTAATATAAAATTAACATCCATTGCCAAACTCTAAACAGGCATTGGGAGATAACTAATTAAAAGTAACTACTTTGAGGACAAGTACCAATTTACCTTTCCTTTTCAATCCTTATTTGCTTAATCAAACTGCAGTCTATTACCAGTGTTACTACTTGAAGATGAAACTCTAGGTGAGCTTGGTTCATTTGATTTGGCTTCTGTCATCCTATTCACCTCAACTTTTAGATTGTGTTTTATTGTTCAGTTTTAAGTAATGTTCAGTTTTAAATAAATGTTCACAAGTGTATTATATATATATATATATATCTCTTTATTCAGATTTCACTCTTTGGTACATTTTGTTCTGATTACTGCACACTAAATATATCATGATTGTGCGCATATATGTTCTAAATATAGTGGAAGCTTACCAATGATATGACATCATTTTGTTTTTCCTTTTTTTTTTTTTTTTTTTAAATTTTTATATTATTTTTTTAGGATGGCATTATGGTTAGAGAAATATGTCATGCCATTCCAAGCACAAATCTTGAATAACTTATTCACCAATTGACAACAAGGAATCCACTGTATGTCATTAAACATGTGACATGAACATTTTATGTCACTCTGACAACAAATTGGGACAGATGGAGTTGTTTTACTTGCTTATAGGACTCCATTATCCATACCAACTTGAGGTTGCAAGATTCTAAAGTTGCCTACATAAAGTTTACCTGTTACCAATTCCCCATAAAAATCTGCATATTCATCTCTGAACCCTAACTACAGCGCACGAAAAACAAACTAACCCTCCACACACGAAAGTTGCATGCTTGCTAGAATTGGCATTCATGTCTTACAATAACAACCCTGCAGGCCTTCTTACGCAGAACATTTTTTTAAAAAGCACCAAATAACATGCTATTGAACACTAGTCTCCATAATACATGAGGAAACCATGTTTGTTTTACATTAGCTGCCCTACATGTTAAAGCTTTCCTGAAAATGATGTCATATTGTTTACTACCAAGGTAATCAGAGCACATTGAACTCACTCTTCATACTCGTTGCCATTGTTCAAATATGTAGTTCATGTTCTTACATGCATCCATTGTTCAAATATATATTCCATGTTCTTACATGCATCTATTGTTCATCTATTGTTGAAACATGTATTCTCATGTTTTTACATGCATCTATTGGTCAAATATGTATTTCCATGTTCTTACATGCATCTATTTTTCAAATATGTATTTCCATGTTCTTACATGCATCTATTGTTCAAATATGTATTTCCATGTTCTTACATGCATCTATTTTTCAAATATGTATTTCCATGTTCTTACATGCATCTATTGTTCAAATATGTATTCCATACTCTTACATATATCAATATTCAGACCTGTCGATGATGTCATTGTAATCACAGATGAACCTGTGTATAATTGTGTGAAATCTGGCTGCAGTTTTCTAACTAGTGCACAGGTAGGGTCATCACCTAGTGAAACAAGGCACGTATGGCAAATACTTTAGTATAAAATAGGGAAACAGTTACATCCATTCTCCAATTACTCATTTACTAGGACGATTACCCAAATCTTTCAGTTCATACTTCAAAGCAGGTCTGTCTATCTGGCAGCCAGTAAGGCCCATGACTGTGACAATATTTTGTAGTCAAATGAAATTTTAAATAATATTCTTTTGTGTTCACTCTTAAATAATCATCATGAATTTCATGTGATTTCCACTAGAAAGTGTGAAGTAATGTTGCACTACTATTCAATTTGCACCATGTAGGCCTAGTAACACATTTGATTTCAGTATTCTTTAATGTGAGCTTCCCTAACCTGTAACAGCCTTCCTATCTGTCACCAGGTGATGAATGTGCCAAAACATCTCCCTAGGTCGCAGTTTCTTAGGAGACGATATGCAGTGATTCAAACTTGGGTCGACTACATCTATCTCGCACAAGGTCTTTTCTGCCATCGAACTTGAACTGCATAATTAGACACATTGTCCCCTATGCCAGTGGGTAAGGAACCATTGCTCTGCTATGCATTAATCTGCTAGCATGGTTCCAGTATAGGAAACACTCTAGCAGTGGGCTCTGGTTGTTTTTTTGTTTGCTCTCTTAGCCGAGGTTTCATTCACTGATATTGGGAACACCTCTTCCAAGTCCACGCCTCTTCATATATTTAGCAGTACCAGGGGACATTTGCTGCTTCTGCTTTTCCATAAGTCATGCTTCTTGGAGGTATCTAGAAACATGTTCTCAGGCTAAAAATTGCTTTAGTTACGCTAATAGCATTTTCTCCATTCTATGTGCATTTGACGCTGCCCTCTAATGCTGTGCTACCCTCTTATTTCACTCAGTATGTTAGCCTTATTTCTCCTGAGACTTGCTTATGATTCTCGGTGTTTGTGAGCCTAAGATATGACAACATGACAGTTCAGGCCAGATGCTGTCTAACTATGTTTTGGCTGTGGGTACCGAGGGGTGCTATTAGGAAATATTATTGTCATGTGCAAATGAATTTCCTTCCTTCTCAATCTACACTGCCCTGACACATTCCATAAAATGTTAGCCAGGATGCACCACAAGAGGTGCTTTTAGAGTTTTGGTTATCTGCTAACTCAGGGTTCACACGAGAATAATGCAGAACCCTTGCACCCCTAAATAATATAATGTAATTGAGATAGACATTTGACAATGGTTAGTGTAAAAAAGCTAAAACACATGACTTATTCCTGCTGCATATTCAACATGTGCTAATTAAGTTTAATTTTTGATTATACTATACTAGAAGCAATATGCGCCGTTGCCCAGGGTGAGAATATGAAGATATTAGTATTGTGAAATATGTAAGTAGCAAAGATGATAATAAAGATACTGCTTTCTGATTAGTCTTAATTTTATAATTAATGGGCCCAACTTAACAAAAGTTACTGTAGGGCTCCAAGATAAACAAAAAATAATAGACTTGAATTATTATTCAAATGCACCAAAAATCTGTGTAGGCCTACGATTTTTTAATTAAGAAGAAAAAAATTGATACCAATGTCTCTGGAGAACGAACACTGAACTTTATGTTCCAATGTCTGATGCTCTACTGACTGTTCTACGAAGGCCACATAGTTTAGTGCATAAAATTGCATATTTATAAACGATGCGTAATCTTGATGTAATCATCATTGGGCAGGATAAGCTGTTGGAGTGAAAAGTGATGAATTGTAAGACATATGTAAAATGTTGTATTTGATAGAATCATTACCAGTACAAATAGAAATTCAAGTAGAAACAATAGTGAACCTGTTTATACAGAATAAATGTTGATTAAAATGCATCAATACTAATTTCTATCGTTTAGTAGACCTATCCAATATCAATATTTGTTTATATTTGTTTGACTGTTGTACATCAGTCAGAGGTAAGAAGGTTAACCAATAATATCAATGGTCAGCTTTGCCAGACCACAGGAAAACATTTAAGATTTCTCATATCAACTACGGGCGAGATTACCTAATTAGTCACAGCGCCAAGTTTCATTGGAATCAGTGAAGCCTTTGTGATTTCTACTCTGGGTGAAACAAACATAGAGTTACAGAGTTAGCCATTTATATATATAGATAGCACGTGTTAATCCTTTAAGAAAGTACAGTTATTAAAAATTGTGTGCAGTTTAATAAGAGCAATACGTTTATTACCTGAAACTACTGCTGCAGCAGATACATACTAGCCACAACATTTTAATTTATATATAAATTTTGTTTAATGTTTAGTCTCAGGTGAATGGTGGCACCACTCGTTTACACTTGCCATTATACATAAGGGGCAGGAAATTTAGTTTACGTTCCAACACCAGATGTATCATATTGTGTTACAGCCATATTTGTTCAAAATGTCTTTGATGTTATCTATCTCCCCTTGTGTATGTATGCAAATTTTAGTTCCAAATGGTTTTAATGTATACTGTTTCTGCTTGATATCTTGTTAAAGTTACTCTTGTGTGCAGGTTTTTCTGCTCATCATTCATCTTAAATATCCATAGTCATATTCAGATACAACAATAATTATAACATACAGCCGCATGTATGTTGTCAGGCCTGAAATGGGAGCGTGTTGTAGGAGGTTATGGGGTGAAGTTGACTGCTCCATCCCATATAGGGTCAATGTGACCCTGAAAACATGCTGAAGTTGATGAGTCATTCTGAAAGCTACAAATATCACATCTGTGAACCATGACACAATGCATGTTGTTCTCCAGACTGCATTCTACTAGTTTGCAGAAGTTTAGAATGAACGCAGAAGATCATGATGGAGAACATGATGGATTGACAACAACAGGAATGGACAGAACTTGAATTATACACACTCATCTGGGTCGAAGGCAACAGGAGAAAATGAAGATATCTATGTGTTGAAGCATCTGGTGTCTCTAGTCCTGACTCCCCTTTCACCGCCAACTACCATCGAGCTAAGTCAATATTGTTTTATTTGCCTTTTATATCTTATCTATTTTCACTGTTTCTGTGCGCTTACTACTTTTATCTTCCTCTCACATTCTCCCCTCTCATGTTGTCCTATCTTTGCTTCCTTCGTCTTCTCACCACTGCTCCTCTTCCCTCTTTTTTCCTTCCTATCACCACCATGTGTGTCTCTATGTAAGATTTGTTTACTGTTGTCCTTTGTCTTGATGAAGGCTTTTTAGTCGAAATGTCGCCAGCCACTGTGTCTCGCTGTTAGGTTGTTTTATCAACTTATTTTGGTAACACTATTTTAGTTTTTTTAAATATTTGCCCTGTGTTACCCTAGCCACCTATTTCCTGTTTAGGGTTGTTACCCGACACTGGAACTTTTATCCAGAGAGTATGAAGGCTGTTCCAAGGTAATTGATGTGCCTGCGCAAAGTCATACAGCATAATCTAACTCTTTGTTCTCCATACTTCGGGTTATTTTCTTCTGATTGCATTTCTTAGATGATGAAAGATATCACCATATGCTTTATTAAGCAATGTTAGTGTCTCTACACGGGCAAAACACAGAATTTGTACTTTGTTCAATCAAGGACATTTTCAATTTCAACAATGCAACTAGCACAATACACAAACATCCGTATCTTCTGTTCCAGAGTATATGTCTGCCATGTCCTTTCATCAAGGTCTTTACCAACTGTGAAACATATGATCTCTATAACATCATCTTTCTATCAAACACTAGTTGACTATTGTGGGAACTTGTTGTAGCTACCATGTATTACTACTACTATTAGATCCATCAGAGATCTGTGACTTAAAAAAATACTTCAGTGCTTCTTCTTTCTCGTTCTCCATTTGAAGTCAGATGCTGATATGGATTTCATCAGTGAACTTTACTGTGGTCACCAGCCCCAAGACAGGGCCGTAGAACTTGTCCGCAAGAGCTGTTTCAGAAGGCCATAGTTTTCTTCTTGGGGTGTCGTACAGTGGGCAGTTCTGTAAAATATGTTCTGTGTTTTCTGGAGATTGTCCACGGGCACATATCAGTGTGACCAACTCCAAACTTCTTGTATATGTGCTGTTTGGGTCTGTTGGGCCTATCCTTAATCTAAAAAGGATTGTTCCTTTTTTCCAGACACTAGTTGCTAATTGACTATTACTGTAGATTGAATTGTCTTTTTGACTGCATGGATGAGTTGAGTTCCATTCCATGTTGGTTGAGCTTTTGAGGATGGACTGCATCTCTGGAAATGATACACTGAATCTTCTATCTGTTTTTAGCAGTTACTTCCAGTTTTTTCTAGCTGCTGCCATCTCATTTCCTATGATTTGTGAGTGACTTGGAATCCACTAGATTACCACTTTTTTTTGTTTAGTTAAGACAGTTGTGATTTTAAATCATTCATGTGTAATGGATTCTGGAGGGACTTCAAAGCAGATTTGATATCGGTCAGTATCACTATCCGTTCTTCCTCCAGTTTGAATGATCCCAGCAGTAAAAGAGTTTCTTCTTTGATTGTTTCACATTCTGTCTTGAAATTTCTAGAATGAACGCCTGTGGCTATTGATTTTTCAAGTTTGTTTCCGTTGGACCATTCTATATATATGCCTCCTCCACTGAGCCATCTGTAAATACTATTGTCCAAGACAGAGAGGCTTGGGTACATTTTGGAACATCTTCAATACTATTTGGGGTGTTTTTTTTTGTGAGTGTTTGATATTAATCTATTATGGATATCTGAAAACATGAAAATGTGTGATGCTGACCAAGTATGAATATATGGAAACATTAAAGTGTGTTGTGTTCATTTAGTATGGATATATGAAATCATCAAAGTGTTTGATGTCATGAATTACAGAAGTTGGCATGTAGCAAGTGTTAAATCATCATTGCATCATTTATTGAATGGCAGGAGACTGCAATAAAACCATGCACCATGTGGTCAATAAATATATGAAAAAATATATAATGATTTAGATAACAGATTTACAGAGAGAAAATACATGGAATTATAAAATGGAAACTGACAGAATTTTGCAACAAGAGTATAAATATTTCTATATCTGTCAGTTTCCATTACATAATTCTGATGTCTTTAAACTACTTTGTTGTTTCATTCATTGAATTTAATATAGCTTGTTTGATCAGAACATCAGTTATGTGTATTGTTCAATATAAAACTACAGTACTATATAATTCATTCTAAATATTTGTTCTTATATTTATTATCACTATAGATCTAGCTATCTAGTGAGGGATTAGTAAATGAAATACAAGTTAGCTCATATATTGATATAAGTATTTGCACTGTTCAATTCAAGAAACTGTTACATTGTCAGTTGTAAACTATTCCTGTTTGCTTATATTTTTAACAAGTTTATGTAAGAAATAGAATTAGAATAGAGATGTATACAGGTCAACAAGAACCATTACTTTCAATAGTAAAACGATGAAAACTTGCATGGTTTGGACATGTATACTGACATGATTCCTTGTCCTAGGTGGAACAGTTGAAGGTGGAAGAAGCAGAGAATAAGAAAATCATTGACAGCAAACACCAAGGACTGGATTGGATATGTCTGAACCTCTTTCCTCATCGACATCAATGAGGATAGAAACCGATGGAGATTTCTGTGTGTAGATGTATTCAATGTGGTACCCCTATGACCCTGACAGGTTGTGGGCTTATGGATGGATGGATATTTGTTTTATATTATATTATATAAGTGGTAAGAAAGTTGGATTTGAAAAGAGACCTGGTTTGTTTTTTAGTCATCCACATCTAGTCAACCCAGCTGTAAAATGAGTGTCCTGCTTAGTTAAAGAGTGAAAATAAAGGAAACTGGTTACTATACACCCCCCCCCCTCTCCGAAGCCAAATTGAATATTGTAACACCTGAAATTTACACCAATACAATATTATATCTGATGTGAGTACTTATTGTTATAAATGTCTTACAAAAAGAAACTGTAATGTCCAGAATATTTCACTTTCTCTGTTTGTTACGTTAACACAAAAAATGTGTTGGTCGTTTATGTATATATTATTAATAAGAGGTAAATTGCTTTCTTGCTGTATATTTCAATTGTGAATACCTCACTGCTTGACTCACTAATTTATTGAATCTCTCTTTTTTTTTTTTTTATTTGTGAAGTTTTTCTTTATTGCTTATCCCACCATTTTGATCTTATTTGTTCAATTTGTCACTTCAAATTTCATGCTTAGACATATAGACATACTAAGTATGCATAGATTGTTTAGTTATTGCTTTTAAGTTTGATTACTGTAGTTTATATATATATATTTGTGTGTGTGCTTCTAATCTTCAAAATTCTAATGTATGTACATTAGAATATCCTTACATTAGAAGTATTTACATGGGAGATGTGATAGTGTAATGCTAACTCATTTGCCACTGACCAGCAGACCCAGGTTTCAAGTTCACTCGTTGTTTGTGTTTTGAAATAAAATTACTCCCACAGTTCACCCAGCCACCAGGAAGTAGGGTACCAGGAATAATGTTCTGGAAGGGTTGAGGAAAGATCAAGTGCAGTGGGCAATGTTAATCAGGCAGTTTCTAATCAATCGCTGACTGGGCCACTGAGAATGTATAGGAGACTGTGTGTTATGAGCTTACCTTAACCATTAATGTATTACAGCACTTGGATGAGCAGATATACATCCACATCAACGAGCTATCAGGATTTCATCATTTAAGTAAATTGAATAAAACTAGAATGTTTTCCTAACTCCTTATCTGTCTGGGGATCAACTCTTCTTGTTCTGCATTTGTCCTCAAAATTTTTCTGGTTAGTAAGATGTAGTCATGGGAATGGAATGCATTGTCATGTTTTGTAGTAGGTGACAAAATCTATGTCTTTCAATCAGTCTGACACATTTGAGTTCAGCATGGCTGGTGGATTACTTTGACCTATAGGATAGAACAGCCAACCCTAGCCCTGAAACCTTAGTCGCTTTTTGTGACATGCATAGCATGTTACAGTATTGCTTTTTCATGTCAAATATCTTGTGTCATTTAATATTGCCACTGTCCTACTATATGATGGAGTGGTACGGGGCGTATTTTGGATGGTCATGGTACCAGGTTCAAACCACGCCGCAGTTAACTGTGCATTCAGACCATTCAAAAAGCATTAGAAAACTACTGAACAATATTTACATTGCATAGAAAATCACTACATCCAACAACATGCTGTGTTAATGACTAGGTCCAGTATAAACTGTTACCAACTGATGTTGCCATATAACAATAAGAAGTATAAGCTGAAGGAACTAACATGCAAAAACACAATGGCTTAGAATTTGTTGTGCTAGTGTGATGTCACCGACATCTGTTCATTGACAAGAGTTTGGTGAGATGTGATGGGATTATGACAATATGTGGTTACTGTTGTCAAAGGTGAGGTGAAGAATCATTCACAAGTCAGTCATTGTGGGGTTATGTTGAATGAAATCATGCCATTCTAACTGTTGATGTTTGTATGTCCAGTATGTTGATTTTGATGTTTTTATGTGCATTGTGATATGTGCTTGTGTGTGCAATTTGTTTGATGTTTATATGTGCATTGTGATATGTGTTTGTTTATATATGCAGTGTGTTTGATGTTTATATGTACAGTGTGCTATATTTGATGTTTATATGTGCAGAGTGCTATGTTTTTTTATGTTTGTCTATGCTGTGTGTTTGATGTTTATGTGTTTGGTGTGTTTTGTTCTTGATGGTTGTGTGTGCAGTGTGTTATGTTTTGATTTTTGTGTGTGTCGTGTGTTTGTATGTGTACAGTGTGTTATGTTTGTATTTGCCTAGATGAGACGAATAGAAAAGGAATCAAGTATTGAAAACCATGGATGACAGAAACAGAGGACAATGTCGTTCATGGTATGTGAATTAGAAGTAGTAAGGAAAGGCAGTAAATGGGTGGAGGTGGATAAAGAGAAAAGTATTTGACTAATATAGTAATACAAATGGGCAAACTGTGTCAGGAATGGACTGGTATCAAGAAAAAGCTGACAGTACAAGAACTTGTCTAGTTGTGCTCAAAACCACAGACACAATCATATAAACAGATGGCTAAGTCAACAGAGAAATTAATACGTGCAGATGGAGTTTTGTTGCCTGCGAGAATGTCAGAAGGGTGCTTGAAAAAGTGGGAGCCTACTCAACTACCATATCAAGCATTAAACAGGAGATAGAAGCAGTGACTGCAGCACTCGTTTGGTTGGTGACTGAATTACCAACTCACACTATGATACTCTGAGATTGCCAAAAGCATGCTACATAATATAGAAATGTGCACGTTCAGAAAGAAAAAAGTCATTCTATGTAACAATTCAGATGTATAAAATGTTACATGGATATATTGCCCAGATTATGCAGTAGTCAGGGCCATCAAAAAAACAGATTCAGTTGGTGGCCAAATTTCAATAAGACCTTTGATCGTGTTTGGCAAGAAAGCTTATCAATTATTATGAAAAAAATTAATTTTGGCAGACATATAATATAAATAATTGAAGAATTAAACAGTCACAATTACTGTGTTTTTTTTAATTAATCGTGAATTGGAGCCTTTTTCCAAACAACTGCAAGGAATCGACAAAGATGCATAGTATCACCAGTGTTATTCAATATATTTTTAGGTCAAATCTTGTAAGAGATAGTACAGAACCATCAAACAACAATTTCAATGCATGGCCGCACTCTGTCCAACCTGTGGTTTGCAGACAACATTAATCTTATGGCAGGAAGTGAGAAGAGAAAGTACTTGAACTTCTAAACTTAAAAAAAATTTGCAAAGCTGTATGTTATGAAAATAAACATTCAGAAAAAAAGATAATGGCAAACAAAAACTACAAGATTTATTATTTTTACTATTTTTTTTTCTTTCTCAAATCCCCACTGGATCTCTCTTATATCAGGATAATGGTTCTACTAGATTTCAAGTGATATGTAGTCCATGGAAGAGAAACACAATGTGTTGCTATTTTATTTGCACCAATGATCCGACTTTGGCAGTGGTAATAAATACGCTGAGTATTTTTACCACTTTTGCTGAATGACAGTCGTCTGCAGCCATATTACTAGCATACCAGTATGAGGTAACTGGTTTCCGTATTTACACACTAGTCACCAACCCCACAGCTAACCACTTCAAGCAATCAAACATGCTTGATCTTTGTGCCGCTGTCTGGCATCCTATCAACATAACCGGAGATGCCCACTAGGCTCCTATTAATGACTGGGTAATGGAAAAAAACTAGAAGAAACTTAGGATTTTATATCAGCAGCAATGGAAGCACTAACAAAGAAATAAACATTTGACTTGAAATAGCCTCATCTGCAATGTCCGTATGAATGAGCAGAACAAGTCCAGCTGTGAAGATCAACCTATATAAATCTTTAATAATACTTATTTTTGTATACAGATGTGAGAGTTGAACAGTTACATTGGAAATGGAGAGAAGAATATAGGCTTTTGAAACAAATGTTGTTATAGATAATGCCCATCTATTATAAAGAATATAATATGCAAACAATATATATGTGAGAAATATAATAAATGCTCTTGCAGGTTAGCACAGGAACATCTGGCAGTGGTGAAACCGCAAACATCTGTAGTTTTGTCATGTGATGAGGCATGATTCCCTTTCCAAAACTATTCTGCAGGAGACAGTTGTCGATGGAAGAAGAGGAAGACAAAAGAAAGTATGGATTGATAATATTAAAGACTGAATAGGATGAATATTCTCCACACTTAAAAACAAATAACAGAGAGGCATGGCAGGATTTTTTTGTTGTTGTTTTCAGAGTGGCAACCCTGATGGGTTATTAACTTGATGATTGTTGTGGTTGATATCGAAGCACTATGAAAAGATAAGGTCAACCTAGAGATAGGGCAGTTACTGATTTACTACAGAGTGAGAAAGACGGTGCTGGAGGTGATAATGTACACAGACATAAAATAATAGAAGTGAGGGGGAAAAAGTGTGCCCTCTCTGGAAAGATCCGAAGATTACATGATCAACATTTAACTGGGACTTTGACTATACATACTCTTAGATGGCTGCTGGAATGGAGAGCGAAGCACTTATGGGGATGTCCCATGTGCAATGATTCTAGTTTCTAATCATGAATGTGTTGTGTGTTTGTACAATGGATTATGTTTTGATAATTAATATAAGAATTGTATGTATTTTTTTTTACTATGAATTTATTGCTGGTGTGTTATTATGAAGAGCAACACATTATAATAATTACATAGCATAAGTTTGGGCATCCTTGCACTGAATGACAATATGCTGTTTCCTGTAGGCTTTATATGCACTCTGTAACACTGGACATCAAGATTTAGACATCTTTAGTGTGCTGTCAGTAGATGACAGCAGTCAATGGCTTCTAGATCTAAGGTAACAGCATAGTCAATACAGATTGGTGCCGTGGACATATTAGAAGTTGCCAGGGTGCCATTTAAAACTGATGAATTTCCTGTTAGACTTCACTATCGAGATTTTATCTCGGATATGCTCCCAAAGCCTTTCCCATGAATGAATATTGGAGACAAGTTTGAAATCAGAATTTTCCTTCTGCTGGTTGAGCTGCCTTCGAAGCTTGATGAGTGTTATCTAATCTATCTACAATATGCTGTTTCAATGAGCAATATTAAGTCTTACATGAGCTGAAAAATTGCATCTGTGAACCAGGTTACGCATGTTGAACGAACATTGTATGCAAATGCTCATTTAATATTTGTATTTCTCACTAACATCTGATTTCAACCATTACATCATCATTCCATGAGCACATTGCTCTTCACACATTTTGAACTGTTTGGTTGCACTATATTACTGAATCAGAAGTCAACTTTTTTGTGTCAGTTTTAATAAAAGCTACAATTGTATATCATAAACAATCAATTGAAAAGTAATAAAGAACAAGAAAGCATCATAACAGCAAATAAAACTGTTAGAAATTGTATTTGTACTTACTGATGTTCCTATTAACAAGATCAGACAATGACAATGTAAAGCAATGACTCAGTTTTTTTTTAAAGTACCCAATACAACAATCAAATCACACAGAGTAAGTAAAGGTTTTGCAGATGTCCGTACCTAATCATGTCATGTGAAAACAAATCGGAAATAATCAATAACTAGGAAACGAGATCAGTGCAAGAAAACACTGAAAGAAATACTATTATCTAGAAAGAAGACTTGGAAAGAAATTATACTATCGCCCTATGTGCCATCTTTGGCCCAAAAGAAACTAGCCGTAAATAACAAAAGTGAGTATAAACTAACACAGTTATCATTCATACCAGATAAAATGTATAGGCCAAACTACATACACACAATTGGACTGAATGTGATGTTCCACCTTTGCAAGCCAAAATGAGAATAGTATTGAAAAAGTCAAATTAAGTTTAGTGTTTGTGAGTCCTCAGATGAATGAGGAGGCCAATTGGTGCTCTATAAACCTGTTGCAAGTGTGAACAGGAATGAAGTAGGTATTATGATGAGAGTGAAAAATCTGACATCTCTTTTCAAATCACCAGGAAATAATTTAGTTCAAAGCTTTAAGCACCCGCACTGATCTCACCATGTCAGTCTGGGTGATCAGGAGCTGTGGTTTCCCCAGAGTTTGTGTCAGTCTTGAAGTGCTTGAGAGATGTCTTCAAGAAGTCCTTGATATCTTCTTTCTGGCTTCCGCAGGAATTCTTACCTACAAACAGTTCACTATAGAATAGTCTCTTTGGAAAATGCTCATCTAGGATGTAGACGATGTACCTGACCTAACGAAATTGAGAGCTGATCAACAAGTCATAGATACTTTCCGTCATAGACTTTTTGTGGATCTCCGTTGTTTGAGTACATGTACCATTTTGATAGGAGACAAAATATTAGAGACATCTAGGATGTACCTGACCTAACGAAATTGAGAGCTATGAACAAGTCATAGATACTTTCCATCATAGACTTTTTGTGGATCTCCGTTGTTTGAGTACATGTACCATTTTGATAGGAGACAAAATATTAGAGACATCTAGGATGTACCTGACCTAACGAAATTGAGAGCTGATCAACAAGTCATAGATACTTTCCGTCATAGACTTTTTGTGGATCTCCGTTGTTTGAGTACATGTACCATTTTGATAGGAGACAAAATATTAGAGACATCTAGGATGTACCTGACCTAACGAAATTGAGAGCTATGAACAAGTCATAGATACTTTCCATCATAGACTTTTTGTGGATCTCCGTTGTTTGAGTACATGTACCATTTTGATAGGAGACAAAATATTAGAGACATCTAGGATGTACCTGACCTAACGAAATTGAGAGCTACGAACAAGTCATAGATACTTTCCATCATAGACTTTTTGTGGATCTCCGTTGTTTGAGTACATGTACCATTTTGATAGGAGACAAAATATTAGAGACATCTAGGATGTACCTGACCTAACGAAATTGAGAGCTGATCAACAAGTCATAGATACTTTCCGTCATAGACTTTTTGTGGATCTCCGTTGTTTGAGTACATGTACCATTTTGATAGGAGACAAAATATTAGAGACATCTAGGATGTACCTGACCTAACGAAATTGAGAGCTACGAACAAGTCATAGATACTTTCCATCATAGACTTTTTGTGGATCTCCGTTGTTTGAGTACATGTACCATTTTGATAGGAGACAAAATATTAGAGACATCTAGGATGTACCTGACCTAACGAAATTGAGAGCTGATCAACAAGTCATAGATACTTTCCGTCATAGACTTTTTGTGGATCTCCGTTGTTTAAGTACATGTACCATTTTGATAGGAGACAAAATATTAGAGACATCTAGGATGTACCTGACCTAACGAAATTGAGAGCTATGAACAAGTCATAGATACTTTCCATCATAGACTTTTTGTGGATCTCCGTTGTTTAAGTACATGTACCATTTTGATAGGAGACAAAATATTAGAGACATCTAGGATGTACCTGACCTAACGAAATTGAGAGCTGATCAACAAGTCATAGATACTTTCCATCATATACTTTTTGTGGATCTCCGTTGTTTAAGTACATGTACCATTTTGATAGGAGACAAAATATTAGAGACATCTAGGATGTACCTGACCTAACGAAATTGAGAGCTATGAACAAGTCATAGATACTTTCCATCATAGACTTTTTGTGGATCTCCGTTGTTTGAGTACATGTACCATTTTGATAGGAGACAAAATATTAGAGACATCTAGGATGTACCTGACCTAACGAAATTGAGAGCTGATCAACAAGTCATAGATACTTTCCGTCATAGACTTTTTGTGGATCTCCGTTGTTTGAGTACATGTACCATTTTGATAGGAGACAAAATATTAGATACGCAATGTGCACAACCAGCCCATCAATGTTGACACGGTACTTGAGACATGTTTCCATTTTACACTGTTGGTAGTGTTAGATATTACATAATCACCACACTACTTTCTTTTCAATCCTTCATTGGAGTAAACTCCTTATACTTTATTCTTGATTAGGAACAAGCGTCACAGCACTGGGGGCATTCCCATATATGCTCTGCTTGCCGTTCCGTCAGCCATCTAAGAGTGTATAAGTTCAGTGTCCCAGTCAGTTGCTGATTGCGCGTTCAGCAATAACTGATCAAACAATAAATCAGCAAACAATAAGCTCCTTATAACTATCTGATTATGAACCAATCATCTTACCGCTAAGTAAGCAGAGCAGTAGTGGTGTAACATTAAGTCATTCATCCGCCATCCAACAAACCCGGGTTTTGAGTCCACCTATTCATGGTTTGAAATAAAAAATTACTCTCTGGTTTAACTGTTATCAGGAAGTAGAATACCAAAGCTCATACCATGGGACGGTCAAAGGATGGCACCACCAGTACTCTACAAGTATATGTGTGGTGCTAGTCACAGTTTCTGGTCAACCACTGAGATTAGGCAGCTGAACACTTATGGAAAACTGTGTTCTGTGATGATGGTTCGTAACTCATTACCTTTACTTTTTTATCATAAGTTGTTTTATTGAGTGTAGATATTTATCATCTCCTATGTATGTTTTTAATCTACATTTTCCTCTCTTGATTGCTGCAACATCAATGTAATTGTATAAGCATTTGTATGCAAATCTCGGGCTATTTTTGTTGAGCCAGGATGCTGAGAGATATTTCTTATTGCACAGCAATAATATTATCTGGAAAGACAAAAATGTACCTACCATAAGTTATTAACAGATCACAGCTGCTTTTGTGTTGCTATGGCGCTAAAGAGGAGCAAAGAATAGTACGAATGTGATCTGCCTTGAATGTTGCAAGATGAGTACTCATCTTTGTCCCCCGGACACGCGGGCTGACCAATTAGCGAGACTCGCCACAATAAAAGAAGTACAGCCCTATTGACTGAGCAGACATACTCATTACTCTTCGTGAGTCCACACGATCAGATGATATTGCGATAGATGAGCAGGAGTCAACATCGAGAATGTGTGAATTGGGGTTGAGGATAGGCGTGGCCCTAAACAAAGATCTCTAAAAGAACAGTGAACCAACATAGAACCGAAACCATTAGCCGTTATACCATGAGAGATTTACTGAAACAGGGATCTGAACACTTATGGACATGTCCTGTGTACAAAGTGGATAATCATACCTAATACCTAAGATGAGTACAGAGATTTAAGGGTGAAGTTGGTTGCCCCATCCCATAGACGGGTGAGGTTGGTTGCCCCATCCCATAGAAGGGGGAAGTTGGTTGCCCCATCCCATAGAAGGGTGAGGTTGGTTGCCCCATCCCATAGAAGGGGGAAGTTGGTTGCCCCATCCCATAGAAGGGTGAAGTTGGTTGCCCCATCCCATAGAAGGGGGAAGTTGGTTGCCCCATCCCATAGAAGGGTGAAGTTGGTTGCCCCATCCCATAGAAGGGTGAAGTTGGTTGCCCCATCCCATAGAAGGGTGAAGTTGGTTGCCCCATCCCATAGAAGATACAAGTCAGGCTGAAGACACATATGTCAGGCCAAAAGGCACAGTTATTATAGCAAAGATGTAAACCATGGCATAAAGCATTCCACTGTCTGTACTACATGCAACTAACTTGAGTGAGTTTGAGAATGAGTACAGAAGTATAAGTAACAAGGATGCACCTATGCTATAAAAACACAACTAATGCAAATATTGTAAAATATTGTATTTATATACATATTATTTATCAAGCATAGGACAATAACACATAAATCGATCATTCAGAGTCTCCATGACATCATTATTAACATATTTTACTTTCATTCAAACATTTGGATTACAAGATCATGTGCAAAAAATGAACTTGATACATCAAAGAAACAGAGAGATATTAAAAAAGAAAAGCACGAATTTCTAAATAGACTATAATCTATATATCCAATAATTATTTCTCACATGGTCATTTACCAGTACCTACATATTCAATAATGATTGGCCACATAGTCATCACGTGTTGGACACATAACCAATAATAATTTGTCAAAAAAGTCATTCAAAACAGGCCACAGTCAATAATATTTGGTTGCATAAATTAATGACAGGTCGTAGCTGTAAATAATTGTTAACATACATTGATAGTTCATATGGCGATTAATCATCTTGTAAAATAATGTTACTATTGGAACTTGAAACATTTTTTTAAAGTATCAGCAGACAACACAGGTTACATCTTTATTCACATATTCAGACTTGTCTACTTTAATAATGACTATTCTGCATTTCAGCCCAAAATAAACCGCCACGGTTAGATGTTTCAGGACAGTGGTGTAAATAAAATGACAACACATCTCTGTTCTCTAGACCAGTAGTTGTCAACCTTTTTTTTTAACCTCTGGACCTCCTTCTCTTCTCCCCCCCCCCCCCACCCATACTTAGAAAAGTCACTGACTTACTTTGAAAGTCAGCAAGTGCGTTTAAGCTTTACCACTATGCGTCTTTTTGCTTATCGTAAATAGTTCTCTTACTGTGGACGTTTCTGTGGCGCCCGACTTCAAACATTGTATCCATGGCAAGTTTGTGGCCCACATTGAGAACCTCTACACTACATCCTGTTGGAAATTAGTAGGACCATGGTTTTGCTACAAGATCCAACAGGAGTATGAGAATGAACATAAACAAATTTCTTCTTCTTCTGCGTTCAGCATGTAGTCATGCTATACCGTCAGACCTGTCGTCAAGACGAAGTCCACTGTCTTCTCCAGGTCAGAGCGGCTGCCCCATAGCTTTTGCCTCAAGTCTGTATCCTCTGGCCAGGTTTGCTGTCTCTTCTCTTTGTATGTTGGGCAGTCCTGAAGTATGTGTTCTGGAGTCTGGGTTCCGGATCCACATGGACATTCATCTGTGTATGAGATCCTTAATTGATAAAGGTGACCAAACAAGGCGAAATATTGTGGTCTGTTGATATCTTTGGAGGAGATGTATTGCATCATGTTCGTATTCCCCTTCCATTTCTTTCTTTCACTTTGCTGTGTATGTGTTGCGGATTATTGTTTTTACTTCTCCGTAAGACAGTGGGTGTCTGTGTCGCACCATTTCAGACAAACTTCTACATTCTGTATTTTTATCACAAATTCTGTATAAAGAGTATTTCAGTCAAAACAAATACTACACGTCAATGTGTTCAATGAAACTGTGTGTATTATGCACAAAATACACATCTATACATGTCAGGTATGACATCTCTAATTCATATAAATCAGAGAAGCTGAAGTAAAATTATAAAAATAGATAAAAATGAGAGGGTTACGTGTGAAGTTTTACTCGGAAACTGTTATTTAACCATTATATATATATATATATATATATATATATATATATATATATATATATATATATATACATACATATATATATATATATATATATATATATATATATATATATATATATATATACCAAGTAGTACTATACAGGGAAAAAATGTATTTACAGTATATTCTCCTGATTTTGAGCGTAAAGGGGGGAGGGATACTATCTGAAAATAAAGACTGCTTTGTTATGACATCCCCCATGACTGTATAGAGTGGCTTTTTAAATTTTACTTCCTAAAAAGACAAATTCAGTTATTATTTGAACCATCCCCATCGAGGCCAGCACCTTAATGGGACTTAATTCAGCCATCAGGGGCTGGATACTAAAACTGGTCGGGCAGTCCCACTAGAGCAGGACCACAGTCCTGCCCAAATAAGCAGGGTGCTGAAGACTGAGGCAACCAGCCAAAAAGTGCACAATTAATCAGGATGCCATGTACAAAACACAATGGGAATACGTCTATATCCAATAATATTTATGGTATCAGCCTTGTGACGGACGCTCAGGCAGGGACGGTACCGGGCCTTATACCAATTACTGGAGGTCCTTCTCAATTGCCGCGATGAGCCAGGAGGCATGTGAATAGAGCTACCGGCCAACTGACGATCAATAAAAATAATGCATTGGAATGCTGAGGGTGTCAACGGCGAAAGAGATGCATACAGTAAAATAAATTGGAGCTTGAAAATATCTAGTTTGAAGAACAAGTTAATGCATGCTGTATTCAAGAAACACACCTCAACAGCGATATAGCCTTTAAATTCAGAGACTGCCAGTGCTACCGATCAGACTTAAAGTACAGACGAAAGGGTGGAATTCTGGCACATGTTAAAAACAATCAACGTATGACAGCTGGAAGTTTATATGGAGGTGGCAGAATACCAAATGCTCCATCTAAAAACAGAATTCGATCTCCTGAACTACTACTGCCTAAACGATAGACCATTGGCATTAGACACAATCCACACAAAAAAGAAAGACTTATGGTGTATGGTTACTTCAACAACCACTCTCAGAGCTGGGGCTACGATCACATGGAGGTGAGGAACTTGAGAGCTGGTAGGATGAAAATAAGCTCATACTTATTAACCAGCCAGCAGACCCACCAACTTCTACTCGAGAGCATGGCAAGACGAACCTATACCTGAAGTCATGGAGGCACCAATCACAATGAAAGAACTGGAGCATGCAATATTTAAATTGAAAATTAAAAAGTCCTCAGGAGCTAATGGAGTTCCAATGAAATGATTAAAATTCTGGGAACTTCAGCAAGAGCAAAGCTACTGCAGATCTTCAAAACAAGCTGGACCACAGGTAATGTTTCGCAGGCATGGAGGGAAGCAATACTGATACCACTCCTCAAATCAGGTCAAATATGGCAACACAGTCTCCAACTACAGGCCCATCAGCCTCACAAGCTGTCTATGCAAAATAATGGAACGCATTATCAATCTAATGATGCAGTGGTACCTTGAAAATGAAAACCTTCTGGCATTGCAGCAAGCAGGCTTCGGGCAGTGTTATTCTACTGAAGATCAGGCAACCTACCTCTTCCAAGAGATTGAGGATTCCTTCCAATGTAAGAAACTGGTACTAACAGGAAACCTAGACCCCGGGAAAGCATTTGACAAGGTTTCGAAAGAAGGACTCTTAAAGAAGTTGCGAAATTGCGAAGTTAACTCAAGAATGTAAAAATGGGTAAAAGCATACCTGCATAATAGAAGAGCCAGGATACAATTGATAGTCGCAAGAGCAAGAAAGTCCTATTGTGTCATGAAGTCCCCCAGGGATGAATCCTGTCACACACACTTTTCTTGGTTTACATCAATGACCTAGTTGCCGAACTACTACACGGGATCAAAGTGGCAATGTATGCTGACAAACTAGTGATCTAGTGCACGGAAGAACATGCGACAGTGGCGACTTAACAAATACAAAGCGATATTGATGGCTTAACCCTATGGGCAAATAGATGGTGAGTCAGCATTAACAGAGATAAATGCAGTACTACACTCTTTACCCTCTCACCAAAACAAAAAGTCGATGTTATCGAGATAGATGGAAAACATTTGAAAGAAGACAAACAACCCACATTCCTCGGAGTTATTTTTGATGATACGCTGACATGGAAGCAACGCATAAACAAAAATAAATTAGCTATCCTGATAAAATTATGTGGAACCACATGGGAACCAGTGGAAATATACTCTTACCAACTGTCCAGAAGAGACCAGGTTATCCTGCTGCTCCTCAGAACTGGTCACAACAAAATGAGACATCATTTGTACACCAAATTCAAAATAGGGACAACTGGGCTCTGCCATTGCAGCCTTGCAAATATGACAGCAGAACATATCCTACAAGAATGTCCCCAGTATGCAGACCTGAGAAACAAGACATGGCCCACCACAATCAGTGTTGAAGAGAAACTGTATGGCACAGTGGACACTTTAAAACAGACAGCAGCCTATATCATAGAATCCGAAGTCCCAACCTGACTGAGTAATGATCGCGGAAGAAGAAGAAGAAATATACTCCGTAAAGTTTACCAGCAAGGCATAAGACCACACCTTTAATATTGTTCCGCTGCGTGGTGTCTTGCATCAAATATCACATTACAGCATCTAGATAAAGTGCAAAACCAGGCGCTTAGGATAATGTTGGGAACAATGAAATCAAAACCCATAGTAGAGTTGCTAGAAAATCACGAGTAAACAAAAAACCGTCTACAGTGGTCATTCCATGCCCGAACTGTCCAAGAACCTTTGCATCCCAAATAAGGCTTATTAACCATTTGCGAATTCATAATCAAGGACATAATACTAACTGAACTTTCAAGAGTGGATTTAACAAATGGTCATCATCACTTGTGATGTAACAAATGGTCATCATCACTTGTGATGTAACAAATGGTCATCATCACTTGTGATGTAACAAATGGTCATCATCACTTGTGATGGACGAACGAATAACGCACCCATAGGCCCCCCCACCCTCACCCCTTCGTACACATCTATGCCTTTGAGATCTTATATGAGTCCATGTGTCAATGCGTTGTACAACTGAGAGGGGCCTGTGCTTTTGTCGGAGCCTATGGGATGTCAATGCTGCCTGCTCACAGCTAAAGGGATTATTTCATTAATATCATCATCTCTAATAAGAGCCAGGCATATATAACTATATATAAAATAATAATATACACCATACGAGTGCTAATTCAAGTATAAAACAGACATGTCTCTATTATTTTCATGTAACCTAATAGTATTAGGTCATAATTCTCAATCCATGTACATATTCCCCTGTTTTTCAAACAAAATAGATATACTTTAAAAAGAGGTCAATATGGTTCATCATTAAGGAATAATGTGGTACTTTTGAATGTGCACATTTGTGTTGTCAAACTTACTTTATATGTCTAGTGACTTAAATGTGGAACTCGGGTGAATATCCTTTTCTCTGGACCCGCTAGGATAAGTCTGTAAAATGAGAAAAAAAATTATGTATAAAAAATACCAGAAAAAAATATGAGGATTTATCTTCATTTCTCATTGTTTTATTTCATTTGAAAAGTTATTTTTAGATAAACGAAGAAGGATCCTAACCGTGATTCAGGACAGCATTACAAATGAATAAATCTAGATCTAAACGTACCACAAACGTGGAAATAAGCATAAAATCAGAAGAAAATGTAAGAATGTGTCAGGACAGAAAATGCCATGGGATTCTAGTCAATAGTTTGACAGATACATTAACAATCATATCCAACATAACATATCATGGGTTTTCCTCTCAATCTAAAAGTGGTTGTTCCTTTCTTTCAAAGAGTAAAGCTTGAAACAGGGTAAAGAAGTTTTGCTAATATCTAGAAAAATACATAATCACACACACACAAATCGGCGTTTCGACCAAAAGGCCTTTTCCAAGGTCCCATACACATATACATCAAAAGACGACGAGCAGGAACGACACAATTGGCGCTCACATGTCTAGCGAGATGTGAAGGTGTCGGAAGAATGGAAATTAGGTCAAAGGTGACACCAACAGGAAATATACACAAACTCACCCAAATAAAGGCGAAAACGAAACATACAGAGAAATAACGAAACATACAGAGAAATGACGAAACATACAGAGAAATTACGAAACATACAGAGAAATGACGAAACATACAGAGAAATGACGAAACATACAGAGAAATTACGAAACAACCTGATATCATTCATATGATTAGCGCTCATTGATCTCTGAAGGTTTAAGAGTGCCAAATTCGTGTGTGTGAGTATATATATAGCGGCTCTCATGCACTAGACTGGTCCGGTCGTCAGAGAAGCATGCCTTCATGGTCTATATATCTATCTATTCGCTAAAACCCTTTTTTGCCTTTCGGCGTCAGAGGTAAAGGAGTTTTCTGGAGACGGCCCACTTGTGTACTACGTATATTGTGGACTTTGTCGCCTCTTTTATTTCAGTGGACCATCGTTTTCGCTGTCGGCCTCTAGGTATGTCTTTGCTGTATCTGTGTAGCATAGTTTTCTGTAGTATGATGTCTGATTGTATTTTGCTGATGTGTACAATCAATTTAATATGTTGTCTCTTAATATATTCCAAGATTAGGGTTGTGTCGGTTCCTTGTCATATGTTCTCATTCCTCACTCTGTCTCTTAGCGATATTCCTAGGATTCTTCATAAGCATGTCATTTCAGCTGCCCCACGTTTAAGTTTGTCTTGCGCTGTCGTTGTCCATGTTTGGCATTGGTAGCACATCGTTGACAAAATAATCGTTTTGAATAGTATTATTTTGGTGTTTAAATCTACCTTTTTGTTTCTGAAGTGTAACATAGAAACAAAAATAATAAGATAGATTAAGATATAGATTAAGTCCTTAAGAATGTTGTCAAGTTTCCTTTTAGGTACTGGGGAAGGGGGGGTGTGAACAAAATAAATATTGTTTCAAAAGGAGACCACAGACAAAAAATATTTCTAAACCACTGTTCTAAATAACCACAAACAAAAAATGTTTATAAACCACTGTTCTAAATAACCACAGACAAAAAATGTTTCTAAACCACTGTTCTAAATAACCACAGACAAAAAATGTTTCTAAACCACTGTTCTAAATAATTGACTATCTCTCAGATCAAACAAAATCTCAGATATCTAAATAATTATTCTCAAATCAAATAGAATGATTTATTGTCTGCAAATTCTCTTACCTGTAAATAATTCCAGCTGCAAAGCTTCCTAAAGCTGGCCCCACCCAGTAGATCCAATGGTATGCCCAGACTTTACTACTATGAACAACTACAGCAGGACCAAAACTTCTGGCTGGATTCATGGATGCACCACTCACATTAGCACTAAGAAACACAGTTTTGTGATTGTAATATTTGAAACAACTGACAGTAACTGCTATAAAATAGCATTTTAATGTATTATGTGTTATATAAAATGTATTATAATGATTGAATCATATTCTGTATACTCAGAAAACTAATGGTTTATTCTATGGAGATTTTGTGGGTGAGAAAACATCTCCATGCGATCATAGTTTAATATTTTGATAATTATGTGTGTTTCTTGTTTATTATTTGTTTCTTGATAAAGGTCCCAGTTGGACAGTAACGTGAAAACAGGCAGTGTCCTTTTGTTTATTGCTATTTATTTTTTTAATATTTGACAGTTGATTAAGTAGCAGCATTACTACATTATAGTATTAGGCCTGTCACGTAATTGTAACATTCACAAGTAGAAGACATCTGCTACTTTTGGCATGTGACTCCAAGCATATAAATAATGACAATAGTACTTACGTAGAACACAGATTTGTGATATTTCACTTGAATACAACAGACGGACTATCACTAAGACTAAGGGGCTAAGAGGTGTAAACACGAAAACATACAAATTACAATACACAAGACATATTCAACATTTCTAACAGTTAGATTTTTCTCAAGAATATTTGAAAATTCTTCAAATAAGAAATTCTTAAGAAAGACCTAACGGTTCGAAATGTTTAAAATATCTTGTGTATTGTAATTTGTATGTTTTCGTGTTTACACCTCTTAGCCCCTTAGTCTTAGTGATAGTCCGTCTGTTGTATTCAAGTGAAATATCAAAAACCAATGATATTTGTAAGTACTATTGTTGTTCCGTTTCACTGCAGTATTGCCTTATATAAATTATGAGCAACGAAAATAATGACAATCACAAACACAATGAATGAAGTCCTAATTAATTCTGCACAGAGGTCTTCATTATTCCGATGGACTGGATCTAATACACATTTATTAATAAAGAATATTTAACGTAGTGCAACCATCAGTCGCTCTACTATAATGGGATATGCTGTTCTATTCATTTTTCTGAGTTAATTTTTCTTCTTCTTCTTCTTCTTCTTCTTCTGCGTTCTTTATCAAACTCCTGCAGATTAGAAGGATGTAGTCCGGAGAACGGAATGCGATGTGTCATGGTTTACAGCATTGCTGCGATATCTGCGCCTTTCGACCTGACACATCCGACTTCAGCATGACTTTAGGTCACTGACCCTATATGGGATGGAACAGCCAACTCCATCCCATAACCTCCTTAGTCGGCTTTTACGACATGCATGGAAGGTAAACAGTGTTGCTATTCTTTCCTCCCCTTTCGGACCTCGGAAACACACGGGCGTGAGTTAATTCTAAAATTGATTACTATCAAAGCATAAGGTGAATTCGATAGCTAGATTGTTATATCGAACCAATTCCTTTTTTTATGGATGTGAAGCATGGACTATAAATACAAAATGTCAAAGTGAGCTGGAAGTTACTGGGGTGGGTTTTCGAGAAGGATAATGAAAATTTCATGGCTAGTTACGAAAGCTAATGTTGAAGTCCTCAGAGATGATAAAGTAACAATACAAATTATAACAAAAATTAGAAACAGAATGTCCAGATTTTAAGGACATGTAATGAGAAGAGCAACGCCCGTGTGTTGCCGGGGCCCAAACGGGGAGCAAAGAATAGCAACACTGTTTGCCTTCCACGCATGTCGTAAGAGGCGATTAAGGAGGTTATGAGATGGAGTTGGCTGTCCCATCCCATATAGGGTCAGTGACCCACAGCCATGCTGAAGCTGGATGTGTCAGGCCAAAAGGCGCAGATATCGACGCAATGCTGTAAACCATGACCCAACGCATTCCGTTCTCCGGACTACATCCTGCTAATCTGCAGGAGTTAGAAGAAGAGCAAAACTTGAACATGTATTAACCAAGATCTTGAAAGATCAAGAGGAGAGCAGACATAAGAAGACAAAGAGAAAAGTTGGATGGGGATTGTCATTGTCGCTTGAGAGAATGTCACCAACTGAACTTATTTACAACACAGAAGACACAGAGTTATGGAAAAACATTTGAAGGATTGACTGATATCGTGTATCGAATATTGGTATTCTTCTTCTTCTTCAGTATTCATTCTCAAACTCCCGCTGGATCTCCCTTGTAGCAGGACCATGGTCCTACCAGATTTTCAGCAGGACGTAATCCAGAGAATGGAAATGTGTTGTGTCGTCGTTTTATTTGCGCCAATGACCCGACATATCCGTCTTCGGTGGAATATTGGTATTAAGTTCTTGTGTGTTTTTGTTGATAGTAACATTGTCTTTATGCCATCTCCGTTTGTTGTTAAGAGAACTGTGTCATCAGCGCATATGATTTATGTGATCTGCTGACCGCCGATGGTAAGAGGCTGGAAGTCAGTATATGTCATGTCGACTTTTACAATTCGCATTATGTTTTCAGCCTGGTGTTGAACATGTTCGGTTATAGCGTGCATCCTTGTCTAACTCTTTCTGTACATTAAACCATTCTGATATTGTTCCGTCCACTTTTACTGTTGTCTCTTGTCCGTGGTACAGCATTACGATTAAATATGTGAGAGGTTTTAGAAATCCCATGTCGACCATAATTTTCTGTAATTGGTGATGTCGTACACAATCGAACGCCTTGGTGTAGTAGATGAAACATGCGTATAGGTCTATATTGAATTCCCTTGATTTTTCTACAATGATTCTCGTGTTGAAGATGTAGTCTCTGATGTCTCTGCCAGAACTAAAACCTGCTTGTGCCTCATGAACTTCTGTTTCTATCATATTTTGCATTCTCTTCATCATGATATGTAATAGTATTTTACTAGCCTGAGATCACAGCGATAGATTCTTGATTCATGATTATAAAAATTGGCCTCACAACACGTGGGGCATTCCCATAAGTGCTCCGCCCTCTGTTCCAGCAGCCATTCGACTTGAATCAAAGCGATAGGTATGTAATTAGTGCATAATTGTAAGTTGTCATTATTTGATATTGGGATATAAACTGATCCGTTCCAGTTCTTTGGCCATAGACCTATACCCGTTTTCCAGCTCTTGCAAGACAGGCTATTGTATATTATGTACGGTTATTCATGTATTGAAATTTATTATTCTTTTTTCGTTCGCTTGAAACATGTCTATATCTGTAATTCTGTCTCCTGAATAAAATTCCCGCCGAAGACGGATGTGTTGGGCCATTGGCGCAAATAAAACGGCAACACAACGCATTTCCATTCTCTGGACTACATCCAACTGGAAATCTTGTGGGACCATTGTCCTGTTACAAGAGAAATCCAGGGGGAATTTGAGAATGAACGCTGAAGAAGAAGAAGAATAAAATTCACTGTCTTTCGTAGCTCACACAGTGTCTCATACAGCTTTGATTCCAGTGTTGTTTCCTCTGGCCAATATGTCTGCCTCAGCGTTTCATACTCAGAACACTCTTCAAGCATATGTTTGGCACTCTGTGATGCCTGTCCACATGGTCGTGTTGTCAATCTTGAACTTTGTGCACATGACTGCGGAGTCGGTTGTGTCCCGTTCTGATGCGTAGAATTACAACTTGTTCTTATCTGTTCACAATGCGACAGCCATCTTGCATTGGCGTTTGTGACTTTCCCATTGATCCCATTATCTGTTTTATCCGATGGCAGACGATCGCCACATCCGGCCGGTCCTTCCCAGCACCTTCATTTCCCGGCATTCCAGAGTGAAAGGTTATCAACTGCATGGTTACTTTATACTGGTAAGACAGCTCATTAAGTCGTTTTTGCAAGTCTGTTAATTATGTATTGAAATAAAAATTACTCTCATGGTTCGCCCGGACACAAGAAAGTAGGGTACCAGGACTCATGCTCTGGAGCAGTTGAAAAATGGCCCATGACTATTGAGCAAGTGCAGTAGACGACGCTAGTCAGAGAGTTTCTGGTCAGCCACTAACTAGGAAGCTTCTGGTCAGCAACTGACTAGGCGATTGCTCACTCATTCACTCATGGGAAAGCCGTATGTTATGTCGCTGGTTCATAATTTAGCTTACCTTTACCTTATCATTTATAGCTTGGCTGTCATATATGCGTCTTTCGGTCCAACATATCCAACTTCAGCATATTCGTGCTTATTATACTTGTGACATATAAGTAACAATTTACAACGACATTGCAGTTACTTACCCTGCCAAGATATCAACTGCTACGACAAATCCAATAGCCAATGGGCCAAGACTACTCTTAGTGCTGGAGTCGACCGCTGCCACAAGAACTGTTGTCACCAACAAAAAAGTCAAAACAAGTTCACAGAGAACAGCTTGACCTGGATATGTGTAATCAGGTAGTATGTGGCCTCCGCCAAAATTGACACCATAAGCATTACCAACAGAACCCTGAGAGAAAGTAGATAGATGTAGACATTCTCATCACCTTTTGAATAAAGTAGTCAAATGTGGCTGTCAAGACACCCTTAACGGAATAAAGTAGTCAGATGTGGTCGTCAAGACACTCTTAACGGAATAAAGTAGTCAAATGTGGTTGTCAAGACACCCTTAACGGAATAAAGTAGTCAAATGTGGTTGTCAAGACACTCTTAACGGAATAAAGTAGTAAAATGTGACAGTCAGAACTCTCTGAACTAACGCATGTGGTTGCGTCTGTGGGTCTCACCAATAGCCCACTAGACACACCACCCATGCAGCAGAAAACCTTAGTGGATGACATGCCGTTATATTGAGGTTATCTTCTTAGAGAAACTTCATGGCACATCATCTAAACAATTATGCTTTTATTTTGTTGTTGAAATGTGTTTCATGTTTACCTCAATATATATGTATATGTGGTTGGGAGAGAGCCAGAGATGTACTGTGCAGCATTGGGGAGGAGGAAACTGACAGCACTGTTTTTTCCTATGGCTGAAACACATCATAGAGGCACAGTGACTCAGGACGTGACAATCCTTTTGACTTGAACATTTGGTTGCGTGCCTGGAGCAATAGAGAAGTTCGGCATAACCAGTAGTCAATTGATGGTGGGGAATGAGCACAGTGAACCCTATCTTGGCTACAGTGGCTAGGAGCAGTGCCTAGGTTGAAACCTACCTTCCTGGAGGTGTGATAGTTATTCTCTGGCTCTGTCCCGGGGTGGGCCGAAAATCCCCAGACTTCCCAGCAATATAATGTCATTTAACGGCATTAGGTCTATGAGCCCATGGACCGCTGGATCAGCAACCAACCAACTCTCTGAACTGAATAAAGTAGTCATATGTGGTCGCCAAGACACCCTTAACGGAATAAAGTAGCCAAATGTGGCAGTCAGAACTCTGAACTGAATAAAGTTGTCAAATGTGGTAGTCAAGACACCCTTAACGGAATAAAAAAGTCAAATGTGGTAGCCAAGATACCCTTAAAGGAATAAAGTAGTCAAATGTGGCAGTCAGAACACTCTGAACTGAATAAAATAGTCCAATGTTGCAGTCAAGACACCATTAACGGAATAAAGTAGTCATAAAGTCACAATCAGAATCTCTGAACTGAATAAATTAGTTAAATGAATCAGTCAGTGCATCATATACTACCTAAAATGAAAAAAGTGGGCAAATTTATTGGTCGAATTGGGCTTGATATGTAGTGTTGTTAGAGACTTGCGCCTCCCTCTACGTTGCCAGCAGAGTTCGAGTCACTGTTTCGGTCAGAAAATTTAACAATGCACTTCCCGACATTTTTTTCCATACTTGTCCTGTGTGCAAAGGGGAGCTGTATTCAAAGCTTTTTTCCATGCTTGTCCTGTGTGCAATGGGGAGCTGTATTCAAAGCTTTTTTCCATGCTAATCCTGTGTGCACTGGGGAGCTGTATTCAAAAGCTTTTTTCCATACTTGTCCTGTGTGCAATGGGGAGCTGTATTCAAAGTTTTTTTCCATACCCAGGAGAACATGATCAAGCTGGCGTATCTACTTTCAATGGGGTCAATTGTGATGGGACATGTGGATTTCTGAGTGTTCTCGAGCACGAACAGCACTTCCGACAGCTTGTCTCGTGCTGGACTAGTGTAGCGTCGTTGCCACTGAAATGATTCACACACTCACACTACGTTCCCCTCTAGCGTGTGTTTTCTTTTCCCGATTCGGTGTGTACTCATAAGATCACCGTATGTTAGGGACATTGACATTGGTCGCCCCTCCAATGTTACTGATTTTTAAGCCGGCAGAGACGGAATGCACAGATGCCTTACATGCCTTGCATCACTGTATGTCGACATTGATATTGGATGTAATGGCGTAACGGTTTCGGATATATTTCCAGTATCTCTGCAGATAATTCTTATTCCATCTACAGCATCCACAGGATGTTAGCCAAGAACACGCAAAAGCAGCTGTATTTCTGTTTCAAGGGTGCACCACGAGTAGGTACTTTTAGGATCTTGGTTATCTGATAACTCTGGGTCTGTACGAGAGCCATGCGATACCCTTTGCATCCCAGATTTCAGTTTTCAGATTTTGAATAGTTTACGTAAGTACACAACGTTCAGATGTGAATAGTTTACGTAAGTGCACACCTTCCAGGTGTAAATAGTTTACGTAATTACACAGCTTTCAGATGTTAATAGTTTACGTAAGTACACAACCTTCAGATGTGAATAGTTTACATAAGTAGACACCCTTCAAATGTGAATAGTTTACAAAAGTACACACCTTCCAGATGTAAATAGTTTACGTAAGTACACAACTATCAGATGTTAATAGTTTACGTAAGTACTCAACTTTCAGTTATGTATAGTTTACGTAAGTATACAACTTTAATATGTGAATAGTTTACATAAGTAAACAACTTTCAGAAGTGAATAGTTTACGTAAGTACACAACTTTCAAAATGTGAATAGTTTACATAAGTACACACCCTTCAAATGTGAATAGTTTACATAAGTACACACCCTTCAAATGTGAATAGTTTACATAAGTACACACCCTTCAAAATGTGAATAGTTTACATAAGTACACAATTTTTCAGATGTAAATGGTTTACGTAAGTGCACAACTTTCAGATGTGAATAGTTTACATTAAGTATACAACTTTCAGGTGTGTATAGTTTACGTAAGTACACAACTTTCATAGGCATATTATGTTTAAACAAGTATAAAGGAGGAAACATTTTACAAATGTTGGAAACCTGTTAGTGATTTAAAAGCATTATAATTGAGTTAGTTATTTAAAAGCATTATTATTGAGTTAGTGATTTAAAAGGATTATTATTGAGTTAGTGATTTAAAAGCATTATAATATCTTACCAAGGTGAAAGCAGCACCAAGAATACTCCCAATAATCTGAGATACAAAATACAGAAGCGCTTTGATGGGAGTTATGTCGCCAGCAAGAAGAACTCCCAATGTTACAGCAGGGTTGAAATGTCCACCACTAGAAGAAGAATAAATATATATTAATTCAGTATCGTCAATTTATTTTATAATTTTTTTCGAAGTATTAACATTCTGTAGCCTGGCTCTGTGACTTAGAAGTACTGAGATCGTATCAGAAATTCCAGTAAGGGTTTGATATTCAGTTGCAGATAGCTTGGCAGCCTTTGTTAAGAAAGCAATAGAAAACTACTGAACACATATATTTCCTATAAATCACTTCTTTTTCTCGAGCCCCATGAATTGCGAGCGATTAGTTCTTACTTTCTTTGAGCACTGGCAAGGTTTCTCCGTGCACTCTCCCAAACCCAGGAGGCTTCAGCTTTCAGCGTAGTGCGATGCCTATTGAAGAAGCTCTACTCAGATGGAGTACTCCTATAAAACACTATCAATCTTTTGTCTTGTCTATGTTTTTCCTATAAGCCGTCGCAGAATTGAATGGCGATCGATTTTTGGGCTATGACATGTTTGATCGCGTGATATGCAGTAATATTGTGACGTCTCAGAACGTTGGTAACTTCTTCAATCCACCTTATTTTTTGGTCTTACTGTACCTTATGTTTCCATTCACATGTTGTATGCTCTTGCTTCTGGCCACTATGGGTTCGATCTCATTAGTTTCTGAACCATTTCATTATGTTTCTCAACATATTTAACCACAGACGTTTAATCAATTCCAACAGTTCGTGTAATCTCTTTATTCCACAAATTATATCTTCTTTAGTTCGTGTAATCTCTTTATTCCACAAATTATATCTTCTTGTTGTTCGTGTAATCTCTTTATTCCACAAATTATATCTTCTTCTTGTGTCTGATGTTTTTCTTAGACATCTCATTTTACACGTAGTAAGATTTCTCTCTTGTTCTTCTGTTAGTGTCCATGTCTGCAGGGCCGGTCTTAGGCCATTGCAACCTATGCGGCCGCAGTGGGCCCCGCACTTCATAGGCCCATAAATTCATATTAGAATTTATTTTATTATACTCTTCCCTACCCAGACTGGGCCCCGCGCAATCCGTTTCGCATTGGGCCCCTCAATTGTTAGGGCCGACCCTGCATGTCTGACATTGATTAACACAATATTGGTAACAACAAAAAATGGTATCTTATCCTATTCAGGACTTAGCCATCAACCCAGCATTTTTTGGCTGTAATGATTTTCTAAGCAATATAAATACGCTCAGTAGTGTGCAATTTCGTTTGAACGGTCCGGGTGCTCAAATGCCTGTGGCGGGGATCGAACTCGCTTCTAATACAATTCTAAGACTTGTATCATACTGATAAAATCTACCGCACGTTCCTGTCAGTGGGAATATGAGGACAGACGCAAAATAAATCATCTTTTTATTGACTTCGTTGTTCAAAACACACATTTTTAAGTATACAATTCTTAGTGAACTGGACGCACCTTAAGTTGCACCTGGGCCTTTCACAAAAATATGAAAAGGTTAAAAAATGTTATTAACAATCTAAAATAAAACGTGGCTTCTAATCCCCATACGCCGTGATATAACCAAGGTATTTTGAGACTAATGTTGAAATGACGTGCTCCTTGAGAATGAATTAATCCCTAATTCAAAGTACAATACCTAGTTTTGGGAGCCGCGTTAGCGCAGTGGCTTCGCATATGAGTGGTCCTGTGTTCATTCCCCAGTGAGGCGGAAATGTTTTTCAGATTGCAACGGCTCCTGAGTCGACCCAGCTTTAAATGGGTACCGGATTAATCCGGGAAGTAAAGACTACGAGGGAGAGGAGATGGCTACCGCCCTTATTTGCAGAGCCTCTGAAATGTGAGATCGCTAACATCTCACACCCCTACGGCATTAATAAATGCTATGGGTTACTTCACTTTTTTTTTACCTAGTTTTCATTACACTACATAATACGTTTACCTTATGGAACCAAATGCAGTGACCAACACTGCAATGGTCAGTCCGTGAGCTAAAGCAACTCCTTCAACTTCTAGTGATCCCGAACAAACAGCTGTTGTCCCTATGAACACAAACACTGCAACACCGATGAATTCAGCTAAACACGGCCTGATTGTATTCTCAAAAACGTCAGGAAAGTTCCTCAGACCTGGCCAACTAGGTTCGCTGACACTTTTATTTATCAAGGCATCGCTCTCTGACATCGTAACGCTGTTATTTCTATTAGCTCTGTAAGACTCAGAATCCTCACTCATGATTCTGTCCTATTGAATATTTTCAAATCACAATGATAGATTTAATCAAGTTTATTTAATTCTAACATTTTTAGTCATGCATATTTTTTTTCTATGTGAATCATATAAAGATATTTTCAGGTCATGCCAATTGTTCTATTTATTTCAGTAAAAATTAAATAAATTCAGTAAAACTGTCTTTCAAGTAAACAATCCTTAGTTTATTTGTTTGTTGAGTACTGGATTCGACTAGGCCATCTCCGGATGCCGTCACGTCACTTTCAACCTAGTCCTAAGAAGGACTTTTTGGTTATTTCGCGACGCTGATTGCGGACAGGGAACTGACGAAAAGTTCTTGAGCCTTGGCGAAAATGATTAAAAGGCTGTCGAAAGTTTGCTGAAGCTTGCTTTTAATCCCGGGACGTACTGCGGATAAGAAGAGTCGTTTCTCTCTTGGAGTCGTTTCCAAGTCCACAGCAGGTTCCCCCCTCAGCTGGAGATCGTTCGATCCTTGATAACTTAGCCAGATTGCTCTGTTGCCCGGGGTACTCCACGAGGGGGAGTATCAAGGTCTGAACCAGTATGAGTCCTGGTCCTGGCGAACGAAGCGAGCAGCTGCTCGCTTCAACGTCTCTGCACCCCTACAATCCTTAGAGAACTAGGCGCTTAGGATGTACCTGGACGTTTCCCGAAAATACTCTTGATCAGATCTAAGCATTGTCGATCATACTTGGGGATCTTGAGCATTTTTCAAGAATCTGGAGTTTTTATAAAGTTAGTCATGAATTATTGATAAATGCGCCAGTGTGTTGCCGAGGCCCGAAAGAGGAGTAAAGAATAGCAACACTGTTTACCTTCCGCGCATGTTGTAAAAGGCGACTACGGAGGTTATGGGATGGAGTTGGCTGTCCCATCCCATATAGGGTCAGTGACCCAAAGCCATGCTGAAGTCGGATGTGTCAGGCCGAAAGGCTCAGATATCGCAGCAATGTTGTAAACCATGACACAACGCATTCCGCTCTCCGGACTACATCCTGCTAATCTGCAAGAGTTTGAGAACGAACGCAGAAGAAGAAGTCAAAGAAGATTGATAAATATTTCACAAGCCAAGTGGGGGCCTACAAGTAAACTTTTATGTTTATTTCACTGGTATTTTCAAGTCGCATCTAGTGTTCTATGTTTAATATTAATGTATTCTTATTTCTCTTCTGCTTTCGCTCTCAAGCTCCTGTTAATTAGCAGGATGCAGTCCGGATAACATAATGCGTAGTCATACAGTCATACAGTGATATAAGAGTCATACAGTAGTCCCGATTTAAGAGTCATTTAACATAATGCGTAGTGTCACGGTGTACAGCTTGGCTGCGATATCTGCGTCTTTCAGCCTGACACATATGACCAGCAAAGCTTCTTGGTCCCTTTATTCTTATGGGACTACCAATTCCACACTAAAACCTCTTTAATCGCCTCATACGACATGCATGGCAGGTAATAATGTTGGTATTCTTTTTCTCCCCTTTAGGGTCCCGTCAACAAATGACCGGTTCTCCGCATTTATAAGTACTAGAAAGTAATGCCCGGCGGTGCTCTGGCGGAACAAATTGAATATGTGCTAATGTTTTTCTTATAATGTAGCGAAGACTTTGATATGTTTTAGTTTCAACATATCGACCAACACATTTTTTTTTTATAAATTACCTTTTGGATCCAACACCCACGGCCACAATCCCTCCCACAATATATTTCGCGCTGTTACGAATTGTGCTATTGAGGGAATACGAAAAATAGCAAAAAATAGTACATTTACAGATAGTTGCATACTCTCATTTGTGTCATGTGACGTGATCTTTCTGGGAAGCAGTGATCTTACTGTTTACCGGAGAATGTGTAACGCCCGATCGATTCGAATTTAAGAATACAACAGAAACGCAGATGTAAACAGTATTATACGATTAGCTCATTGGGGGGGGGGGGGATGTACACGGCATTAGCAAAAGGCAGTAGAAATAATACTAAACCCTTTTAAAAACAGTAAACGTCCGTAGGAATGCAAAAAAATATTTCTAGGCCTGATGATGATGATGTTCCTCCTTCGCAAGCGAAGATGAGCATGGCATGAAAAACATTAAATGCGATGGAAACAAATTTACAAAAATAAATAAATAAATAGTAATTAAAATTGTTAATTAACTAATTTGGTTTGTGAGTTCGTAGATGCCCGATGAGTCCGATTCGTAAACGGAAAGTTCTATTGCAGTGCATACAGGAGTGCTGGAGGTTCGAGGTAGGAGAATTTTCGAATTTGTCCTTCCACTTCTTGCGCTTGTGGATTGCCCGCAGTGTTCTTTCTTTTTCAAATTTCGTGATGCCAGCAGTGATCTGGGTGTGCCAGGCTGAGCGATCAAGTGCTGTAGTCTCCCATGAGCTAGGATCGATGCTGCGGTGCTTGAGAGAGCTTTTTAGGTGATCCTTGAAGCGCGTTTTCTGCCCTCCACTTAAACGTTTACCTTCGCACAGCTCCCCATAGAATAATCTCTTTGGAAGGCGCTTGTCTGGCATACGGACGATGTGGCCAGTCCAGCGGAGTTGGGACCTAGTCAGCATTGCATGGATGCTTTGCATACGGGACTTCTGAAGAATTTCCGTATCTGGTACACGATCGTGCCAACGTACTCCTATGAGGTGTCGTAGGCACCGAAGATGAAAAGAGTTAAGCTGTCGAACGTGTCTCGCATAGACAGTCCAGGATGACGCAGTATAAAGCAGTGTTGGTAGAACCACTGCGCGGTACACGTCCAACTTAGTTGTCAGATTGAGACCACGCCTGATCCAGACGTTGGCACGAAGGCTCCCGAATGCTGCACTGGCGCGAGCAATACGCAGGGCAACATCCTCAGCATTTGTCGCAGTTTGTGATAGTGTGCTGCCGAGATATACAAACGTATTGGCAGTATTAAGTTTTTGTCCCTTTACTGTGATCACTGGCTCTGTGTAGGGGACACCTGGCGCTGGTTGATACATTACTAAAGTCTTGATGATGATGAAAGCCATGACTTGCGCTATGAAAATTGGATGAGGGAAAATTGGATGAGGGAAAATTGGATGAGGGAAAATTGGATGAGGGAAAATTGGATGAGGGAAAATTGGATGAGAGAAAATTGGATGAGGGAAAATTGGATGAGGGGAAATTGGATGAGGGAAAATTGGATGAGGGAAAATTGGATGAGGGAAAATTGGATGAGGGAAAATTGGATGAGGGAAAATTAGATGAGGGAAAATTGGATGAATGCAGATGAAACTTTAGTGAGGGAGAGTTGCGCACTGCCGTCAACCTCACTCTCTCGCCCCTACACATATGGTCCCAGTGGCAAGACGAGTCAAGATACCGCCTCGATATAACCAATATGGACACCAGTCCTAGGTTGAAAGAGGCGGGCCTCGACCATATGAGGCATAAACCCCTACTTAACAAACAAACAAAGACGAGTCAAGACGACTGAGTGTGTGTCGGGGTGCAGTAGAAATTTCTAGGCCTATTCATTTGTTGACAGTTAAGCAATGTGCAGAGGTCAGATGTAAAAAGTTAACTAATCATATCTATTCAATGACACAGTAACGTATGAATGTTAATTAAGGTAAAGAGAGTATGATGTAATGGGAGATTATTGCATCAATAATCCATATCGATTTTGACATTAATTATTAATTTAAGAGCTCATAGCAACCACCATGGGAGTGAAGGGGGGGATTCAAATTACTGTATCTAAGTAAACGACCTGCCAATTTTTGTCCGTCTACATACTAAATTCGAGAAACCTATGAGTTACAGGGAACTAAATAGAGCTACGGATTTATTCTTTCATATTATTCATATCATACAGTAGTCCCGATTTAAGAGTCATACAGTAGTCCCGATTTAAGAGTCATACAGTAGTCCCGATTTAAGAGTCATACAGTAGTCCCGATTTAAGAGTCATACAGTAGTCCCGATATAAGAGTCATACAGTAGTCCCGATTTAAGAGTCATACAGTAGTCCCGATTTAAGAGTCATACAGTAGTCCCGATTTAAGAGTCATACAGTAGTCCCGATATAAGAGTCATACAGTAGTCCCGATTTAAGAGTCATACAGTAGTCCCGATTTAAGAGTCATACAGTAGTCCCGATTTAAGAGTCATACAGTAGTCCCGATTTAAGAGTCATACAGTAGTCCCGATTTAAGAGTCATACAGTAGTCCCGATTTAAGAGTCATACAGTAGTCCCGATATAAGTGTCATACAGGAGTTCCGAATTAACATTTTTTATTTTATTTTTGTAAAGACGACTGCCTTCACTGTAATCTGTTTACTCCATATATATATATTCCGTCTCTTTCAACGAAGCGGGATGTCTCAAGCCGAGAGCACCAGTCAGCGCACGTAGCTCCGTAGAAAAAAAATAACACTGTTTACCTGCAATGCATGTTTCAGGAGAGGCGACTAAAGAGGTTCTGGGGTGAAGGTTGGTTGTCCCATCCCATATATGATCAAAGTGACACAGAAGCCATTGTGAAGTAGAATATGTCAGATCGAAAAGCGCAGATATCACATCTAAGCTGTAGGCCTAAACCATGACACGACGCATTCTTTTCTAGACTATATCTGCAGGAGGTTGAGAGTGAATGCAGATTACATTGTGAACAGCGATTAGGGAAACTCGGTATTACTCGGCGTACAGAATCGTCGAGTTACATGAACTATAAATATTCATATTTTCGACATTTGCTGTGAGAGACAACATATTTTCGACATTTGCTGTGAGAGACAACATATTTTCGACATTTGCTGTGAGAGACAACATATTTCGACATTTGCTGTGAGAGACAACATATTTTGACATTTGCTGTGAGAGACAACATATTTTTGACATTTACTGTGAGAGACATCGTATTTTTGATATTTGCTGTGAGAGACAACATATTTATATCTAACAGGTTACAGCGGCGTTGGTTAAATACCAATGCATTCACAATGAAACGGGTGAACTATTTTTTATTTTGATTGTTCGACATTAGGGCCAGAATCTTCTTCTCGTTTAATAAAAGCTTCTATGTGCTCACATTCAGTAGATATCCATCTCTGTGGGCCATTGTTATTTCGTTAACTGATTTAGTGTATTGCAGTCTTGCGGGATATGTTCAGTGGTGTGTGCTTCCTGTCCACATGGACATAGAAGTGATGGAACCTGTCTTAGTCTACTTCAGTGGCTGTTTATAGTCTGTTAGTTCAACTATCATTGGATCAGCAATCATCGTTTGACATTCGTGGGATTTTCTTAATTCCAGTTGCTTAAATATTTGCAGCATTGTACCTAAGAGAAAACGGAACAATTTGCCAGAATGAGTAGAAACTTTTTTAATTAAAGAGCCTCTTGGAAACATGCCAAGTATTAGTCGGAAACTCTCTTATAGATTAAATCTGTGTTAATAAATCAAGATTGGTTACTACCCAGCTGAAGTTTACTTTATTTTCAACATTTTTATGAGACATATTGGCATTGTGATATTTATCTATAAGAATGTGTATATGGGGTATTTTCACACATAAAATACAAGAGGTGGATCACAAACTAAAATACATATATATATATATATATATATATATATGGTACTAGATAAACACAGACGACACATAGTACAGACAAAAACATGTAGGAAAGTATGACACTTATGTTTCTAACTCGACTATGCATTCCAAGACGTCTTATCTTTTATCAATGCGCTGTCACTTTAAGACAATATCTGGAATGATTCTGTTTTGCGGCTTTCCGATTTGTGTTCGTTGTTTGCTTTAATGTTATTTGGCACAATAAGCACAGCACACTTCCCATGAGTTTACAATACTAAAGCAAATATAATCGTAGATGATTGAACTATTTATAAAGTTTGACATTTATTTATTTAGTATTTGTATGAAATAACGTGTTTACACTCCGGGAAATCGATAGTTGCTCAGACCCTTTGACAGCACATATTGAAGTTTTTGCATACTAGTGGTTTCCGTGGCTGCTGATTAAATATATTATTGATTAGGAACCAGAATCACTGCATATGGGACATTCTCATGAAAGCTCTACTTACCATTCCGTTAGCTATCTAAAGGTGTTTATACCTCCGTGTCCCAGTCAGTTGTTGGTTGTGGGTTCTTCTGATCATTCCAGTAAGGACACACTTTTCCCCTCTTCCATGGTCACTCCATTTCGTTCACTTTCTAAACGTATGCGTTGTCCTTTTCGTTTTTTCGGCATCCTCTTCATTATTTTGAAGTGTATCTATTACTGCTCCTAATTAATTCATTCCGGTCTCTTCTCATCACTTTGCCATGCATTATAGTTATACCCTCCAATGTATCCGCTCTTTCGTTGCCCTTGTCTCCCACATAACTTTGACAGTAACTCCGTGCGATTCTCTGTGCGTTGTTGAGAAACGTGTCCCAGTCTTTTCTTATCATGCATTTTTCTATCTTGCGCGGCATACTCTGGGAGTCTGATAGAGGCACTGTAAATGTTGGTGATTGTGTCGTTACCAAGTCAGATCTGCTGTTGCTGCCTTTATCTTTATTATCATGCTGGATGTGGTGGTGGGATAGGCATCAGATTTTTCACCACCCTCTTGCCATTTTACTAGGTGATTAAACATATTTCTTATACTACCCCTCATACTGGATCAAAGGCCATGAGATCAAATCCCACTTGATCAGCAACCCCTCATACTATATCAAAGGCCATGATATCAAATCCCACTTGATCAGCAACCCCTCATACTGGATCAAAGGCCATGAAATCATAACCGACTTGATCAGCAACCCATCATACTGGATCAAAGATCATGGGATTATAACCTACTTTATCAGCAACCCCTCATACTGAATCAAAGGCCATGAAATCATAACACACTTGATCAGCAACCTCTCATACTGGATCAGAGGCCATGAGATCATAACCCACTTGATCAGCAACCTCTCATACTGGATCAAAGGCCATGAAATCATAACACACTTGATCAGCAACCTCTCATACTGGATCAAAGGCCATGAAATCATAACCCACTTGATCAGCAACCCCTCATACTGGATCAAAGGCTATGAAATCATAACACACTTGATCAGCAACCTCTCATACTGGATCAAAGGCCATGAAATCATAACCCACTTGATCAGCAACCCCTCATACTGAATCAAAGGCCATGAAATCATAACCCACTTGATCAGCAACCACTCATACTGGATCAAAAGTCATGAGATCAAATCCCACTTGATCAGCAACCCCTCATACTGGATCAAAGGCCATGAAATCATAACCCACTTGAGCAGCAACCCCTCATACTGGATCAGAGGCCATGAATTCATTACCCACTTGATCAGCAACCCCTTATACTGGATCGAAGGCCATGAGATCATAACCCACTTGATCAGCAACCCCTCATACTGGATCAAAGGCCATGAAATCATAACACACTTGATCAGCAACCTCTCATACTGGATCAAAGGCCATGAAATCATAACCCACTTGATCAGCAACCCCTCATACTGGATCAAAGGCTATGAAATCATAACACACTTGATCAGCAACCTCTCATACTGGATCAAAGGCCATGAAATCATAACCCACTTGATCAGCAACCCCTCATACTGAATCAAAGGCCATGAAATCATAACCCACTTGATCAGCAACCACTCATACTGGATCAAAAGTCATGAGATCAAATCCCACTTGATCAGCAACCCCTCATACTGGATCAAAGGCCATGAAATCATAACCCACTTGAGCAGCAACCCCTCATACTGGATCAGAGGCCATGAATTCATTACCCACTTGATCAGCAACCCCTTATACTGGATCGAAGGCCATGAGATCATAACCCACTTGATCAGCAACCCCTCATACTGGATCAAAGGCCATGAGATCAAATCCCACTTGATCAGCAACCCCTCATACTGGATCAAAGGCCATGATATCATAACCCACTTGATCAGCAACCCCTCATACTGGATCAAATGCCATAAACCGTTGGATCAGCAACCCCTCATATGATTAGTCCTACATGTGTCACTTAATGCCAAATTATTTCAGTCGTAACGTAAAAATGTCATCCAAGTCCTTCATCGTGATAGGCCTGAGAGTTGATATTGAATATTGTCAACTATCTTGGCTGTTTATTTTTTGATGACGTTCGAGTGTTGCAGATAATGACATATATGAGTGTCCATGAATGGCAACATCAAAATAGTTTTGTATATTTGATTTTGCGAAAGTATTTGCTGACTGTGCAACTAGTCTCGGTCGCACTTATTTCCATCACATGTAGTGGATAAAAACCTATGATACACTTCGATTGTGTGCAGAAATAGCCTCAAGCAGTAATGCCACCATGTAACATTTTTCAAACACTTTATTATGTGGTTCTAAACATGCTCATTTTATCTCATTACAATGTGAATATGAAAAGCGTTTTTCGTCACATGAGAGTTATAGAACCAAAATTGCTGAATAGATCGAGCATCAAGAACTTGTAAGCTAATTTGACTATTAAATATGGAATGAAAGAATGTGATAAATGGTGTTATAACCTTTTCTAAAATGTGTTAATTAAATCAAATGGGACGTATGAAAGTTTAAGTAATCCTCATTATTGTATATTAGAAAAATATAGAGTGAAGCAAGATATAGCAACAGAAAATGAAGAAAAATTTCTGAGACTTTGTAAACATGGAATAGATTACATTCTAATATTAACTGGTAGTATTGAATTAACATTTAACATCAGTGGTAAAATATATTGAAAAACAAAGATTGAAATGGTTCGGCTGCCTAATGAGACTGAACCCATATTGGCCAGTGGCAAGAGCATACAAAATGAAAATGGAAACAGCAGGATACAGAGGAAGACAAAGAAGAAGGATTTAAGGAGTTACCAACATTCTGACACGGTACAGAATTACTGCATATCAAGCGACCAAACGTGCAATAGTCTGAAAAACGATCATCATTCAATCCTGCGACGCCTTACAGCATAAGCAGAGAACAGACAATAGATACATAGAATAAATTTTAAATGCAAAATCATTAAAAAGGTTAGAGCTTTTACAAAATAGTATTTGTTTTTTAGTGCTTTATCGGATCGAGACTACATCTGCTTTTGACAAAACGAGTTGGTAAATATGCATTCTTCGTAGTGTGCATATCCCACAGTCACTCGATAATCAAATTCAGAGCTCCTCCTTTCCCTTAATCGATCTCCACATCATCGTCTTATAAGCGCAATTTATTTTAAAGGGAACATTGGTGAATGACTTTAACTATAGCTGGAAAACTACAGCTGTCGCTAATTATAATATATTAAAATTACAAGTAGGGCAATGAGCACACTTAGCACATATTTTAACAATATAATATAATAATAATGTCTGGGGGGTGGTATTTACTGTAATGGTTTTTACTTCTCATTGCTACTCTAGCATTCTATGTAAGATGTTCAGACTTGGAAGATGTGTTTACGATGTCATTGAACGAAACCTCAGCTGATGGGAGAACCAAAACTACTGTCGATCATTTCTTACACCGGAGCCAGGCTCAGATAAGGGAGGGTTACTTATCCAAGGACACATGAGCAGTCTAATTACATGAGATGTGTTCTCTGACAGGGAAACACCTGGTAAGAGAAAGACGTAGTTGACACTAGCACCACTCCCTGTCTACATATTCCACCAGCGAAAACTGTCACATGGAGACACATTTTCAGCATGTAATATTCAAGAGCATAGTGGGTGATAGACCGCCATGACTACAAGCTGATACACACCTGCCGCCTGCCGAGAGATAGAATGGTGGTCACAAACTAGGGAGGCCCATCTATAATTGCTTGCCCGGACAGGCTTTATGGAGAAAGTGCCTAATTCATTTGCATTAATCCTCTCTTGGCTCTGGTTAGTTTTGTTAAGTAAAGTATACCTTTTATATAAGGTGTGCACCTTGCAACCAGGTATGTTCGTATAAGTTAGCTGTATCAGAGCTTTATAACCATCAAAAATAGTGGAGGTCTCGGTTCTAGTACTCCAGTCATCATGACCTCCTTGGTATATTTTGATCATAATTTTTTTGATGGTTTTATTCTTTGGGTTCAGGTTGTTGATTAGAAGGATTATGTTGTTGTTATCTTGCCAGTTTTCTACCGCTTTGCCTCTTCTGTCTAAATTATTCTATCGCCTGCTTTGGAATGTTATAGTACCCCCCCTCCCCCCACTGCCAGAAAGTGTTTGTCGGGACTGTAACACTGGTCAAGAATAGCGTCAATGGCACAGAAATCAAAACACATAAGAAAGTGGTTCAATACCAGGTAATCAACATAAAGAAAAAACTCTTGGGTTCCACATACTAAACTTCTACTTCCCAAATGATATTCCACTAAAAAAGGCTAGTATACATATCCCCCGTAAACATTTTCTGGCACTGACAGTCTTTTTAAAAAGTCATTCCAAAAGCTGAGAATACAATACTTTAGACAAAGAGCTTGAAAAGAAAGAAAACTGACAAGATTACAACAATCTAATTGTTATAACAATCCAAAGGTCTACCAGCTTTCTACTCAAGAAGATGGAATAGTGTCTCCACCACAGACATTCTGCATTCCAAAACTGGCTGGAATAGTGGAAGGAACAATAAGTGAACAACTCAGTGACAGTGACCATCGCTCAGTCATTATCCAAGTGACAAAATAATAGTTACAAGATCAAGTAAGCCAAGATAGAACTACAAGAAAGCAAATTGTCACATCTAAAAACACAGAGAAAACCTACTCGCAGTAGACATACAAGTAAAAGATATAACCACAATCGTCTGTGACTTTAATTAAGGAATACTTAAGGCAGCTAAAGAGGCAGTACCAAGAGGAGCGGGTAAGAATGATTATCTACAATATTGGACGAACACACTCTAAAGACTACAGGAACAACTGGCTGAAGCACGTAATATGGCAGGAACCATCCCAACAAAACATCACAATACAAAAGACCAAAGTGAAGTTCACTAAAGAAAAGATATAAACACAGAAAAGAAGGTGGAGGCGAAACAATTAAACTTTGAAAAGTAAGAAAGAAAGTTGTATATAAGAAATGAATAAATGATGATAGCAGCAAACAATTAAAGATATGCCTACACATAAACTCTACACTGGCAAGCAAGCAGCAGACATGCTTGCAGAAGTCTATAGAAAAGAAAGTACCATTATAATCAGCAAAGCATTTTGTACGGCATTTTCCATTTTAACCAAACTATTTCATACTGTGTTCCTCTATCCCAGTTCTAATTCATTCCGCATGAGCCGTGTTTGGCAACGGCCATAGTCGAATTAGACTAGGGTTGATACACCTTTCTAGGCAAGGTTCAGCTTCGCCAAACAAGTCAAGGGGTCTGAGATTTGACCTGTACATTTCTTACTCACTCGTAACATCCGCTTGTGAAGGACGTCCAATCCATCATCGAGCACGGTGTTTTGACTCTTCACCATTGTCACCTGAAATAGCATTTAGATGCACATATCTTGGACAAGGGGAAGAGAAGAAACGGCATTATACCCTTGTGCTTTTGGGCACTGAATCCAATTTGCTCTGCATGGGCTGTGTCGAGCAACAGGGATAGTCGAGTTAGACGTTAGAATGAAGTCTCAAAGACAATGACTTGCTTCCCTCTACTTTGCACACAAGGTCCAGAGTTCGAGGCGCAACATTGCTTAGGTTAGAAGTTTGAACAATATGTGTTCCCGGACATTTGTTCGATGCTTTTTTCTTGTGCAATGGGGAGCTCTTATCAAAACTTTCTTCAATAATCAAGAGTACCTACTCAAGTTTAAACTACGCCTGTTTGGTCATATAAAGAGACATAACTGTTTAGAAAGACAAATAATGGAGGGAAGAGTACCTGGGAAGAGGAGAAGGGGCAGACCAAGAAGACGATGGACTGACGACATTAAAGATAACATGAATACATCGCTAGAAAATGCAAGCCACATCGCCCAAGACAGAGAGAGGTTCAGAGAGTTCATTGGGAATACAACGTTCTGGAAGGAATACGTCACATGACACCTACTCAAGTTGGCGTATCACATACATAATTCATGACACCTACTTTGAATTTGGTCTATCGTGGTGAGACCTTTCGGTATAATCAGGCTACTGTATAGACCGAACAGAAAGTAAACAAGACTTCGTTTGTGATGTTTTTTATTGTTGTCGTGATTTTCGTTGGTCCCTATTTATATACTTGGAGTTGTTTACGAAATAAACCAAGGCCAATCAACTAAATGCACGGACATAATAAAAAAAAATAGTCTTTTAGTTCATGTTTACTTTCTGTTCAGAGGTATTATAGTACAGTCAATGGTCCCGCGTTTGGGGGTCTGTGTGTTCTCTACCAAGAACAGCACTTCCGCCAATCGATCTGGTGCTGGGCAATAGTAACTTACAGGGCCGTAGATATATCTCCCTCATTAAATGGGGTGGGGATTACTTAAATAAAAAATATATACGGCATTCGTGCGTTTTCGTGTGTGAATTCTCCGAATATGGATGTGTCGAGTCATTTGAGCAAATAAAACGGCGACACAATGCATTTCCATTCTCTCGACTACTTCCTGCTGGAAACCTAGTAGGACCATTGTCCTGCTACAAGAGACACAGTGGAAGTTTGAGAATGAAAGCTGAAGAAGAAGTGTGTGAATTCTACCTTTTGATGAACAATTTGATGACCTTTTAGTGAATTACTTTTTGCCCACATTTTGGTTAAGTTCCTAGTACTAAAAGTCATTTTCTGATTTGCTGGGGGGGGGGGGGGGTTTGATCCCCCAAATCCCCTCTTTATCTAAAGACTTGGTAACTTCATTGTCACTATTTGTTATCCCACACACAACGCCCGCTGTCATCTAGCGCGTGTTGCTTTCTTTAGATGCACTCAATGTGTACTCTAGTCGCTGATATACCATAGCAACATCTACCCATATCATGACATCAACATTGGCTGTCCCTACAATGTATCTACATTTTGGCTGTCCTAACTGGAACGCCTTGCGTCACTGTGTGTTGACAGTGCCACTGGCTGTGCCGGAGTAAAGGTGTCTGAGATATTGGTTTTTTTTAACAGTCAATTATCATTCCATCTACAGCCTCCCCACATCGACGGACATGGTCCTTTTAGGTATTGGCCAGGAATACCTCACGAGCCGCTGTATTTATTGGTAAAACTACGATTTAAGTCTTCACTGTGCTATAAATAGCACACAATGTTTACAGTTTTAAGTAGCAGACGTCACGGATTTCCGTGTACCCCCAATGAAATTATTGAAATTATGGATGCCGTGACGTCACACCTTCCGACACAAACGACATCAAGTACACCTATAATTATAATTTCTATAACTAATTATTTTTTCCATTTATAACAGATCATAACCCTTACCCCCCATCCCTAATGTAAATACTAATACGAAATTAATATGCCTTTTCAATTAATATACCTTAATTTTAAATATAAATTCTACTAATCACGCTGAAAAGGTTAGGTAATACCTCGAAACTAGTACAAAGGTCACAGTGAAGACTTATACCGTAGTTGCGCCTATTCATTTTAATGGTGCACCACGAGGAGGTAGGCCTACTTTTAACGTCTTGGTTTTTTGGGGGGGTTTTTTCTGACCCTGTGAATCAAATACGGGCAATGTGAAACCCTTTGCATTACTTGTGTGTTGTAAGGTCAATATTTTAAACATTGGGATAAAAAAAACATCATCAATAGTAATGTAAGTTATGAGGAAAAGAATATAAAATAATAAAGATATCTTAACTCGTATTTAATATATATGATAAGGCACTATATTTATAAGTTTCAACCTACCCTTTCGTTGTTGCGTTCTGCGTCAAATTGTACAGCCACCTCCTTTGCTTGTTCTAATTTAATCTGATGATATAAATACACCGCTAATAACACATCTCCTGATAATATTGAATGAACTTCTTGTATACTAACCTATACCATTCATATAGATTTGTTTCGTACTTTATTGTTCTATTTTTTCCTAGTAACGATGAGTTAGGCAATTTTAACATATTATCACACATAAGAAAGTATTATCTTATCAGCCAAATTATTTATCAGAGGTCGTACATTTTTTTTTAAAAAACAACCACAATGCACACATGACAGTTCACTTACCATCTTCATCATGTGATCGCTATCCACTAGTTTCACGTGAGTTATGTTTGATGGAAAAGTGGAAAGAGTATTTTCTCACCTAAACGTGTAAATTGAAGGCATGTTAGAAAAACAGTTTATGTACTAATTAAAAGTGTCAAAAAATATAACCATTTTCATTAATGAGACAAGTTTAAATTGTGTGTCTGGCAATATTATCTATGGAATAATTCGCAAATATTGCGCTATGACTGACATGGGTTAGAGGGATACTAAATATGTGAACATTGGCACGATATTGACCACAATTCTGAGACTCTTGTTGCTGATCACTTCCATAGCACATACCATCTCAATGCCAGGAATGTTCGTGTTACTGCCATTAAATCATGCTCCTCTGATGACTGGGCTCGGTATGAGCTTGAGAATCGATATATCCTTCAATTTAGTACCCATTAGCATTTCTTTCTTAACGCCCTTCATTATTAAGTGTAAATATCTATTCTTCTGTTAGCAATTGTACTTTTCAAGGTTATATATTCTAAATATTGTAATGCACACAAAAAATGTCCTTATCCACTTTGTCTTTACAGTTTATCTCCAACTTGCACCCCCTGTTTGACAGTTTGATAACTCCAGTTTATACTTGAACCCAAAATTTTAAACTTTGACAGCTTGACCTTCCACCGTATAGAAGACCTGTTCGTATAATTAATTTGGCCTTGATTCGTCAAGTTTTGATTATTCTCGTGTTTCCCGTTGGTCACTATTTACCGTATATACTTGAAGTCGCTTTGGCTATTTTTGGCACGCTGCACCAAGTATATAAATAGTGACCAACGGAACACGAGAATAATTTTAAAACAATTAATAAATGAAGGCCTAACTAATTATGTACAATGTCGTCTACTACAGACTGTCGTGTCTCTAGCTATAAACGTGCACAGCGGGTTTAAACACTGACAACATTAGTTCAAACTAATTTAACAACCTAATCCAATGTTTCTGTCAAATGGAGAGTCCGGAGCTTACTAAGCTGGAGAAAAACATGTCGGTAAAGTTACTACTCAATCTTATCCTGTAATTGATCAATTCCCGGCGAAATATAAACAACTAAAACACTGGGACGATGTGTAACAGATGTTTATTAGCATATGTTAGAAGCTATTGTGTGTGTAGCAGTCTCTAATTACGCGAGCCTTGTGCTCTTTTCTCACAAACAACAAATAACAGCCTGCAAGAAGTCACAAAAGGGGAATCAAAACAGGTGCATGTGTTTGCTCTGCTTCTTATAGACTTGATTCCTTCTCTCCACACACAAAAACGTGGTATATCTCTTTGTGTGGGGAATGATTACATTAATGTATCCTGCGAAGTTTTCACTATGTCTGTTGATATTTTGGGGTATCCAAATCCCCCCCCCCCCTAGAAAACTGGAACATGACTTATAGTACTAGGTACGCATGTGGTTGCCTCTGTGGGTCTCACCAATGGCCCACTAGACATACCACCCATGCACCAGAAAACCTTAGTGGATGACATGCTGTTATATTGAGGTTATCTTCTTAGAGAAGCTTCATGGCACGTCATCTATACAGCTGTGCGTTTATTTTATTGTTGAAATGAGTTTCATGTTTCCCTGAATATATATGTATGCACTCTCTGTGGTTGGTAGGGAGCCAGAGATGTACTGTGCAGCACTGGGGAGGATGAAACTGACAGCAGTTTTTTCCTATGGCTCAGACCCATCATAGAGGCACAATGACTCAGGACGTGACAATCCTTTTGACTTCAGCATTTGGTTGCATGCCTGGAGCAATAGAGAAGTTCGGCATAACCAGTAGTCAATCGGTGGCTGGGAATGAGCACAGTGAACCCTATCTTGGCTACATTGGCTAGGAGCAGTGCCTAGGTTGAAACCTACCTTCCTGGAGGTGTGATAGTTATTCTCTGGCTCTGTCCCGGGGTGGGCCGAAAATCCACAGACTTCCCAGCAATATAATGCCATTTAATGACATTAGGTCGAAGGGCATGAGCCCATGAACCGCTGGATCAGCAACCAACCAACCATAGTACTAGGTACTTTGCCAAAATTCAACCACGCTCACCCCCTACATTCTTCCATAGCGATGTTTCACAATCACAAAAGGTCATCAAATTGTCATCAAATTGTCATCAAAATTAATCTGACACACGAGCACGCACGATTGACATGTTCTTTAGATACCCCCCCCCCCTCTCCCTTCTTGAGAAGAAAAATACATGTGGCCCTTATTGCCATTTCCACGTAAGGTTCTGTTTCTGTTATAACTTGAGGACCACAAATTACGCGAATACCCTAATTTTGACCAGTAATTCAACAGCTTAGTTAAAATATAGACAAAACTAACCAGACAAATTGCACATAAAAGCTGAAAACATCAAGAGTATGCGAAACTCCAAAGTTCACTCGGTAAGTTCACATAGCTGACGGGAATTGAACCAGGTCTGTTCTAGCGACACACGGAATCACCTTGCAACTGAAGCAAACAACTTTTCCATACTGTAAAACATAATGAAGCCTAACCTTTAAAAAAAAAATTTAAATAATTATTGATTGATATAATATTTAGATCAATTAACCACAAAATACGTAGGTTGGCACTAATGGGAAACAAGAACGAAAACGGGGGTTGGACTGCGATCATAGTATAACGTTAGTTGGTCAATGTTTCATTAATTCTTGATAAATTTTTCACAGCCTAGTAGATCATATAAGTAAAATGCATAAAGTATTAAATCGTTACAGCCGCCTTAAAATGACAACCTGGGACTTTATTTAATAATGCGTTTATTTTGTCCGACTCAGTCCATGCTTCGAGGAATCCAAAATGAACGGTGTCGAAATTATCGAGAGTAAAGTGATTTAAAGCTAATTTCAACTTCGTAGCTAACACATATATTTATTGACATACATACCTAGGCTGTAATGAGAATCAGACTGACATCTATAAACAGATGGATTAGTACAGCTGATGTGCTGAGGCTTCTTCATGAATACATGCTGGAGGCGGACACTGCAGTTGAAACATTTCTAACGGCGATTGTGTGAACTCGGTATTAAATATGGTCTATTGTCTATTGTCTTTCCCTAGGTGGTGTGTGATCCAATCTTGCCGTTAAGCGTAGGGGTGATTGGAGTTGAGCTTGCGTTCTAATCCCAGATGTGTGGCCTCGGCTGTGCTATGACCGTTTCTGTTCATAATGTACCTGACGTTTTCTATCCATCTTTTCTGTGGTCTTCCTCTGGCTTTGTACCCTGATCTCATTTGGTTATATGCTTGTACGGGCAACTTTTCGTGATGCATTCTCATAATGTGACCAAACCACTTGATCTGTTATCTCTCTCTCTCTCTCTCTATGTAATCTGTACAAGATATTATACCTATTCTTTTCCTTGTATATTCATTTCGTAATCTATCAAGCCTGGTGACTCCGGCAGCTTTCCTCAAGCATTTCATCTCACATGTCACTATCTTTCTGTAATGTGAAGATAAGAGAGACAAGGTTTGGCACTGGTAACACAGTGTTGGTAGAAATATACTGTAGATCATTTGTTTCTTGACGTCCATCTCGATCTTGGGGTGAAGAAGCAGTGGTGACAGTTGGTATGTTACTGCATTTGCCTTTTTACATATTATCTCTATTTCTCTATCGAGGCTTCCATTATCTGTAAAATTACTACCGAGGTATTTAAACTCTGTTACTTGTTTTACTCCTATGTTGTAGAGTATATTTTAAACACAGTTCCCATTGGACAAGGGAAAAATCGTCGAACAAATGTATGGGGGCACATAGTGTTCATATTTACGACCGAAGCAGTGTTGAGACTCGGACTCTGAAAGGTGTGGGCGAGGTAGAGGGGGAGCAAGTCCTTGTCTTTTAGGAAGTAAACCTAGTCCAACTCGGCTGTTACTGTTGCCCAACACGACTCATACAGAGATAATTAGGTTCAGTATCCAAAAAGCACAGGGGAATGTCTTTCTTATATGAGATTTGTTCGTCGACTGCGAAGTTCCTCGTCCGAGATATGCGCAATCTACCAACTTCTTTAAGTGATTAATGCAATGGCGAAAAGTCATTTACCGTGCTTGGCGATGGATTGGAATGCCATCACAAGTGGACGAGGCGCGTACGTGAGAAATACACAGGTCAAATCCAAGATCCCCAACGTGTATGGCAAAGCAGCACCTCGAGTACGAAGGTATATCAACTTTAAGTCTAATTTGACTGGCGCCGTTGCCAACACAGCTCATACAGAAGAAATGAGGTCTGGGGCCTAGGGAAGTAAAGGGTGGTAATAGAATGATCTTCCTACACGAAGAATAATTCGCTGGCTGCGAAGCGCTTTATCGGAGGAAAGATGAACAATCGGTGACCCGGGCAAAAAAAGGTCATCTAGGAACATAGACTTTCTCCTAGTAGATTTCTTCTTCAATATGCATTTCATTAAGCCGAAAGTTGAAGTCTCCTGGTTATGAAAGACAGCTCAGAGAAGCACATAGAAAGTAAAATCGATAGTATATGCTAATCACGCAAAACTGAAATCCAACAGGTAAAGCTAGAAACGGGGCAATGAAGTTTGCTAATCACTGGAAACATACATAGTTACGCACACAAATCGACGTTTCGACCAAACGATCTTTATCAAGCTTACATACACAACAAAAAACGACAAGCAAGAACGACACTATAGACGCTCACGTGGATGGGTTAAATGTAAAGTGGAGATGGACCGGAAGGGTTAAAACCAGGTCAGAAGTGAAACAACACAGATAAAGACTATATAAAACACAGCTAATTACATGTGAAACTAGGTACACAGAGAAATTATGGGCACCAATGGCCCGTGCCATTGAAGTAGACGTCCACAAAACCCAAATGGTTTTTTATGCTGTATAGGCGTCCATGACATTCAGGTTACGGCTATTAAGTCGCGCTTATCTGACAACCGGACCCGTACGCGCTTGAGAACCAAACCACTACATATATCAATTTGGTACTCTTAAACCCTTTGGGATCAATGAGCGCCAGTCTTATGGATGATACCATGTTCTTTCGTCATTTCTCTTTTTGTCTCGTTTCATATGTATTCAGCTGTGTTTTATATATTCTTTGTCTATGTTGTATCACCTCTGACCTAGTTTCAACCCTTCCGGTCCATCTCCACATTACATTTAACTCAGCCATGAGAAATTCATATAGTGTCGTTCTTGTTTGTCGTTCTATGATGTGTATGCAGTCTTGATGATGCTTTTTGGTCGTAACGTCGATTTTTGTGTTTAATTATGTGTGTACAATGATTAGAAAAACCTCATTACTCTGTTCCTAAATTTACCAAAGGAAGTAAAAGCAAATTGCTCGCACTTCCATGGGCTAGTGACGAACAACACGCACGACACAACATACAACTATGACAGGACTGTAAACACTATTTTACTAAGGATAAGTGTTACCTAAACACAATTGTATTCGTTTTTATATTATTTGTGAAACCACATGGTGGGGATACCATCTGTTTAAATTATTTTACAGTGCTAAGGCTCATGTATTTTTTTTTTAAGGAAAGGGATTGAACTTTATAATCCGCCCTCTTTACATCTGTATATACAGGCTTGATTCACGATTTTAAAAAATAACCACATTTCCTGATATTTTTTTAATAAATTGGCTACTTTTATTGTAAACACCCTGTATTTAGCCAAGTAATTTATCATCATTCGTTTATAGCCTATAAAACCTTTAGAGCGCTTTGGCAGGGACGGAGAAATATCAAGTCTGTTTAATGGCCATAGTGATCACTTGGAAAGAACAGGGACGTCTTCAAGTGCTAATAGCCCCCAAAATCTGCCTCCTCCAACTATGCTTCTATATAGTCCTCACAAATGAATTATAATTGCTGTCTGCATGAGACAGCAACCACACCTCTGAAACCACCTTTCCGAAAAATTCGGATAGATACACTTTATAAAGAGCTTTATAAACACTTTATAAACAGTATCAATATCTTGGACACATAGTCACAAATGATGGCAGATGTGAAACAGAAGTTAAAAGGAGAATAGGAATGGCTAAAAGTACCTTCAATGACATGAGGAAATTATTAATATCTAAACAAATTACAAACAAGTTAAAAATTAGAATTATAAAATGCTACATCTTTTCCATATTAATGTATGGCTCAGAAACATGGACACTAAATAAACAATTAGAAGACAAAATTGATGCCTTTGAGATGTGGGTATATAGAAGAATAGGGAGAACATCATAGAAAGAGAAGAAAACAAATAAAGAGGTGCTAAAAACACTTAATATGAAGAAAGAACTACTAAGAGAAATAAAGATCAGGCAAATAAAATACTTTGGACACATTAAAAGACATGACACCCAATTGAAGACCTTACTTGAGGGTAAAGTCAAAGGGAAGCGAGCAAGAGGTAGGCAGAGATACAAGTGGGAGAGTAACATTACACGATGGACAGGTTACAGTCTAGCAGAGTGCACCACCAAGACAAGAGACAGGAGATGTTGGAGATACGTTGCAGCCAACCTTCGTTGCGGAGACGGCACTTGATGATGATGATAAAGAGCTTCTGCGCAGTTATCAAAATTGCACCATTGACAGTCGACTCCATAGACATTCAAAAAACTGGGAAAACAACTTTGACACTGTCTACAGAAGTACAGAAGAAGTGGTGAGTATTGCTGTTCGTAGGCATCAAAACTGGTTTGACGAAAACGATGTACAGACCAAAGCCCTCCTGAACAAAGTTTATCTAAACGACCCAACATCAATCAGTAAAAATACACTGTACGAGAACTCGACGCTCTAAGAAAAACGCGCACAAAAAACTAAGGAGAATGCAGGACACATTGTTTAGTAGCAAAGTCAAAAATATACAGCATTATGCTGACAGAAATAATATGCAGACATTCTATTCAGCGCACTATAAAGCAATCTATGGCCTTCGGACTTCAGGAATACGATTACGGAAAGAGAGGAAATTCTAAAACACTGGGCTGAACATTTTGAACATGTACTAAACTGTCCCTTCAACATCAACGACGAAGCGATTGCGCGCATCACGCAAACACCAATGAACCATTCATTATCGGAGCCCCCTTTCATTAAGGAGATGTAGAGAGCTATCTCACATTTACCCGTAGAAAAAGCACCATGGCCAGACTCCATTCCAGCTGAAGTTTACGCCGTCAGTGACCCTGTATTGACTGCAAAACTTACAGAACTCTTCCAGACAATGTGGAACCTGGAAGCGAAACTACAAGACTTTAAGGAGGCTTCCATCACACATCTATACAAGAGAAAAGGAAATATCCTAGCTTGCGACAACCAATGAGGGACATCCCAGCTTTCTAGAGGAGGCATGATCCTGGCGAGGGTCCTGTGAAATAGACTGCCATGCTGAAGTCGGATGTGTCAGGCTGAAAGGCGCAGATATCGCAGCAATGATTTAAACCATGGCACAACGCATTCCGTTCTCCGAACTACATCCTGCTGATCTGCAGGAGTTTGAGAACGAACACAGAAGAAGAAGAAATAGACTGCAAGCCCATCTTGAGACAGGCTTCCTTCCAGAGAACCAATGTGGCTTCCGACAAGGCAGAGGTACGATTGACAAGATTATTCACTGCCAGACAAATTACAGGAAAAGTGTCACTAACAGAACATTAGTCTCTACACTACATTTGTCGACCTAACTAAGGTATTCGACACTGTAAATCGCGAAGGACTATGGAAGATAATGGTCACATTTGGATGTCCCGAAAAATTCTCTAACATAGTTTGCCAGTTCCATGATGGTATGACATCCTGTGTGCAAGATGACGCAGCAAACTCAAACCCGTTTCCAGTAGCTAACGGTGTCAAACAAAGTTGTGTCCTGGCTCCGACGCTCTTCAGCGTGGTGTTCTCTGCGATACTAATTGATGCCTTCCAGAATAACATTGGAGGAATTTTCTTTCGCTATCTAGCTGATGGAAAATTGAAAGTCAATACCAAAACTAATACGGACATTGTTCGCGGCCTGTTGTTCGCCGACGATTGTGTACTCAACGCTACCAGTCTGAAAGATATGTAGGACAGTATGGACCTCTTTTATCAACACCGCGAAAACAGAAAAATTATCAAACAGCGCCAGGTGTCCCCTACACAGAACCAGTAATCACAGTTATGGGGCATAAATTCAATACTGCAAATAAGTTTGTATGTCTCGGCAGTACCATATCGTAAACTTCGATATTTAACGAAGATGTTGCCCTGAGTGTTGTTCGCACCAGTGCGGCATTCGGGAGGCTTCGTGCAAACATTTGGATTAGGCGTGGTCTCAGTTTTACAAATAAGTTGAACGTCTATCGTGCAATGGTTCTACCAGCACTGCTTTATGATGCATCATCCTGGACTGTCTATGCGAGACACGATCGACAGATGAACTCTTGCCACCTTCGGTGCCTAAGAAATCAACCTCATGGGTGTACATTGGCAGGATTGAGTCAATTTCCAGACACGGAAATTCTTCAAAAGTGCCCTATGCGAAGCATTCGTGTCCTGTTGACTAGGTCCCAACTCCGCTGGACCAGCCACATCGTCCTATGCAAGACAATCGACTTCTAAAGATATTATTCTATGGGGAGCTGTTCAATTGTAAACAATCAAGTGGAGGTCAGAAAAAGCGCTTCAAGGATCACCTAAAAAAAAACTATCTCAAACACTGCAGCATCGATCCTAGCTCCTAGAAGACTACAGTCCTTGATTGCTCAGCTTGGCATACCCAGAACACTGCTGGCATCTTCAAATTTGAAAAAGAGATAACACTGCGGCACTTTACAAGAAACGGAAGCGGAAAGACAAATCCGAAAACTCTCCTACTCGGGATCCTCTGCACTCCTGCATGCACTGTAATACAGCTTTCCTGGCGCAATTTGCATTCAACGGGCATCTATGAACCACACCAAATTAGACAATCTTAAATGTTTTTGAGGTTTTTTCTACTTGTTCGCCACATTTTATTGTATTATTTTTACGTGCCATGCTCATCTTCGCTTACGAAGGAGGAACATCATCCTCACATAAACTAATAATAGTCTCTAGCATCTTAGCACGTCTATTAAGTATTTACGGAGCGCGATCCTGAGACATAGAACCCTGAAAGCGTATCAAAAAATGAATATCTCTTTGGTCGTATAGCACACATACTGTTTGTGTTAGTTGTGATGCTACAATGTAGCGCTTTTATGAAGTCAATGCCTTTCTATTAGAGATGATTTCGAAAAAGAAATGATCCTGTCATAAATGTAACTATAAAACGACCATCTTGTAAAACATTAGTGATAGTTCTATGGTTAGCTTTAGCTTAATCTGGAATATTTAACCATACAACGATCATGTCGTAGCTACATGATAGGCTTCATCTTGAATAACTATATTCCGCCGAAGACGGATGTGTCGGGTCATTGGCACAAATACAACGGCGACACAACGCATTTCCATTCTCTGGACTACATTCTGCTGGAAATCTAGTAGGACATGTCCTGCTACAAGAGAATTCAGCAGGAGTTTGAGAATGTACGCTGAAGAAGAAGAATAACTATATCTTTATTCTTCTTTTTCACTAGAACTGTTGTGATATGTGTAGCTGTGATTTTATTTTCACTCATTTCATTTATTTTCAATGAACAAAATATAAGTTCACAATATGAAAACATTTCGTTCAATGTGAATAGTGTTTGTGACTTTAAATATTTATATATATTAGGTTTTAAAAAAGGTAGGGTCCGGTTTATAAAAATTGGATAGTCTATTTATCCGTGCGTACTCCTCCACAACCTCCATAAAAGTATTATTTGTCAAGTGTTTTTCAAACTCTTTTTGTTCAGAAATGTGATAATCTTTTTGTGAAAAATCGTTTAAGGAATGGTTTATCTTTCTTTTGTCTAAATTACTAGTACTAAATGTCATGTGTTTTGATTTGCTGTTTCTAATTTTCTGATGTAATCCCAAACTGAAACACCCCCCCCCCTTTTTTTCTATCTGCGGACTTGAGTCGGTGTAAAAGTTACATCTGAACTATGTAGCCTATAATTGATGGTTTTACCGATCGTCCTTCGACAGCGCTAATGCAGTTCATGAATGACAAATTTTACATTGAAACGTGCTTTCGGCTACGCTGCCTTCTCCTTTATGGCTTCCTCAGAATTAAAGCAGTGATCAACTACTGTTTTGTTCCAAGCAATATATTCATTTTGTTTTTCTCTTTCCCCTCTTCAAACCTCCTCGATCATCAAGAGATGAAACTGTCATACGTTGTCGTCATGCTTGATTTCGTTAAGTACGTGACAATAAACTCTCTCCACCAAGTATTGATGAACATATGGCTATGTTTCATATCCTGCCTCATAACTTGTCCATGATTATCACATATTTTGTTACCAAAAAAACTAGAGTAGGTCCAACAATTAGGTATGGACCGTGTTCCATGATTTTCACACCCCTCCCCCCAATTCGGCTCTCTGAGAACTTGTATGCGGGTCTGTCTCTTTCACATTACCTTCGGGTTGCATGGCATAATAGTTCTCATCTTGAGTGACAGTACCTCTGAGAAAATGACCCACCCAGTTCCAGCAAACACTTGTTATATGTGCTAATGTCCTGCTTGATTAAATAGTGATTTTATTAGTTGCTGTACTTGATTGTGCTTTCAACATGTATTATTATTTATCCGATTTACAAATGAATGTTCTTACAACGAAGAATAAGCGAAACACTAGGTGCAACAGTTTCACAAAAATTCGGGGGTTAAGTCACGGCTAGGATTCGATAAAACTATATTTATCAAGCGCTAAAACAATTCCCAAAAAAAACGAATTTATCAACGAAACAAATATGAAGGGCAGCGCACATGCATGTGTATAATTGTATAAAAATTACTTCAATTTTAGCTCACCTGTTTCTTGTATGATTGAAACATCCAATAATCTACTATAATACGCAACTGTCAACATATGATATTGCACCAATATGCAATATAGTTCAAATGTATGATTCATACATATGTATCTTTAGTAATTTACATATAGGTCGTAATTGAAACAGAATATAAACCCATCTGTCGCGCGCATTGCTACTGATGTCATATACGGGTGTCTTTTGTTTTGATATTTTAGCTGCTGAGCTCAACCAGCTAAATGCAGTCGGTGATTAATAATCGAGAAATCAACAATAACAATTGGAGAGAACTTCAAAGACAACAGCGCGAGCAGATATGAATCGTTAAAAAAGGATAGTTTGACAGACCGTGTCGTCTGGTCCTGAAACCCATCATCATATATAACTATCTTCATCAATGTAATGAGACTAAACAGTGGTGATGCCCGTGACCTTCTCAGATATGTTAATGTTAACAATGATAAGGAATCCAACAACAATGTTCACTTTATCCGCGGAGACAAGCTGGTAGATAGAGGGTATTGTGGCTCAAACCCCACTGAACAAATTAGAACATGGCTTTAGTGCTAAGAATGATGCAAAAAATTTGGTAAGATCCCTCCCTTAGCTATTTTTCGCAAACAAAAGGTGATCGCCTTTTTCATCAAAAAAAGGGAATGTATACGAAAACCGGAATCTTGATTCTTGATTAGAAACTGGCTTCTCAGCACGCGGGGCATTCCCATAAGTGCTCCGCCCTCCGTTCCAGCAGCCATCCTAATGTATGTAGACTCAAGAGTCCCGGTCGGTGTTGATTGTGTGATCTTCGGGTTTTTCAAATAAATTTACTTTTCCTACCCTCACCTCTAGATACTCCCATTTCTAATATTCGCTGTATGTGAACGTTCTCAGCCTCATTGACGTCATCTTCATCTTGAAGTGAATTTATTACTGCCTTCATTAAGTCTGCTTCATCTCTTCTCAGCAATGTGCCGTCTATCGCTGCATTGCCTGCCAATAAGTCGATTCTCTCGTTTCCTCTGACCCCAGCATGACCAGGGCAGTATATCCCTGTAATGCTCTGGAAAATTTAGTTGTTCAATGAGTTCCACCATTCTTTTCTCAGCATGAACTTTTATATCTTGCGCAGCATGCTTTAGGAGTTTGTGAGTATTACCGAGTGTGTTGATGTTATCAACCAAGTAAGTGTTGCTGTAACTCCCTCTATCTTCACCTTCATGCTCGATGTGACAGGGGAATATGCTGAAGATTTCTCAACCAACTTCACGCGTTTCTGTATGCAACAAACCCCCAAAACCCCAATCGCTTTTATTTGTGTTTCGGTTGACAGAGCCATCTGTGTATATAATTATGTCTTGTGGTTTCACGTGTAGCTGGGCGAGTTCATGCACTGAAAAACCGAAAACCGCACTCCTTACTGTAAACGTATTTACTGCCGTGAGTGGACATTTTATATATACTCGTATTATATATACAATATAGTATATATATATATATATATATATATATATATATACATGACATTCTTACCTGCTGAGTGTATTATTTTTAATGAATGTTATGAATGCCTCGCGATTCTGGGCGAGGTGACCTGCAGCAGCCATGTACATGTTTGAACATTTTTAAATGTCATTTATATATTGTCATCTGGGGATCTCTTTCTCCTGTTACAAACAACCATGCATGCCTTTCATTACTGATTTTACCACAATATTCCTTTTATATATCCAAATAACTTCAATTTTCTTGCTATAATGTAGCTTAGGTACCAGCCCTCTTCCATCGTTAATGTTCGTAACACTTCGTGATTTGTCGTTCTCGATGTCCAGGGGGTTCTCAATATCCTTCTGTAAGCATCTTATTTCGAAAGAAACAAGTATTTTTGCCACTGCTTAATTTAAGTGTGACAGAAGATTTGAAGAACATAGTTACAACAGGCAATGTTGAAGTCAACAGAGACAGAGGATGACAACGTGAGAATATATTACACAGTTTGACAACCTGGCACGGCAGGGAAACAACAACGATATTGATACATAATTCTGGAAATAGAGAGCTGTGGAGAGCCATGATCGCCTACGCCAGCAGGCATGGCACCTGATGATAGTGATGATGATTAAATTGTTACTGTATCAGAACATTGTTACTGAGAGTAAGTGTGATCTAATAATGTATCCGAACATTGTTACTGGAAATACGTTTGATCTTCTTCTTCTTCTTCTTCTGCTTCTTCTGCGTTCGTTCTCAAACTCCTGTAGATTAACAGGATGTAGTCCGTAGAACGGAATGCGTTGTGTCATGGTTTACAGCATTGCTACGATATCTGCGCCTTTCGGCCTGACACACCCGACTTCAGCATGGCTGTGGGTCACTAACCGTATATGGGATGGGACAGCCAACTCCATCCCATAACCTCCTTAGTCGCCTTTTACGACATGCGTGGAAGGTAAACAGTGTTGCTATTCTTTGCTCCCCTTTCGGGCACGGCAACACACGGGCGACGTTTGATCTAATAAATGTATCCTAACATTGGTACTGGAAATACGTTTGATCTAATAAATGTATCCTAACATTGGTACTGGAAATACGTTTGATCTAATAAATGTATCCTAACATTGGTACTGGAAATACGTTTGATCTAATAAATGTATCCTAACATTGGTACTGGAAATACGTTTGATCTAATAAAATATATCATGACATTGCTGATGTCCAGTGCCAAAGATTTGTTTAAGTTATACTAAGAGAGTAATTTTTATGTTAGCATTGCAGTTCTCAAGTCTTCAGTATCAGTATTACAGAAAGACCTTCAGAACGCCATAATGAATAAGCGTTCATGTACTGGGTAAAGCATCTCATTCAACTTCTTCATCGTTCATTCTCAAACTCCCGCTGGATCTCCCTTGTAGCAGGACCATTGTCCTACTAGATTTCCAGCAGGATGTAGTCCAGAGAATGGAAATGCGTTGTGTCGCCGTTTTATTTGCGCCAATGGCCCGACACATCTGTCTTCGGCTGAATGCATCTCAGTTTTATTACTAAAAAAGCAGTTCTGTATAGAATTCCAGGTAACTGAATGAATACAACAATCTTTATGTAATACTGGTTGTTTCATTGAAGCAAATTCAGAGTGACATATTTTATCACGAACATAAGGCTGTTATGTAGACTATTTCTTTTTTTTTTAATAGGGAACAAACATAGGCCTACCTGATTGTAGAAAATACAAGACACTTGCCACCTAACACCGCGCAAAAAAAAAATTATCCATACTCTGAATTGGTCACATTTAACTGTGACGTCAATTTTACAGAAAGTTCACAATTTTAAAGGCATGAGCAATTGTGGTGTCTTAGTGTTCTACTTCTGCTGTGTAAATAGGCGGAAGGGGGAGAGAAGAAGATATATTATTGTTTTTCTTATCTTCCTTCTCCTATATTCTTCTCATGTTTTATCATACAATAATATGTGCGATGCACGTTTTTGAATGTTATAATTGCTAGATATAAAAGGATTTGGTAGAATAGAAAAGTTCTTTCACTAACTCTCCAGCAATTAACCGGTACAGTATATCTTCGTTGTTAAGGTTATATCACTTGACAACTCTTCTAGAATGGTTGTCTTCTCTAGTTGTTTAGTTTGTTGATATTATGGTCCGTGATCCATTTTCTTCCTTCTCAGTACCATCATCAGGCCTATTCTTTCCAGAACGTAGTCTTTCCTATCTCTTGAATTCTCCGCGGTCTTGAACAAGTTGCCCTGCCTCTTCCAGTGACATGCGAAGGCATTCCTGAATGTATTTTGCCCAACGGCTTCTTGGGCGGCCTTATCCCCTGTTGCCTTCTATCATCCCCTCCAATACCACTCTCTCCATGCCGTCGTATCTCACTCGCTAATTCCAACACGAATTATTCACCACATCCATAGAAAAGTTATTGGCACTACACTGCTGTAGTTCGATGTTGCTTTCAGGAGGAACATCCGATTTAAACTGACACCGAGGAAAACACACACATTCTCAGTCGCCACTTTGACCGGAAGTCCAAATATAGCAAATATTGTCAAAGAAGTGAGAAGTTTTATCTTATATTATTTTACTTTCTATTACATCGTATCTATTTCCACTTCTCAATTCTTTCTGTAAACTTTCCCCTCCTCATTTACCACCATCTTCTTTCTATTACCCTCTGCTTCCCTGGCATGCTGCTCCATCTTTGTTTCCTCCGCTATCTATTCGCTATCTCTCCTTTTCTTTCTTTCTAATCATGGCCATGTTTGTCTCCATGTAAGATTCGTTGTACTATAGTCTTTGGTTTGTCCTGACGAAGGCTTTTTAGTCGAAACGTCGCTTGTCTCTGTATCTCGTTGTTAGGTTATTTTATGTCTTATTTTTGTAACACTTCTACCTATTTTTGTTTATTTTGCTATAAAATGTTAAGTTGGTGGCCACATCCTACATGGGATATGCTACAATTATTTTTTATAAATTGGAACTAGGCTCTCATACGATAACACGTTTTGTATTTCGGGATGCCTTTGATTCGGGTGGACTACCTAGTATGTGACGGGATATCTATCCAATTTGCCGACAGACGTGCAGTGTGTATCAAATTGTATGCCATGACGGTTTATTACACATTATGTCCGTGGACTAGCGAGGTCAATATATCCCTGAGCGACAGTTACGAGGGTGGAAACGGCAGACAAAACGATGAATTTGGATCGTCGTATCTATCTCATACGAGGTGTTCATCTGTCAATCAACTGATCTTGTGCACTGATATAGCACATTAGCCCACATGCCAACATTCTTTATCATTTGAGAGTCTGGCTCCGTTTTTTTTTTTTTAATGTTTACTGTAACAATGGAATATGATTGGTTCGCCCTTATCAAATGAAGTTTCGTTTATTAACATCTTAAACAACTCGTATGATCGAGTTCCAAGCTCATTTTTTCTCAAACTACATTGAACTACAAGAAATAACATTTCTTGTTCTTTGTCAGTGCTTTATTCTAAAACTCCAGCTGGATCTATCTTGGAACAGGACAATGACCCTGCTAGATTTCCAGCCGAATGTAGTCCAGAGAATAGAAATACGCTGTGTCACGTTTTATTTGTGCCCTTGTCCCGACACATCCACTTTCAGCGGGACACATTGATTTAACACAATTTATTTTTCTATTGGCTGGCTTTGGGTTAGTTTCGTATATTTCTATTCATCGTACGATTTTACGGTCTGACTTCGACTGCAGAACCGAGATGGAGAAGATCTAAGTGTGCTGATGTTCATCTTAAAGAGTTTGTAAGTTATCTATAATCACAAGTGATATGTAAATATAAAAATTATCATAATGGCGTGTTGAACAAGCCCTCGCAAGTTTCTAGATTAGATTACCATATATCTACACCCACGTGATACCAGTGCACAACGCGAGCAAAGAATATGCAGAGAGTGCAACTAAAGAGGTTGGGGTATGGTTAGTTGGTTAGTTTGTGATTAGTTGATTGATTAATTAGTTGGTTAGTTTGTTGCTTGGTTGGTTGGTTAGTTGATTGGTTGGTTGATTGATTTGTTAGTTGGTTGCTTGTTTTGTTAGTTAGTTAATTGGTTGTTGGTTTGTTAGTTGGTTTGTTTGTTGGTTGATTGGTTAGTTGGTTGATTAGTTAGTTGTTGGTTGGTTAGTTAGTTGGCTGATTAGTTGGTTGATTGAATGATTGGTTTATTGGTTCGTTAGTTAGTTAGTTGACTGGTTAGTTCGTTGGCTGGTTAGTTGGTTGGTTGATTGATTGGTTGAAGTGCCGTAGATACATCTTATGCAGTTGGGAGACGACCATTTAAGCAATATAAAAATTGCTTCCAAATTTGAATACGGTTCACCGCCGAAGACGGATGTGTTGGACCATTGGTGCAAATAAAACGGCGACACAACGCATTTCCATTCTCTGGACTACATCCTGCTGGAAATCTAGTGGGACAGAGATCCAGCGAGAGTTTGAGAATGAACACTGAAGAAGAAGAAGAATACGGTTCCTTTTCTTACAATTAACAAGATGTAGTAGCACATATACAATTATATCAGTCTATAGTCATTTTAAAAGCTTATAAATCGTGTCAGTATTAATATGTAAGTAATAGCTCAAACGTTTGTGAGGAAAAAAGATGAATATTTCGCTTCTTTCTATGACAAGTTATCGTACTTTGTAGGCACCTTCTTCGGTCGCTTAAAACGTGCATGTAATAAAATATATGGCGTAGAGATCTCTCCAAAAAACAGGATAGTGGACACAATTTTTTTGAAACATTGTAAGTTAACATTCTTACACTTCTGGCAAGTTACTTTTAGTACGCGGGTGCCAGTAATTTAACGAAACTGAACTTTTACGAAATGTGTAGCGAAATATAAGTCACGTATAAAACTGGTACCGGAAATTAGTTGTAGCAGACGGTGAACGGTGATCTCTTCAGGAAAACAGTTATAGCAGACATTTATAGCAGACAGTGGAATGCGAGTAAATGATTGCAAATTAAGAGGAAGTTGGAAAGGGGTAGATTGTTTCAGAGTGTTATTGGATATATCTCGTTCTATTGGATGTAGAAAGGTAAGACATAATTCAGCTTTGTAATCAAAAGGAAAACCAGGAGACAGATTATAAACGGTACTATTTACTATTTTATGCCAACACTTTGCTATCAATGCCAGACATAGGGGGTGACATCAGCCTAACACAGAAAACTACAAAGTGAGACTAAATGTCTGAGAGAAGTTTCAAGAGTGACTAAACATGGAAAAATCACATTTGACGAAATCATGAGAAGAATTGGTATAAGACCATGCACAGAATATTCCAGAAACGAAAAATAAAATGGTTTGGATACATTATGAGGGTGAACTCCTAAATAAAACACAAACACAGATAAAAGCGGTTGGGGTTTTGTTGCCTACAGAAACGGCGTGAAGTTGGTTAAGAAATCTTCAGCATATTCTACTGTCACATCGAGCATGAAGATGGAGATAGAGGGAGTTACAGTAGCACCTAATTGATGGATAACTGATATCTCAACACACTCGGTAATACTCACAGACTATAAAAGCATACTGCGCAAGATAGAAAAGTTTATGCTGAGAAAAGAATGGTGGGACTTATTGAACAACTCAATTATCCAGAGCATTTAATGGATATACCGCCTTGGTCATGCTGGGGGTCAAAGGAAACGAGAGAGCCGACTTATTGGCAGGCAACACGGCAATAGATGGCACATTGCTGAGAAGAGATAAAGCAGACTTAATGAAGGCAGTAATAAATTTATTTCAAGATGAAGATGATGTCAATGAGTCTAAGAACGTACACATACAGAGAAAGCAAGACAACACTGAACAAATACAAATTCTTTTTCTTGTTCAGCGTTCGTTCTCAGACACCAGCTGGATCTCTCTTGTAGCAGGACAATGGTCCTTATAGATAGACTTCAAGCAGAATTTAGATCTGAAAATGGAAATGCGTTGTTTCGCCGTTTTATTTGACCCAATGTCCCGACACACCCGTCTTCAGCATATCCAAGGCTGTGATATAGCCATGGCAATCTGACCATGGATATGCAACTAAAGCCATCACCACTCCGCTTTACGGCAAGTGTGGATATTCTGACCATTATCCACCTGGGGATAGATCCGCCAGTTTTTGACTGTCGAGCGCCATGTAGATCTATTTTGTGCAAGTTCTTCCCATGTATCTTGGTCTATGTATCAAATGTCTAGACAATAGACAGTTGCGATCCACATCTTTCGCTAGTTGAAAGTGAAGTTTCCAACGACAGCAACTGACGGGTAATGGGTATTTGTAAATTTTAGAATTTTAAGTGGATTCTCCTACATGTATGCTATTTTCTGTCCCCAGGTATACAATGGTTGATTGTATTCACACTTGGCGTTAAGCGTAGAGGTGCGAGTTTCAGCTGTCGTTCCAAAGTCAGGTGTATCGCCTTGTTTGCATTACGTCCATGTTTGTTCCAAGGCTATCTTGATGTTTTCAATCCACCGTTTTCTTGGTCTACCTTTGGCCTTATGTCCAAATATTCATTCTCATAATGTGACCGAAACATTTTACTTGCTGTCTAATTGTGAAGTCTGTTGTGTTTTGTTGCCGTGCCGCAACGTGATGTGACAAAATCAGTTGTAAGTTTCTGATACCATACATACACTATACATTTCTAACAATCAATGTTATTGCTATTTTAAATGTTCATTCAAGTGTAAAACACGATGGGCCCAGCAAACTAGTAGGTGATTTGAGTGTTCACGAAAATCTGCTCTAGATACCGTACAGTATCATGACCAATATTCTGACAGGACACAGTATTACTGCATATCAAGCAACGAAACGTGAAATTCACAAACTAATCTAATTTACTTTACTTGGTTATTTACTAAAATACGCAACAAAAATGCATTATTTCGACGATTTATCTCAGAAGCATATTATTAAAGTAGTCGGTGCATCAATCAGTCATTAGAAACAAAACCAGTTCTAGAAATCAGTTTGGTATTGTTTACATTTTGTCGCACTCGAGGCATATGCCTAATGTTTTGCTGCACTCACGACATATGTCTAATGTTGTGTTACACTCACGACATAGGCATAATGTTTACATTTTACTACAGGTAACTTAACCAGTTTGGTCATGTTTAAATTTTGCCAACAATAAATATCGCGACATATGCCTAATGTTTTCCGCCCTTACGGCATGCACATTTTTTTCATACGGCTAGGGTCAAACCCTGGCTCAATTGGGCGGAAAACTGCTAAATTGGCAACAGGTTGCCGCAACTGGTGCGTTAAAAACTAGAAACCGGAATAGATTATTTAAAAACACGAATTCGGTATATTGGAAAGTGTGACATCCGGCACCCTCGTACTAGGAAAGAACCATGTCTACACAGCAAGTCCGGTTTCTTAATAAACGCTGTTGTATTTGAAAGCTCCTCAGTGCTCTCATACAGCTTTCTATAAATATCCGTATCTGTGCGCCAGTGTTCTTCCCTTAAGTGGTTTTGTGTATTGCAGTCTTACAGGATATGTTCAGCGGTCTGTGATGTCTGTCATAATGGACACAGAGGTGATGGAACCAGTCTTAATCAATTTAAGTGGCTGTTTAGTCTGTTGTGTCCTGTTCTGAGGCGGAAGATAATAACCTGCGTAGCTTGATTCTTGATTAGGAACAAGCGTCACAGCACTGGTGGCATTCCCATATTTGCTCTGCTTACCGTTCCATCAGCCATCTAAAAGTGTATACGGTCAGTGTCCTAGTCAGTTGCTGATTACGTATACTTCTGATCTTTCAGAAGAGGGAGCACTTTCTACCATCGCCTCTAGTCACTCCCATTTCTACCATTCTCTGAATATGTACATTGTCTCGTTCTAACTACTCCTCGTCTTCTCGTAGGGTATCCATGACTGCTCTAATCAATTCAATCATGTCTCTTTTTATATCGGTGCCGTTCACCAAGGCTGTACCAGCCAACACATCAGCTCTTTCGTTTCCACTGACCCCAGCATGACCTGGACAGTAGATCCATGTAATGTGCTGCACGTTGTTGAGCAGAGTGGCCCATTCAGTTCTATCTTGCGTATCATACTTTGAGAGTCCAATAAAATCATTGAGTCTATTGGTGGTTGCGTCCCCAGCAAAGTGAGAGATGGTGTCACCGCTTCTATTTTTATTCTCATTCGATGTTGTAGGGGGGGTATACAGCTGAATTCTCGGCGCTAATTTCTTGCCTTTTGGTAGGCCAGGAAACCCCAACTACACCTGTTTGTTCCAAGAATGATCCAAGAACTCATACTGCAGCACTCGAAGCCACATGATGCAATAATTTACACAGACGGCTAAGTAACACAAGAAACCTGCTCAGCGCTGTCCAGACATATTGTCATGTGACGTATTCCTTCCAGAACGTTGTCTTCCCAATGAACTCTCTGAACCTCTCTCTGTCTTGGGCGATGTGGCTTGCATTTTCTAGCGATGTATTCATGTTATCTTTAATGTCGTCAGTCCATCGTCTTCTTGATCTGCCCCTTCTCCTCTTCCCAGGTACTCTTCCCTCCATTATTTGTCTTTCTAAACAGTTATGTCTCTTTATATGACCAAACAGACGTAGTTTTCTTTTTGTTATTGTGTTTAGTAACCAACACTCTGGAATATTCAGTGTGTTCATAATATCTGAGTTTCTTATTTTATCCTTCCATGATATTCTAAGTATCTTCCTGTAGCATTTCAGCTCGAATGCGTTGATCCTCTTTGCCGCTGTTTTACTTAGAGTCCATGTTTCACAGCCGTATGTTGCAACCGGAAAAATAAAAGTTCGTAACATTAGCACTTTCGTTTCTATTTTGTTGTTTTTCCATATGTTTTTCAGCCGTGTTATTTTGCAATATGCCATTGCCAATCTCTTCCTTATTTCTGCCATGCAGTCTCCTGCACCGTTGATGTTTGCTCCTAAGTATTCAAATTTATCCACACATTCTATCTCGGTATTGTCTATTCTGATTTTTGGTTGTTGTGTTGTTATATCTGTTGACATGATTTTTGTTTTCTGCGTGTTTAAATACAAATTTTGTGCTTCGCTATATTTCTTTGTGTTCTTGATTAGTTGTTCCAATCACTTTATATCGTTTGAAAGAAGTACTGTGTCGTCTGCGTAGCGTAGTACCGGGATTAGGAATCCACCTATGTTTAAATACCAACAGACATATATGTTCGTTAAATACGTTAATAGCTGAAGGCAGTGTTAATGGTAACAGATGAAGACAGCGCCCAAGAGAGATCATACAGTGATATATCAGATTGTTTAAACATGTCTCTAGATGCGACCGATCAACGCGCCCAGAATCACGGAGTGACCATAGAACACATAAGAAAGACCACGTTCTGGAAAGAATATGTCACTCCTCCTTCCCCCCCCCCCCCGCTAGCTCCATTGTAATTAGTACGGATATCCGTGTGATTTTCGCTGGGAGCGTAGTTGCGTTGTGCCATAATTATGCGCCTTGTAGACCCAGTACATCCGATTTCGGCATGCTTAGATATTTCAGGTGCGCTACCCTAGCCTGTGACAACCTTCCTATCTGTCGCCAGGCAGCGAATGTGTACTGACTCTACGCCGAGATGGTTTATCCTTCACATCTATCTTGCACGAGATGTCTCGCGGCCAGTGAAACTGTCTCCTGTAATTAGACGTATTGTGCCCGTGCCCATCGGGTACTGAACCTTTTCTCATCCTCGAGCCTGGTTCCGGTTTAGGAAGAACTCGACGGAAGAGTTGGGCTCGGACTCGTTCGTCATCTTAGCCGAAGTGTTTTTCACCAACGTCGTTAACTACTCGTCCAAGTCCGAGTCTGTACACATATTTAGGAGCGTCAGAGACTGGTATTTTGTTCTAGCGCTGAACAGTGCTTGTCACCCTGGACTGTTGTGCCTGTGCCTATCGGGTACTGAACCTTTTCTCTCCGCGAGTATGATTACGGTATAGGAAAAACTCGACAGTAGAGTTGGGCCCGGACTGGAATCACCGGTAACTAGAAGCTTGTCTCGATCAAACAAAACTTTAGTTCCGATTTCCTTGAAGCGTTTTCGGTTCTCTTCGCACATGCCGCTACCCTTTAGCGCTGTGCTTTAGTGTGCTCATTGTGCTATTATTCTTATTGTGACTTGACGCACCAGTTCTTTATAATTCTAATAATATATGTCCACTTTGTGACAATTGCATTGGTCGTCCCTCCAATGTTTCTGCCGAACTGACTAGCTTCACTGCGTATCGACAGAGCTGCTGCATCTGTTGGTACAGGGGTATCGGAGATAATGCGTGTCTATTTGCAGTCAAATATCTTTCCATCTGCTACCTTCACATTCTTTGACACGATCCCCAAATGATTTAGCCAGAATCAGCACGAGCCAATGTGTTTCTGTTTCCACGATGCACCACGAGAAGGTACATTTGGGATCTTGGTTATCTGCTAACCCTGGGTCCACCGAGAGCAGTGTGTTCCCTTTGTACCCCGTCAAATGTGATAATGCTGGTGCCATGAATTTCACATAATAATTGAAGTTACTCATTGATTAAATGGTAATATCTGTCACTAAAAATAAATGTAGTTCATGGTCGTGTGGTCTCAGAACTGACAGGTTCGACTTTTTCCACGAACAAAATCCCGCGCATCTAGGACATAAGACACTTTCGTTGTTTACTCTCATCCTACTGATTTTACATCTGCTAGACCTTTTTAATGCTTCTAAAAGTCCTTCTCAGATATAACTCCATCCCTTCTGAGTTTCTATCTAGGCCTACTATTTAGTTCTCTGCAGAATTTCTGTCAGCCCTTCTTACGGCCCATTTAAATATCTCCATCGGTCATTTTCAAAACTAAACAACAAGACACCAATATTTCTACCAGTAAATTTATGTCTATCAGTCTTTTTTTAGCGCTTACACCCCTAACAAAACAACACAAAACATCCACGACTCTTAGTCCTTCTCATGGTTTCTACTCCTTTCCAAACAAGACAACACACTTGGACAAATTAATACTCACCAAACCAGACAACACACTCAAACAGATAAACCCTCACCAAACAAGACAACACAATTGGACAGATGAACATTCTCCAAACAAGACAACATACTTGGACAGATGAACACTCACTAAACAAGACAACACACTCAAACAGATGAACTCTCAACAAACAAGACAGAACACTTGGATAGATGAACGCTTACCAAACAAGACAACGCACTAGGACAGATGAACACTCACAAACAAGACAACGCACTCGGACAGATGAACACTCACGAGACATAATAGCATAATGGATGCAATTTCGCAATAATTGCACGAACTATAATCTTATTTTGTTCGTGACCATAAGGTCACATAAAGATAGACGTCAATACGATCGGATATAATTCAAATAGTCTCCAGGCTTATGTTAAAAGTGTTGTGTCTTGGCCTAAAAAGTTCCGGCGAGGCATTTTTGGGAACAGTGGCTGGATGCAGTTAATAATTCCTGTGTGCGTAAAGTGACTTTAAATTTGGTGCCGGGACATGCGAGAGTCCGGGGTAATGAGAGAACAGATAGGTTGGCCGCACACGCTGCTACTACGGCTGTTGGTGGAGCGATGGATCGGGCAGACATTTTGAATGCCCTACGGGAAAATGCACGAACAAATGACTGTATAAATGACGATGGCTCTTTTTCCATGACTAGAATAAAGGAGCTTGGTTTGAAATTTGCTGTCGCTAGAAAGGAGCGGTTTCGTGTGCGAGAAAGAATGATGGTCAATCAACGACGTACTGGGGCCGTCAGTCTTCGTGTAATGGCGGATACACTCAGGGAGAGATCGGAGGACCTATGGACTTGTCCGGAGTGCAATGACGATGATCCAACGACTAACTAACTAACTTACTAACTAATGAGACGAATCCCCATTTAACACACAAATTCATACATTGCCAACTGGTTTTATCGAACGTGTCTATGGCCCATATGTAACCAAATGTTTCAGGCAAAAGGTTTGTCACGTCCTGAGTCACCGTGCCTATACGATGATCCTCAACCATATACAATAGTACAATTAGTTCTCCCCTCTCAGATACAATGCATTATATCTATGGATCCCTCCCAGCACAGATGGTGCACGCATATACACAGACTACAAATCATATAAACATAATTTTAAAGATGAAATGATTTAAAGCTTTCACAAGAAAATAGTCAATATACAGGCATGCCATCTACTAAGGTTTTTTGTTACATGAGTGGTTGATCTGGTGGACAATTTGCGAGAACATCAGACATTCAGTATGATAGGCAGTGATATTACTTAACTCACCACGTGATCAAGAACACGGTGGATAGAAAACATCAAGATAACATTGAACAAACATGGATTAAACGCATCCAAGGCGACACATCTGGCCTTGGAATGACAACTGAGGCTCCCACTCCTACGCTTAACGGCAAGTGTGGATAATATCAATCATCATTCACTAAGGAAAGACAATAGTCAATAGACCGCATGATCCCCGCTGCGATGAACATTTGAAGACATATGCAACAACAAAAGTCTGGGAATTGTGATCATCGCCTGAAAAGATCAGCTGTTATTATTATGATTATTATTATTGTTTTTATTATTATTATTATAGTAGTAGTATTAGTTAGTCTGTTCTTTTCGTGCCGCACGCGACACAGGACAGATGTTTTGGTTCTCCATATGATGCGGTCCGCTGCCTGCAACTTTAATTCCTGGATTGTCTCTTCTTCTTCTTCTTCTGCGTTAGTTCTCAAACTCCTGCAGGTTAGCAGGATGTAGTCCGGAGAACGGAATGCGTTGTGTCATGGTTTACAGCATTGCTGCGATAACTGCGCCTTTCGGCCTGACGCATCCGACTTCAGCATGGCTTTGGGTCACTGACCCTATTTGGGATGGGACAGCTAACTCCATCCCATAACCTCCTTAGTCGCCTTTTACGACATGCGTGGAAGGTAAACAGTGTTGTTATTCTTCGCTCCCCTTTCGGGTCCCGGCAACACAGGGGCGCTGGATTGTCTTACAGTCTTCTTTGAGAATGGTATTTTTAAGGGTTGTTTTAGGTCTTCCTCTTTTTCTTTTACCCTCAGGTGACCACATAAGGGCTTGTTGGTTTATTCTGTTTACATCTAGTCGTAAAACGTGACCAAGGTATTTCCATCTTCGTTAGTAGTGGTATTATGCTACTAGATATGGTTAGGTTGGAAGCCTGCTTTATGTCTCTGAATGATGGCATGTTACTCACAAAATCACATACAAAATGTAGATACGTATCAATAGATGCAGCTGTCGTTTACTTTGTATCATATGACCCGAGTTATGTCAAATGATGAGTTGTGTAACAGAACACACCAGCGATCTGAGGATAGAAATAACAAATAGAAAGTAGAGATGGGTATGGCACACTCTCAAAAGAGGTATGACAACTCGACTAGACTGAGGCTGGACTGCAACCCACAGGGCAAAAGGAGAGTTGGGAGAACTAGTAACGCTGGGAGAAGAACAGTGGACGAAGAGATCAAACACAGTAGGACTCTTGGGCACAGTTGAAGAGGCCGCAGTACAGAAATCGTTGAAGAACAACAATAACAACTCTATGCTCCACAGAGAAGCGATAGAAAAAAGTACTCGATTACCTAATAGGCAGAGTATGCCACCGTCTACGGGCCTTGTGGTCTTTACATGATTTCCCATATCATGAATCAATATATTAACTTTAACTGTTTAATAGCTATAATTTTTGAGTCTAACGGGAATTAAACCAGTCCATTCAACGGCACCAAATCGCCTAGCAACTCTCGTACACGAGATTTTCCGTACTTGACTAACGGCATCTCCAAAAAAAGATGCGATTTTGTCAAGACATTCAAGCTGTGCACTAAAGTCACTGAATACGGACCACTCGAGACAAAGATTAATACAACAACAACAAACATCCCGTACAGGTATTGAAGTATCCTCAGTAACAACGACAAAATCGCATCTTTTTTTGGAGATACGGTTAGTCAAGTACGGAAAATCTCGTGTACGAGAGTTGCTAGGCGATTTGGTGTCGTTGAACGGATTGGTTAAATTCCCGTTAGGCTCAAGAATTTTTCATTTATCCTCTGGCTTCCTTCTTGAATTTACCTGTTTAATAACAGTACGTTACATAGTATCTGTTAGTTGGCCTCCAAGATTTCAATTGCCTCTGCGCCTATACACATCCAGAACTGCATACGATGTACTGACCTGATTCAATGGACGTCCACATAAGATCAGGCAAGTCGTGCATATTTTCTTGTCAGGGTCAGGAAATAACACCAAGACTTTATTTACTTCTGATAGAAGTGTCTAAATAAAAGTAACTTGATATCAGTGATTTGATACAGTAACAATATCCAGATAACAGTTTAGATGAGTGCCCTACTAACCATGTCATATCAGTAGTATTCAGTTACAAGGAGACTTCATCTTCCAGGGAGACTATTTTTGGCTAATAAATCAAAGATAAGCGTGACTTCTGTAGTAATCAGGGCCGGATTTAGACCTGATAGGACCCTAAGATATTTGAGATATGGGGCCCTAAGCTATTTGAGAAATGGGGCCCTAAGCTATTTGAGATATGGGGATCTTTAACGATTAAGAATATATAGATAATGAAATATTAAAATTTTGAGGGCCCCAAGAAAGTGGGGGCCCTAAGCTATAGCTTGTTTAGCTTATAGGTAAATCCGGAACTGGTAGTAATGAAGCCTGTTGAACACCCATGTCCGACTAAAACAGGGGTTCTCAACCTTCCTAAGGCCGTGACCCTTTAATACAGTTCATGTCGTGGTGACCCCCCTCCCAACAATAGAATTATTTTCGATGCTACTTCATAGCTGTAATTTTTTTACTGTTATGAATCGTAATATCGGATAGACTGGATGTATTGTCATTGTTACACATTGGACATAATTAAAGCATACAGAAATATGAGCATAAAATGGAGCAATTTCATCACAAATAGCGACCTAAGAAACAAAACACACTAAGAATATGTTTCAAATGTTATAAGAAAATGAAGATGGAATTACCTGGGACACGTTCTCAGATTGGATGAAAACAGACAACCAGTAAGCCCTTGTGTGGACATTTGATGGAAAAATAAAAATAGGAGGACCCAATATTACCCTAAAAAGCACCATACTTAAAGAAGGAGAAATAATAGGTTGCAAATCCATACAAGAACTAAGAACAGAGGATCGCAACGCACGGAAAATCAAAACCTCTGCCCTATGTGCCTCTGTCATAAGGCACGAAAGGAACAAACTAATTATAATTCATGAAGTATGGTTTTACCTCCAATACTGCTGCTTTCAACAGAGTAGCTGCTTTTAAAACAGTAGCTACTTTCTACACAGTAGCTTCTCTCTACACACGTATGACTGGTCCACATAAGTACATTATGGCGCCAACTCTGTCACATACACCTGTATATCTACGAGGTGTATGTGATGGGGTTGGCGCGATGATGTCATCACGCCGGGTACTCGTATGTGGGCATATTTTCATGTGGGAGGACCTGCCTGGAGACGGATAGAGGAGCGGTGTCTCGGTTCCTAGGAACATTGGAAATATGTTTTATGATGGTCTTTGGCGACCTCTGTGAAAGGGTCGTTCGACCCCAAAAAAGGGGTTTTGACCCACAGGTTGAGAACCGCTGGAATAAAAGAAGGCAATAAACTATATCTTCAACATGCTTTGGAGATTGTCATTGAATCCACAAAGTTTGTTCAGTCAAAATATTAACTAAAGTCAAAGGGTGGCAAGCAGGAGGTTGAAAGAAATACAAATGGGAAGGAAATAGTATGAGAACTACTTATTCTGGGTTCATGCTCAAACTCCTGCAAATTAACAAATCCAGTCCAAAGAATGGAATGTGTTTTTCTTACTTTACAACTTGACACATTTACTTCAGCATGGTGAGATGGACAAATAAAACTGTCTGCAGAGCGTAGACCCCTATGTGGAATTTGAAATGTCTGCACTTGTTCTAACAAACATTGACTAACTGTAAGTTGATTCGACATTGTGGAATCCCATTATGTGATATATTTTTCATAGTTGTTGACTGTCTACTCTGTCGAAGGCTTTTTCTTGGTCTACAAGCACGTTATACATTTCTTTGTTTTTTCTACTAGTTTTACAGATGGCATATGTATAGTTCTTATTCATACAGAATCCTATTTGAGTGTTGAAATATCTCTTTATTTTGTACAATCACTTTTGCTGCTGTTTTTTTCCAATAGGTATTATTACAGCGTTTTTAGGAGTACAAACGGGCATCAAAGAAATTCTACACAAAAATTCAGAAAATGAGAAACAGGGAAAATAAATATGAACCAACATAAATATTAAATGAAAATGGAAAAACAATCAATTATTAAAGAATAATGGTAAAATGGAAACAGTAGGCCTATTTCAAAGAATTTCTAAATTTAAAAGATTGAGGGGATGACAACATAATAAACAATATAATGGGAGAATTTCTTTGATGCCTGTTTGTACTCTGTATTTAATGGTTCGCTATATTCTTGCCAAGAGTTGGTATCTTTTACTATTTTCTTTGGCATTAATTTAACTGAACTGTACTCAATATAATCTTCTTGGGCTGGGCTTTTCTTGCTGCCGATTTATTGAATATTTTTTTTAATCTTTTATGGCACCTTTGACTTTCTCGTTCCACTATGGTGTTCCTTTGAGTTTTCTACCTTTATGCTTCCACATGTTTCTCCTACTATTTGCATTCTAGTTTTCTTGAATATTTCTCATTCTTCTTCATTGGTATTTGAAGTATTGAATTAGGACTAGTTAAGGCCAGAAAAGATTCAGAAGAAGTTTGCTACAAACATGTATCTGCCCAGCGTCCCTTAGCAGGAAACATGCAGTAACGAAGGTATTTTTAGAAACCTTGTACATAAAGTCATGAAGACTCATCTATGCTCATTCTCAAATTACTCCAGATTAGCAGGATGTAGTCATAAGACCATAATGTGCTTTGCAATGGTGTACAGCTTTTTTGTGATATCTCTGGTGGTGAGATACATCCAATATTAGCATAGCTTTTAGATAATTTTGACTCTCTATGAATCAACTTCATCAATAAAACCTACATGACCACTTATGACATGCATGGCATGTCAGTATTGCCATTTTTTTGCATCTCCTTTTAGGCTCCACAACATTCTGGCAAAGTCCGGACATAAAGTAAGCCAACTCCAATACAAGATGACTACCAAATGATGAACATACCAGACCAAGTTATCATTCTACGCCTTAGAACAGGACACAACCAACTCCACAGCCACATGTATACAAAGTTCAAGATTAACAACATGGCGATGTGTACATATGGACAGGCACCTTGGACAGCAGAACTTATGCTTTAAGAATGTCCGGAATTGGAAAGGCTGAGGCAAATACACTGGCCCCAGAGAAACAACAGTCGAAGAAAATAACAATTCAGATATAAGCATTAACTAGATAAACAAAAGAAGGACAAAAAGTCGGTTAAGCACAGTCATAGTTAATACTGAAAGTATTGGGGTTTTTTTATATTCGTATGAGTTACAGCCATAATATGGCCAGTGAGTTGGATAAATTAAAAAATAATATGCCAGTTTGAATTCTACAGCCATATATTTCAACAGATGTTCATGAATATGTGGTATTATATTGATATTTCTAGATTAACATAATGCAAATGACTCCCTCATGTCTGTGTCTGATGAAAGCTTTGTGATATCATCCTCTTTAGAGATTGCATAAAGTATTCAAATGTATCCTCTGTATGTTATGTTAACAGAAAATGCATTATGAAGTCTGCTCAGCTTGCTCTTAGATTCTCTTTTAATGAGAAATCATGAATTACTCACTCATAAAAAGTGCAGGCATCACTATATATGCCATTTGGAAATGATTTGTTAGAAGAAATTCATAACCAATTTAGTTAGACAAAAATGAATATTTAACAGAAATGTTTTACAAAATTAACTTAGCACAACAGCATGAACATAGAAGGTCAAACTAGTTTATTTTTTTTAATGTGAACCTACGATAGTGGGTCAAAAAGTTTTGAATTTAGTATGATGGAGCCACAGCTCATAAGCCTACCTGGCAACGAATATGAAGTTTAGTACTTCTTTAGAAATACAGTGAAATCCTGTTCTAACAAGATTGTCCGGACAGACAAAATGTGTATTTAATAACAGAAATTCGCTATATACAGTACAAACAATATAGAATAAATATAATTGGGGATTTTAAAAAGTGTTGTTATATAGGGAAATATGTTATAAAATAATGCGCTATAGAGGGATTCCACTGTATAAGGGAGTACAAGGTCTCTATGCCATGTAGTGAAATATCACTTTCAGCTTAAAATTATTCTTTCTACTGGCATCCTCTTTTATGGAGATGTTTTCCAGAGCTTTGCAAATCCTAAATGACTGACCTAATGTGACTGCAGAGTGTCACGAGTTGGACAGTCTTTTATTAATGTGATTGCAGAGTGTCACAAGTTGGACAGTCTTTTAATAATGTGACTGCAGAGTCACAAGTTGGACAGTCTTTTACTAATGTGACTGTAGAGTGTCACAAGTTGGACAGTCTTTTATTAATGTGACTGCAGATTCACAAGTTTGACAGTCTTTTACTAATGTGACTGCAGAGTCACAAGTTGGACAGTCATCTATTAATGTGACTGTAGAGTGTCACAAGTTGGACAGTCTTCTATTAATGTGACTGTAGAGTCACAAGTTGGACAGTCTTTTACTAATGTGACTGTAGAGTGTCACAAGTTGGACAGTCTTTTACTAATGTGACTGTAGAGTCACAAGTTGGACAGTCTTTTATTAATGTGACTGCAGAGTCACAAGTTGGACAGTCTTTTACTAATGTGACTGCAGAGTCACAAGTTGGACAGTCATCTATTAATGTGACTGTAGAGTGTCACAAGTTGGACAGTCTTCTATTAATGTGACTGTAGAGTGTCACAAGTTGGACAGTCTTCTATTAATGTGACTGCAGAGTCACAAGTTGGACATTCTTTTACTAATGTGACTGTAGAGTGTCACAAGTTGGACAGTCTTTTACTAATGTGACTGCAGAGTGTCACAAGTTGGACAGTCTTTTACTAATGTGACTGCATAGTCACAAGTTGGACAGTCTTTTATTAATGTGACTGCAGAGTCACAAGTTGGACAGTCTTTTACTAATGTGACTGCAGAGTCACAAGTTGGACAGTCTTTTACTAATGTGACTGTAGAGTGTCACAAGTTGGACAGTCTTTTACTAATGTGACTGTAGAGTGTCACAAGTTGGACAGTCATCTATTAATGTGACTGTAAAGTGTCACAAGTTGGACAGTCTTTTACTAATGTGACTGTAGAGTGTCACAAGTTGGACAGTCATCTATTAATGTGACTGTAAAGTGTCACAAGTTGGACAGTCTTTTACTAATGTGACTGCAGAGTCACAAGTTGGACAGTCTTTTACTAATGTGACTGCAGAGTGTCACAAGTTGGACAGTCTTCTATTAATGTGACTGTAGAGTGTCACAAGTTGGACAGCTTCTATTAATGTGACTGTAGAGTGCAATGTATATTTGACTCAATCTATTTAACTCAATGTGACTTTCTTTCATTACTGCGTGTTTTCCTGTTAAGTAGTGCAGGGAGGCTGTTAAGGCTGTGGAAATAAAGGCCGCTTTGCCAAAGCTGTCGCCACGACGTGCACAGGAAAAATTTTTTATTGCACCTCCGAAAGATAAAAATCCTTGTCCCAACTGAGGATTGAACCCAAGACCTCAAGAATCTGAGGCCTGCATTCTAACCGTACGGCCACGCGCTCCAGATTATAATGCAGATTATAATGTATATTTGACTCAATGTGACTGCAGAGTGCAACATTTATTTCATTCAATATGACTGCAGAGTGCAACATATATTTGACTCAATGTGACTACAATACAATGTCGACGTGATGTGACTGCAAAGTACAATGTCTATATGACTCAATATGACTGCAGAGTGCAACATATATTTGACACAATGTGACTGCAATACATTGTCTATTCAACTTAGTGTGACTGCAGAATAAAATGTCTATATGACTCAAAGTGACTGCAAAATACTATGTCTATTTGACACAATGTGACTGCAAAGTACAATGTCACAAATTGGGCAGTCTTCAAGGGACTTTTTTTTTACAATCTCAAGATATGCTAAAGATAAAAATGTTGATTCCCTCGCAGGAGTTCAGCCCATGAGTTTTCTCATCATCACAGCAGAGACCATTGGGGTAGCTAGTAAACCCAATGATATTTTTCTGTGATCAGTTTCCTTTGCAGTTTATATAATTGAGTTGTCCCCCATGAATTAAGTTTTCAGCCAGAGGTTCTCATGGGTGTCACACAGTTTCCTATGCAGTTTATATAATTGAGTTTCCCCACCCCCAATAAATTAAGTTTTTAGCAAGAGGTTTTCATTGGTGTCTAACAGTTTCCTATGCAGTTTATATAATTGAGTTGCCCCCCAATTAATTAGGTTTTCAGTAAGAGGTTCTCATGGGTGTCCCAGTTTCCCTTCCAGTTTTATCTCTTTGTGTCCAGGTTTTAGTCCTCATGTAACCAAAGAGTGAACATGCCTGTATGATATGTTCTAGCATCAGGGGATCATTGTTACATGAACATTGGTAAGTTTGAACCTTAACACCAACCTCCATGGTCACATTTTTTTACATTCATGGCAGGTGACAGTGTTACCATTTTTTTCTCTTTAAGGTAACTGTAAAACACAGACTTCACTTCGGCAGACTGGTACCTTCAGTTCGGCAGACTGGTACATAACTAAACTGTGAAAATACCAGAATCTTTCTAAGTCAATCAGACTACTTAATTATGTAATTGCTCCAACCATTTTAATAGGCCAGACGTTCTATTAGACTAAACCAGTGTTCATGACAAGTGACAGAAACTTTTCAGATCCAAATACTGCCCGTTAGTTGCCTGAGCCCAAAACAAACAAAGAATACCAACATTATTTACCTTCTATGTCATAAGAGGCGACTAAGGAGGTTGTGGGTTGAGTTGGCTGCCCCATCGCATTAGAGATCAAAGTTACCCAGAAGCCATGCTGAAGTCTGATGTACCCAGCCAAAAGGCACAGAAATAACAGCAAAGATGCACTATGACATTCTCCCAACTCCCATCAAAGATGGATGTGCCAGGCCATTGGCGCAAATAAATTGGTGACACAACGCATTTCCATTCTCTGGACTACATCCTGCTGGAATTCTAGTAGGATCATGGTCCTGCTACAAGGGAGTCCAGCGGGAATTTGCGAATGAATGCTGAAGAAGAAGAATAATTCTCCCAACTGTCTGCTACTAATTTGCACGAGTTTGACAATGAACACAGAAGAAGATGATCCAAATACTGGATGTGAAGATGACACTTTATCTTACATGAGAAAAGAAAACTCACAACAAAATTTTATAACATGTAATTTAATTCTTAATTAACCTGCATAAAACAGCTTCACTCTGTAAATATATAATTACACAAATTGCATAAACTTTTAATCTGACTAGAATAGTTGTAATCTATTTCAATTATGCACTACCAATGCAATTTTTTTTTCCAAAAACTTTACATTTCATCTTGTCTATTTTTTTTTTTAAAGTTAAAAGAATATGATTCAATGTTTAATTAAAGAAGAATGTGAATAGTTTATTTCTGCATCTATATGACTATTTTTTTAATGTTGGCAGGGTTGTATGAGTTTTTATCTCTGGTAGTTGAGGGTAAGAAATTACCAAGCTGAAGTTTATCCACGATGTGAACTTTAATCTACAGTCCATTAAATGTTATATGAACTGACTACACTCAGAAATATTGTATTATATTTATTTATATCTTTATATATAACATGCACTTAAATGGAACCCGTATGTGATTAGTGAAACCCGTATGTGATTAGTGAAGTAGAACCCGTATGTGATTAGTGAAGAGGAACCCGCATGTGATTAGTGAAATGGAACCTGCATGTGATTGGTGAAGTGGAACCCACATGTGATTAGTGAAGTGGAACCCACATGTGATTAGTGAAGTAGAACCCCGCATGTGATTAGTGAAGTGAAACCCGCATGTGATTAGTGAAGAGGAACCCGCATGTGATTAGTGAAGTGGAACCCACATGTGATTAGTGAAGTGGAACCCGCATGTGATTAATGAAGAGGCAAGGAAGAAGTAAAATCATGCAGCTTGAGTCAAAACGTTTTCCATCTTTGACCACACAGCATCCCTAAAAAAGATGCGATTTTAGTCAAGACTTTGAACGTGTGTATTCTCAAGCTACTATGAAATATGGAAACCCTATTGGATTTATCATAACAGTTTATATTTTGGCAAGGTAAGTACCTGCATTGTTGTAGTAAATTATTACTTATATGTCACAAGTATAATAAGCATGTACACATTCTACATGCCTGTCAACTCTACCAAGAAGAGGGGGAGAAAATACGGCCTACTGAGATGGAACTACTTCCAAGTCTGAGGGATGTCATGGATGACCTGAAGCAAATCACACAATTCATTGAAGCTATTGATTTTGTAACCTGATATCTTACTGAAGAACGATGAAGAAGAAGAAATAAGTATGTACATGCTGAAGTTGGATATGTTAGGCCAAAAGACGCAAATATATATGTCAATCAAGCTGTAAAAGATTACGGTAAAGGTAAGCTTTGTTATGAACCAGTGCCATAACACAAGGTTTTCCCATGAGTGCCCAACTCTATAGTCAGTGGCTGATCAGAAACTCCCTGACCAGCGTTGCCTACAGCCATTCCTCAATATTCTCAGAGCATGTACACTGGTACCCTACTTCCCGGTAGCTGGGTGAACCTAGTGAGTCATTTTTATTTCAAATCACGAATAACGAGTGGATTCAAAACCTGGGTGTGCTGGTAAGTGGGCAAATAACTTAACATGACTCTAGCACAACTCCCATAGCATATCCATCTTTTTCTACGTTCGGCCTCTGATAACCAGCACGAATAGTGTAGTTTCTGCCACAGTGTGAAGTATGTTATGCTGCTGGTTTACAGCGAAGCTATGTTATTTGTACCTTCTGGCTCAGCACATTCAATTTTGGCATGCTTTTATTTCAAGTTAGCTTCCCTAGTCTGTGACAGACTTCCTATCTACCATCAAACAAAAACAAGTGAGTATATGCTCTATGTCATTATAGCTTATTGCCCACTGTGCCTATAGCAATCCTATTCAAGTTGTAGATAGCAACCCAGCAATTTTTTGACTGCAGTGATTTTCTATTTACATTCAGCAGTTTACCATCACTTTCTGAATTGCCTAAAAGTCCAACTGCCTACAGGTGAAATCGAACCAGGTATTTTGGCTGTCTGAGATCTGCTCACAATATCTCAGCCACAGATTCAGGAAACATCAATGCTAAAACATTAATGATGTTACACTTCTCAAGTCATATACAAATACCACCAATGCCTGATGTGTTGAGCCACTGACACTAGTACAACTGCTACACAATGCATTTCTATTTTCTGAATGACATTGTGCTGAAAATCTAGTAGGACTTGTTACAAGATGACAATCAATACAAGGTAACTGCGTGAAACTAACAACAATTAGACTTACGTAAAACACAGGTTTAAAGAATTTCAAACCATTTTATCACTGTTCGTTGCTCACTTGTCCGTTGCTATACATGTCCTTATGTAGTTCAGATGCGCTCCATTTCATTTCCCAAGGCCACTTTCTCCATCGATGAGGCCTTTACATGTGAATCCTGTAATGTCATTTACGTGATCATATGTAAACGCTGTGGCAAACAGTACATCGGGGAAACCGGCCTACGATTGAGAGATTGCTTTTGTAACCATCTTCATGCCATCAAGCACAGAACACCCACTCCTGTGGCCACACACTTCAACAGCGATGGTCATCATGGTGCTTTTGATATTCAGGTCACCGCCATCAGATCTTGCACCGCCGATGATAGATCTAGGTACGCTCTAGAAAATCGTCTCATTTTTTAATTGGGTACACTCAAGCCTTTTGGACTCAATTCCAACCACTCTTATGTCTAGTACTGGGTTGGTGTGGTCTTTGTCTTTATTTTTGTTCCGTCATTTACTCATCTTTTTGTTCTTTTCGTTTCCACATATATTTATGTTTTTAATGTACTTTCTGACCTTCCGGCATCTCATTTCCATTGGATACGTTTGTTTGTTGCGATAATTTTTCCATTCGTCATCTTTTTATGTTTTGTTTGTGGCTTGCTAAAGACCTTTTGGTTGAAACGTTGCATATGATTTGTGTAAAGTAATTTGTATGATTTCTTGTGTGTGCATCATTACCTACTAGTTTTAGTTATAGTCTGTCGTGTCTCATAGAAGCGATATATAAACCTGTGTTTTACGTAAGTCTAATTCTTGTTACAAGATAAATCCAGTGGCAGTTTGAAAATTAATGTAAAATTATATATATATATATATATATATATATAAATGTGTGTGTGTTCCTTCAGCGCTGAATACGGTGCATAGGGCAGAAAACATAGCTCTTCAGTTTGAGCAATGTGATGCTACTATGTATAATTCTTGCATGTTGTTGAGACCCACATTCAAACTTCTTCATTCTCAGCAAACTGAACTGATGAACTTTGAAGACAGTAATGAGTCATAAAATAAAGGAAGTATACAATAAACTGTATATTAAACATTTACAGCACAATTTCCTCTAGCACAAAACCATGCAATTAGTTAGTTAGTTAGTTAGTTAGTTAGTCGTTGGATCATCATCATTGCACTCTGGACAAGTCCATAGGTGCTCAAATCTTTCCTTGAGTGTATCCGTCATTACACGTTGACTGATGGTCCCAGTACGTCGTTGATTGACCATCATTCTTTCTCACCCATGAAAACTCTTTCTAGCGACACCACATTTCAAACCAAGCTCCTTTATTCTAATCATAGAACAAGAGTCATCGTAACTTGTACAGTCATTTGTTCGTGCGTTTTCCCGTAGGGCATTCAAAATGTCTGCCCGATCCATCACTCCACCAACAGCCGTAGTAGCAGCGTGGGCGGCCAACCTATCTGCTCTCTCATTACCCCGGACTCCCACGTGTCCCAGCACAAAAATAAAAGTCACTGTACGCACACAGGAATTATTCACTGCATCCAGCCACTGTTCTCGAACGTACCCCGCCTGAACTTTCACAATCATGTTCATGGAGTCACTGAGTATACAGGCATGCTCGCAGACAGTCTGTGAGCACACCCATTGCAAAGCTTTGATTACTGCCAGAATCTCCATTGTCATGCTGCTTGTCGTCTGAGCGAAAGCACCACTTTCCTCTCTGATAGTCTCCCCCCACCTTTGAGCAGTGAAAGCTCAGGAACTCCTGGTGTGTCTCTCAACCAACCGATCTGTATACATAATTATATCACCTTCCCTGGAATTCTCACTGGTCAGAGCGAGCACGTCCGACTCGACCACTGTCGGACACCATGCAATTAAAAATATTAAAACTCTTGACAAAAATATGTTTCCATGCCAGATAATGTATGAAATCATAGACTTGCAAAACTTTCTTTTTGGTTCACCTATTTCTATGTCCAACTGACTATTGTCAAACTGGTTATGACACTTCATCCTCAGATCCCAGCAGGTAATATTCTGACATTAATCTCTTTTCATATAAGATCTGGCAACTCAAGATGACATTGAGAATGGGTATTAGATGTGACTTTTTCATAGTCAACTCAAGGTGTATACTGGCTATCACAGTGTACCTTACAGTAGATCAAGGTTGTGGCCCAAACTCTGATAGCATACTATCCTAGGCTACCTTCCCCATTCATTTGAATTTCACATGTAAGTCTAGGAAAGTAATCCATTCCATCAATTGTAAGAGAGAGAGTTATTGCCTGACATACATAGAAGAAACTTGCAATTTGGCAACTGCTTTTGTCAACATCTCTATATCTCTCAAATTATCCTCGGGCCACAAAAAATAAAACAAAATGTCCATATGTTGCTAGAGCCCAAAAGAGGAGCAAAGAATAGCAACACTGTTACCTGTCATACTCATCATAAGAAAAGACTAAGGAGGGGGGTTTTTTTTAGAGTGGAGTTGGCTGTAACAGTTGGCTGTGTGTTGGATGTGTCAGGTCAAAAGGTGCAGATATCACAGCCAGCTGTAAATCACACAGCATTCCATTCTCTGGACTACATGGATGTATATCTGCTAATCTGCAGAAGTTTGAGAGCAAACACAGAAGAAAAAAACAAAAGATAATACTCTTCTTCTGTGCATATTCTTCAACCCTTGGTTAAAAGGATGTAGTCTGAAGAATGTGATGACTTGATCCTGGTTTATAACATGTCTGCACAAGTCTGATACAATTCAAATAAAGAAAATTGTGGTATTGCAAAGAAAACATATCATAAATAGGCATGGTTTCCAAAAAGTTGAGATGACATTAAGATATATAAAAGTAAACTATATTCGCATTTATATATAAAATATTACGTCTTCATACTGTAAAATTAAAAATACCAACAAAATGTTCAATTTGTCACCTTTGATATTCAGTTGTGCAGGAAAATAATTACAAATATAGGTGATAATACAGATTGTTCATGATAAACACAGCAAATAATATATACTATTTTGTTAAATCTCTGAATAAAAATTGGTACAGTAATAACTAAGTACACAGACAAAGTATAAAAACAAAATGTGAAAAGAAAAAAACCAAATAAAATTAGTGTAGACTAAAGGCACTTATAAATTCAGCATATATATAAATACTCAGATTACTTTAAGTATGAAGTTATTGCCAAATCTGGTTTATAAATTGTTCTAGTACTTATCCAGTCTAGCTATAACCTTTGCTACTTAAGTTCATAGCCAGACTTACTTTGAACAATTAGACAAATGTGAACTAACCAGCAAACCTCATTATATCACATTGATTGATCCAAAACTGGTAATTGTGACAAAGTCATCAAATATAGTCTAGTTAACAAACCTTACAATGGTCAGAAAATTATCAGATCATTGATGCAAACCTAATAATAGTCATGAAACCTACAAATTTATTTTTACATTTTTTAAAGCTGTCACATCAAGTAAGAAACTCCACTAATCAGACATTGAGAGTGTAGTTGTCTCCTATTACCAAGGGTGCTCACAAATGTTTTAAAAATGGACTACCATCTTCAAATATTTGTAGAAAATTGAAACTGTGACATCATCATCATTAAGTGCCATCTCCGCAACGAAGGTTGGCTGCAACGTATCTCCAACATCTCCTGTCTCTTGTCGTGGTGGTGCATCTGCTAGACTGTAACCTGTCCATCGTGTGATGTTACTCTCCCACTTGTATCTCTGCCTACCTCTTGCTCGCTTCCGTTTGACTTTACCCTCAAGTAAGGTCTTCAATAGGGTGTCATGTCTTTTAATGTGTCCAAAATATTTTATTTGCCTGATCTTTATTTCTCTTAGTAGTTCTTTCTTCATATTAAGTGTTTTTAGCACCTCATTTGTTTTCTTCTCTTTCCATGATGTTCTCCTTATTCTTCTATATACCCACATCTCAAAGGCATCAATTTTGTCTTCTAATTGTTTATTTAGTGTCCATGTTTCTGAGCCATACATTAATATGGAATAGATGTAGCATTTTATAATTCTCATTTTTAGCTTCTTTGTAATTTGTTTGGATATTAATAATTTCCTCATGTCATTGAAGGTACTTTTAGCCATTCCTATTCTGTGACATAGAGCTTTGAAATTTTCAATGTATCATAATGAATATTTGTGTTCTCTAAAGAAATTGTTATGCCCCGGAGTTTACGAATTATAATGCTGAGCGTAATTTTAACATACTTTAAACATATAAACACACTTGTAAAAAATGTGCACCCTTAAAGGATTCAACTGCAAAGCACTTCAATACACTATATTCTGTGGGCATAGCCATATTGGAATGATGTGACATCTTAAATGAGCTATTTTTAGAAATGCTATCACTATGGGTGCCATATTACTGAAGTATCATAACAATTTTGATGATTATCAAAGTTTTTCACCAAAAGTATATCACAGAAATTCAATGGTTGTCTAACGTGATCAGCAAAGTGTTCAAAGAAGTTGATCATTATACACATTTATTCTACAATAAAACATGCCTTTTGTAAAATTGTCTGGCATAATAAACAGACAATCCTGTAAACCCATTCTAGTATACGAGCAAAGCACCAGCTCAAAATTGTTTTGTTATTTTCCATCAAATTTCTTATCTTCTGTCAGAAGTATATGTTACCAAGTGTCCTTTACATATTAATCAATGTATTCATTACGTGTGCTGGAACCCATTACTAGATTTACTGGCTTGGCTATGCACCCAGTGGTTTTTTTGTGATTTTTGTTTTATCTTAGTTTTAATGTCTAAGGTAGTTGAGATCTATTCTGGTCAAACATAAAAATCAAATTATAAAATTAAAATAGACTTACATGAAAAAAACTGGTAGCTATTTTGTACAGCAAAGTGTTTTTAACTATACAAATGTGGTTTGTTGAGATAAAATTAGTTTGAATTGATATGTAAACATTAGTCTGACTGGCTGAGAAAACTGGCATATTGAAAGACAAAGGTCTGTGTAATCTTATATCTGCTGATCTATACAGGATTATATTAATATTGTAGAGAAAATTTCACCATTGTCATGACTTCAATTACAAGAGTTATGTTTCAAAAATTTGTCATCATAATCGGGAAGATCTGCTGTCATCATTTTGTATTCCTAGGTAAAAGAAACAAATATGATATTTTAGAAAGAAAAATGTAATCCCACAGCATGTACGGTATCAAAATACAATTTGGGCCAAACAAACACTACACTTCTTCCTGGCACTAGGTAAGAATGTTTTAAATCTATATAAGAATAGTACTTATGTAGAACACAAGTTTGTCTTAGTTCTATGGTGATCAGCAGACTATGTGGTATATGTACATTTGAAATAAAAACAGGCATCAGAAAAATCTGCATACTATCACCACTTCTGTCCATAACATATATGGACAGGATAACTAAGGAAGCAAATTCAAGAAATGAATCCTGCAGACACACCAAATGAAGAACACAGTTCACTAAATGAACTGCTATTTGCCGATGATAAAAGTTTAATATATGAATTTGAAGAATATTTACAGTGACACATACACCTGCTTCATACAACCTGTAAACAATACAACAGAAGCTAAACACATCTAAAACAGAGAGTTTAAGCAGAACACCAGGTCAGTTAAGTATATCTGTCAATGGTTCAAAACTAAAGCAAGTCTCAGAGTTCAAATATTTAGGAAGTGTTCTTAGAGGATAGCAAACTCAATAGAGAGATCGAAACAGGATGTCAGAAAGCCAATTTTGTGACTTATCAACTATTACTAATACTCAAACACCTAACATTCTGCATGGCGACAAAATGACAATCTGTTTTTTAATATAAATTCTGTGTTACTAATGTCGAACATGGCCCTTGACAATAACACGAGAAAAAATATCACAATGTGTGAAATGAGATGTTTGAGGAAAGCTATAAATGTCACCTGAAGCGAACAACAGAGAAATCAACAAGATATCAGGAAATAAATAAAGACAATCTCAAGTCAAGACTACATTGTGGTACAACAAACCAGGTGATTTGTCCGCCTCATGAGAATGAAACAAATTTAAACAGGCCTTTGTGCATACAATAACACAATAGGGTTACAAATCATGACAAAGACCAAGAACTAGAAGGGTGGACACAATCAATGAAATCTTAAAGAGATACATGGACAATATGACCCAAATGACCAAAGACAAACAATTTCAGCTGCTCCTCCCCCTCCCCCCAACGATAGACAGATAGATGAACTAACTGTATATTTTATATTAAAGATGAACTTACTGGCATTTTTTATAACTGTTGTATCTTATGAAAGATGAACTAACTGCTGCATCTTTAATATAGAAGATGAACTGTTGTATCTTTGATATAGAACACTGTGCTGATCATAGCACAGAATTGACGGCATGAAGAATTCTTAAAATTTATATCTAGGTTAAGTATTTTTATTTAATATATAGAATTTTCTTCTGCATTCACTCCCAAACTTCTGCAGATTAGCATAGAATGTAGTCCAGAGAATGGAATGTGATGTCATGGTTTACAGCTTAGATATGATATCTGCACCTTTCTGCTTGACACATCTGACTTCAACATGTCCTATGAATCACGTTGACCCTCTATGGGATGTGACAGGCAATTCCATCCCTCAAATCTCCAAAATACCTGGTAGGTAACAGCATTTTATTTTGGCCTCCCTTTCAGGCCCTAGCAACACAATGTATGTTGTTCTATGATAACTAGTACACATTTTTATCTGCTTTCTACCTGATAACATGAAGTATGTTATGCTACAGTTTTATTTATATCATATAGGTCTAGCATATCCAATTTTGGCATAGTTGCAATATTCAAAAAACTCCATGTGCACATTACATACCTCCCTATCCTCTTGTCAGATTGATTGATCAACCAGATCTAGATAACTGTGCTGCACCCCATTCTACAAGGATAAAGCAGAGAGTCCCTGCTGTTCCAAGAACAACCAATATCATGAGCTGCCACTGCAGCAGCAGCAAATTGCTGTAGTAAAATGCAATAGCTGCAGCAACTGACTGAAAAAAGAAATAAAATAAATAAAGTTGGTTGCATATCCTATAAGTGATAACTAGGACAACATACTATTGCAACTGGTTTCTAAAAACTAACAATTAATAAACTAATGCAAAAACAGAAATAACAGAAAACAAAGGAACAAGGACTTTTTCCACATGACAGTCCAACTGAGACCTTTTTCAAGAAACAAACACAAACAAAATTAAATTAAAATATAATACTGAGAGATGATTCCATTAACTCCATTTCCCTTTATTCTTCTTCTTCTTCAGCGTTCATTCTCTAACTCCCGCTGGATCACTCTTGTAGCAGGACCATGGTCCTACTAGATTTCCAGCGGGATGTAGTCCAGAGAATGGAAATGCGTTGTGTTGCCGTTTTATTTGCATAAATGGCCAGACACATTTTCCCTGTATAAATGGAAATAAATGGAGAAAGATATTCAGTCATGCACTCTCCACCTTGTCGGTTATCCTCTGACAGTTTGGTTATTTATATTTATAGCATATCTTACTTGGGACATAGCATTCAACCCAACATTTTTTTTACTGCTGTGATTTTATAGGCAATATAAATAAGCTCAGTAGGTTTCCACTGCTTTCTGAGACTCCCGAACAAACTGCAGCAGAAATTGAACCTAGTACCTTAGCCATCCAAGGTGTGCTCTGTACTACTCCACCACAGAACCAGACAAAATAAAACACTTTATATAAATCTTTTCTATATTAATACAGTGTGTCCGGTATTAATCACTACCAAAATCACTTTATATAAAACTTTTCTATATTAATAGTGTGTCCGGTATTCATTACTACCAAAAACACTTTATATACATCTTTTCTATATTAATACAGTGTGTTCCGGTATTAATTACTACCAAAAACACTTTATATAAATCTTTTCTATATTAATACAGTGTGTCCGGTATTAATTACTACCAAAAACAAATGTTAATATTTCCTCATCCATGTCAGCTAGAATAGTTTTTTATGTTTATCTCCTATACAAACCATTAAATTGTTAGGAGCAGTGAAGAAAATTTAAGAAATTGTCAGATAATTTGCAGATAGCACAGGCGTGATGCTCAGCCATGGAATGTGATGACACAATGAAAATACTAGTTCACAATACAGCAGAAAGTTCAATGCTGTTATTGGCTTGCAGAATTAAAGTTGCACATTGTTGAGCAAAGGAGATTCAGGTAGGAATTTTGACAAGAAACCTCTGGAGTGACATATCATAGTGAAATGTTGGAAATAGGTTAGTTGTTGAGAGAGAATTAATGCGGCAATGAAACTTTGTCTCCAGATAGAGTTAAAGCTGTTAGGAAATCCATCTGATGGACAAGTGGAGAATTGGGTATTCTACTGTTCACAATATTGTGCACAAAAAAAAGGGGCTTAAAGCCTATAAGATCCAGTTAGTGGAGAAAAAGTTACAGCCAGATAAACCAGATGGACAAAGTCTGCAAATTCAATGCTATGTCACCTTGATGATGACAATGAATTTCTCAATAGTGTGGCATTCTCTGATGAAGTGACCTTTCACGCTTGTGGCAAAGTTCACCTGCATAATTGTAGGATATGGGGAGATGAAAGCCCACAAGCAAGCATGAGCGAGACAGCCCTAAACGTAACATGTGGTGTGCCCTAAACCTCAAATTTTGTGACCTGGTCATTCTTCTTCACCAAAGCCACAGCCGGAGGAGCAAAATACATAAACATGCTGCAAAATTTTGCAATTTCTAGAATACCTGAAGGATTACTATTCCAGCAACTGCCAAAGATTGATGTATTGGGCCATTGGTGAAAATAAAATGGCGACAAAATGCAATTACATTCTCTGGATTACATCCTGCTGTAAATATAGTAGCACAAAACTCCTGCAACAAGAGAGATCCAGTGGGAGTTTGAGAATGAACGCTGAAGAAGAAGATATTCCAGAAAGATGGAGCACCTCCACACTGTGCTAATGAAGTAAAAAACTTATCTTCATCAACAATTTACAGACAGACAGTTTGAGAGATTAGGTCCCAATCAATGGTAACCAAGGTCACCAGATTTTACCCCATTGATTTCTATGGATATACATAAAAACCTTTGCCTATCAAACACTGGTGCAGACATTGGATAATCTTCAACAGTGAATAATTGACACTTTTGTATCCATCATACTTCATTTGCATCAAAACATGTATAGAGATAGAATACTGTCTTGACATTCTTAGGGCCACTAAAGGCTCTCATGTTGAGATCTACTAAAACTCTAACAGAAAATCAAAATCCAGTCAAGTCTGCCAGTAATTGTATAAGAAATATTGACATTTGTTGTTGGTAGTGATTCTGCCGGACACAATGTATTGTGTGTTTATTTTGGTCCCCGAGAATTAGAAACGATGCTCTTGTTTCCTATGTGCAACAGGGAAGGGGTTTTCCAGAACTTTCTTTCATACCCCAATTCTCAGCTTTACATGACTTTAGTATGCAATGATTTGAGAAGCCTCCCACTCAGAGTATGTCATGTGATATATTCCTTCCAGAACGTTGTCTTCCCAATGAACTCTCTGAACCCCTCTCTGTCTTGGGCGGCTTGCATTATCTAGTGATGTATTCATGTTATCTTTAATGTCGTCAGTCCATCATCTTCTTGGTCTGCCCTTTCTCCTCTTTCCATGTACCTCAGAAGTATATACAGTACAGGCATATTCCATTTTCTATTCAGACATCTAATCACATGAAAACTATGAGAGGGACGAAGTACATATTGGGAAACCAGAAGATAAATAAGTCAATCCTCTGCAATTTGAACCCTATTCTTTACTTTCAGTTTTTACTCAAACAGGAGAAACAAGCATTTTCATGTTTCATAACAGTGTTTATTTTTGCTTTACTGTATTATTAAGTTTAGCTAATGAATCATTTTTATAAATAAATAAGTTAATTAAAATGTACAGACCAGATCTTAATCACTTACCTGTACAAATTTAAAAAGAGCAAATGCGGGTGAACTATCTTCCGGGAACATAGTCCCAAGTATAGAATAGAGCTGAAAATATTTATTAGCCACATTCAAATATATATTTCACGTTATTTTACGGTTTGTGTAATGAAAAAAAAGTTTTTTAAGGAAGTGATAACTGTGTGTTACTGAAGTAAATAAAACTGTAAATAATTACTGCAATACTATAACAAACTAAATGAAAGTCCAGGAATATATGTAATTTGCTGACTGCCATGTTCATTTACCCAAAACATTTTATACAGACATCTATCTCAACTGTATGCCTGTTTGTTGTCAGCAATGAATAACTACATTGTGATCTGTCATGCATGTCATAAGAAAAGCTTAAGAATGTTCTTGGGTTGGGGTTGGCTGTCACAGTGATCCAAAAGATGTGTCAAGCTAAAAATCATAGATAGTGTGGTCAAGCTGTAAACTATGACACAGCGCATTCAATCCTCCCTGCTAACCAACGGGAGTTTTAGAACAAATAAGAAGATCTCACTACAGAAAACATATAGATTCTACAGATCAACAAGGGTTGCCTGAGAGTAAAAACTCATAGCTTTGGATAGAAGGAGGCAAAAGAAGAATGTTATTAGTTAATACAGCACACAAGTATCAATTAAATAGTACAATAATTTTTGTTAAATTCAAACATATTTTAAAAATTCAACAATTTTCTGGAGAACTAGCACTACCTAGAAATTTGGCAAATGATATATAATTCTTATCAAACTGTATAGGTCGCTGATGCTTTCTGTTGTGTTGTATGGTTGTGAGAGTTGGACACTCACTGCGGACATGGAGAGAAGATTACAGGCTTTCGAGTATAAATGCTACAGAAGAATTCTACGAATTTCCTATAGGGAACATAAGACCAATGTGTACGTAAGAAATAAAGTAGAGATGTGTGCAGGTGTCCAGGAGCCATTGCTTTCAATAGTGAAACGACGAAAACTAGCATGGTTCGGACATGTATGCAGGCACGATTCCTTGTCAAAAACAATACTGCAGGGAATTGTCGAGGGTGGAAGAAGCAGAGGAGGACAAATAAAGACATGGACAGACAACATCAAGGAATGGACAGGGCTAGATATTTCCACACTCATCCGCATCGCTGACGATAGAATTCGCTGGAGGACTCTGTGTGCTGAAGCATCCAATGTGGTACCCCTACGACCCTGAAGGGTTATGGGTTTATTGATTGATTGATTGATATAATTCATAATAATAATAATAATAATATAATAATTCATGCAAAATAGTAGATAGGGTAGCCCGGGGTAAAGAGGCGCATGGGGTAAAACGTCATGGCAGTTTTTTCCAGATCTATGGGTTCTTCAGATACCACATATAATTAGGTCAGATGTCAACATTCCAATCTTTAACACAGCGAAGTTTGATAGATCAAGGAAGAGTCAATTTTCAACAATACAGAATAATGTTTTATCTATGTTCAATCTATTGATTTGCAACTTCTCACACCCTGCCTGCTGTTATCATTACTATCGTGACTTTTTTAATGTTTAAACTGAAATATATGTTGTGTTGTTAAGTAATTAAGCATATTATCAGGTACTTTGTTTTTTTCATCTGAATTTATGATAGTTGCTAAAAATTTGATTTTGGGGTAAGGTGTTGCAGATTATTGTGGCAAAGTGTCACATTCAAAATGTATGAAAAAAATGTCATTGCCTATGCCGATCTAAAGCTGGGAGAGACATATATGGTTATCCAACCTTACAATGACATTATTAGTTTTAAAACAGAATGTGTGAACTATTTTGTATCCATACTTTTTTTTTCTGATTAAAGTTGCGAAACTAGGTCAATCTATTTATTCTATCCATTCTTAGCACACGATTACACACTACCAATGTGCTTGACCTGTCACAGTGGTAATCTCCTTCAATGTTATAATGGTTAGTATCACTTATTTTGTCTGCGACACTTTGCCCAAACAAATCGAACAAAATGATTTTTTTTACACATCTTCAAACATCTCATTCTACTGTCTACCCATAGCTGTATGTTTTCAATACTTTCACTAATGTTAGATAGATGCATAAACTATAAAGTTATGGCAGTTTGGTCTCTCTAGTTAAGTCCAGTTGTCAGAATTTAAAAAAATGTGAAAAGTGCAACACTTTGCCCCCAGCTACCATATTTTATGTTTATATTTTATGTCTATGAATGTCTCATGCATATCAATAATAGATGCTGGTATTTCATAATCCTACCAATGAAAATGAAAAGATTATTGAATTAAAAGAATTATAGTGCAAAAACAAGAAATAAATCGCACATACATCATCACAGAAAAGGGTCTTACAAAAATGGAATTTCTTCTTCTCGAACCCCAAGAATTGTGAGCAATTACTGGTAGCTTTTACTTCCTATGTGCAGTGGGAAGGTTTCTCCTTTCTTTCATACCCAGAAGGCTTCAGCTTAGTGTAATGCCTATTGAAGGTGTCTTCTACTCAGAGGGGGTATATGTCACGAGACGAGCTGATAGTTTGTCTAGGTCACCTATATCTTCTTTCCTCCGATGAGGCGCTTCACAGCCAGCGAGCTGTTCCTCGTGTAGAAAGACCATTCCATTACCACTCTTTGTGTCCCAGACCTAAATTCTTCCGTATAAGCCGTGTTGGATAACGGCGACGGTTGAATTAGACTCAGTGTTGATACACCTTCCTAGACATGCAGCTTTGCCAAACTCATCGGAGGTCTGGGGTTTGATCTGTGCATTTCTCGTGCACTCGATTTGTCCGCTCGAGATGGCCTTCAAATCCATCACCAGGCATTGTCTGTGTATTTTTACTCTGCGCCATTGCGTATATTACCCAGAGACGTAGGTAAAATACGAATCTCGGACGAGGAGCTTCGTGGGCCCTTGGCTACTGAAGCCAATTCTCTCTGTATGAGCCATGTTGGCAATGACCGACAGTCAAGTTGGACTTCATTTGCAGTGTTGCTAGAGCCTTGCACCCCACCCCCCCCTCTATATTTCCCGCAGTGTCCAGAGTTCTCAGCACTGCTTCGATCAGACATTTGAACAATGCACTCCCGAACATATGTTCCCTGTTTTCCTATGTGCAATGGGGAGCTTTTTTCCATACTCAGGAGTGCATGTTCAAGTAGGCGTATCAATACTTGAGTGATGACTCCTACTTTGAATGGGGTCAATTGTGATAGGACATGTGGGCTTCTGTGTGCTCTCAAGCATGAACAGCACTTCCGCCAGTCGGTCTCATGCTGGACTATTGTAGCTTTGTTGCCACTGAATCGATTCACACACTATGCTGCCCTCTAGCATGTTTCTTTCTTCAGATTCGGTGTGTACACATAAGGTCACCGTATGTTAGAAATATTGAAATTGGTCGTCACTGCAATGTTTCTGCTTTTTAAGCCGGCCGAGAAGAATCAACAACATATAGTTAGACTATACCAAAAATCTACAATATGTATACACTTGCTAGACTGACAGGAATAATTCCCCATGCTAGACCTTCATTTGCCAATGAATTTCTAGACTTCATCCCTTCACTGATACAAACAATGGATAATACGAGACATATTTACATGAAACTGGCCATGCTGCATCATGTATGCCAGTACATGAACCTGAAGACATCATCACTAATAAATACACATTTATGAACAAATGGTCACGTGGTCATTCTCTTCTCATGCAAAGTTTTCTTAGTGTTCTGTGCAGGCTGTCGACAATGTTATGAAACAACATAAATACAATAGACTCACATACATTTCATAATCTTTTACGAGTTTCATTTGAACACGTCTCATAAAACACTTCTCCTCTTTGGTGGATGTCACTAGTTAGGCACTCATCTTTAGACTGCCATTATGATATCAGTCTTAACAACAATATTCACGGGTTGCAAGACAATGACAGGTTTATTCTAATTTGTATCACACCTTTAAAGTTTCCATTTGAAACACACATGTATTATATCATCAAAATTCACTTACTTGCGTATTAAAACTGCTGTCACCAAATCCAAGAAGAAAGCTGCATACAATGGCCAAATATTTACTATTGGATAAAAGAAATCGAAACATTACTTCTATTGATACATATTTCGAACAAGCTATCGGGTAGACTTGTACAGAAATAGATCTAACAGAAACAATATTAGTATTATGAATCTAGTTTAATGCAAATAACATTGGAACAGCTGAGACATAAGACAGTCTATAAAAACCTGCATAATAAAACCTTTATGTCAATATTCTTTATCCAACTGCTAATTTTTGAGTTCAATGGAGGACTCATTGTCAGTTTGGTAGTGGAGACGATAGTGGGCCCAAAACCCCAACTAGGTTGAATTAGCCCATGGCTCGAAACCGATCTGCCCCAGTTTACTGGTAATACGAGTGTATGTACAGTGGAATTCCATTATAATGAATTGGTCGGGAGAAACAGAGTATGTAAATAATAATGAATTCAAGTAGGAAGCATGAGGATAAATGAAAATAATTCTTACAGCTGATTGAACCAGGTCTGTTCTAGCAGCACCGAATTGCATCCCCACTATGTGGTTGGTCAAGTATGGAAAACCTGTTTACTTGTGTTGCAAAGCAATTCGGTGCTGCTAGAACAGACCTGGTTCAATTCCCGTCAGCTGTAAGAATTATGTAAATAATAACTCAATTTCATTATATTCGGTTATGACTTTTAACATAAGTTATGGCCCTTTCAATTGTTATCATGTGTTAAGTCCCTTGTATAATGTTCTTCAATGGCGTAATCATTGAGTGTCAACTACGGTAATGATGTATCAATTTTCTGTAACCCATCTCACCTCTAAGTATTAGCTGTTTCAATTCCATGATGGTATGAAAGCCTGTGTGCAAGATGACGGTGCATTCAAACCCGTTTCCAGTAACTACCAGTGTCAAACAGGGTTGTGCCCTGGCTTCGACACTCTCAGCATGGTGTTCTCTGCAATGTTAAATAATGCCTTCCCGAATAACAGTGCAGGAATTTTGTTTCACTATTGAGCTGATGGAGGACTATTCAATTTTAGTAGATTGAAGGCATGGTGTTATATCCACACCTTGTTTTTAATTGTGTCTCTAGCCTCTATGTTAACTTAAACTGTTCTCACTTGCAAACATTTTATTCATCTAAAAGCTAAAGTAAACACATGACGCTTGCTTCGCTTGTTGAAAATACTGAGACAGTGAATAAAAATTGAAATCAAGAGCAGAAATATACTGGTCACATGATATTTTACCAAACACACTACAAACAACCCCAAAGGCACCTGTGTACTGCCGGGCCCGAAAGGGGAGCAAAGAATAGCAACACTGTTTACCTTCCACGCATGTCGTAAAAGGCGACTAAGGTGGTTATGGGATGGAGTTGGCTGTCCCATCCCATATAGGGTCAGTGACCCAAAGCCATGCTGAAGTCGGATGTGTCAGGCCAAAAGGTGCAGATATCGCAGCAATGCTGTAAACCATGACACAACGCATTCCGTTCTCCGGACAACATCCTGCTAATCTGCAGGAGTTTGAGAACAAACGCAGAAGAAGAAGAACCCCAAAGGACATAGACAACATCGTGTTGGCATCTACAATATGCACTAATCGGTAGAAGAGAGTCAACATTTGGATGCCCATTAAATGAAGACGTTGATCGTCAACATGGTTCCAGCAAGCTAAGAGCAAGAATATTAATATTTCAGGACATATCTTTTTTGAAAAAAAGAAAACGAGTTTGCTAAAAGCCTAATTTCTATTATGATACTAATTTAATAGTGAGCTCGCTTCACAAACCCAACTCGATGAACTAGGTGATTTGAATGCAGATCTCTGCCACAGACGGATGTGTCGGGCCATTGGCACACAAAAAATGGTGACACAGCGCATTTCCATTCTCTGGACTACATCCTGCTGGAAATCTAACAGGACCATGGTCCTGCTACAAGAGAGATCCAGTGGGAGTTTGAGAATGAACACTGAAGAAGAAGAATGCAGATGATCCACATTGTACTGGTGATACAATTAGATGTATTAGTGGCAGCTCACAAATTCAACAATACTTGAATAACAATATGCTATACAGGATACACTTCAATTATTATTATTATTTCAATTTACTGATATTTTCACTTTTACAAAGAATGTTTGTCTAGCGGTTTGTCTAACTTCCCACATACTATGAGTCCAAATTTAAAAGACAAAGGCACATCATACAATCTTTATTCTGTTATTGAGGTTAATTCTCTTACCCTATGAGAGCAAAAAAACATAAGTACACAGTAGACATCACAGACCTCCAAGTTGACACTTACTTTGATGTGATATACGTTGGTTCCATTGTATCACGAATAGGAGAATGTTCTTGAAGGTTCAGAAAGATAATGTAGAAAGCAATCATATGCACCAAATATCCCAACATAATAATTGGGTCACGTCCATGTTTATTTGTTTTCTTTCCCAGAAGCCCAAACAAAGATCCACCTTTAGACATAACCAATTTCAAACATTTACAATAAATGACAGTCATGGATTGTAAAATTTTTTTTTTTAAATAACCAATAAATAAACTATTATACATTTACTTTGCTAGTCTATGAGTTCCAGTTGAAACATGCGGCTGAACGACTTGGACTATAAATAGAACAATGGCAAAAAGAATATCAGCATTCGAATTGAAGTCTTATAGGACATGCGTTATATATGTAGCATATGTGTGGTCCTGGGTTTATTCCCTAGTTGAGGCGGAAATGTTTTCAGATCGCAATGGCTCCCGGGTTGACCCAGCCTTAAATGGGTACCGGATTAATCCGGGAAGTAAAGTCTGCAAGGGAGAGGAGATGGCTACTGCCCTCATTTGCAGAGCCATTGAAATGTGAGATCACTAACATCTCACATCCCTACAGCATTAATAAATGCTATGGGTTACTTTACTTTTTTTTTTACTTATAGAACAATATTAAGAATTTCGTGGACAGAAAAGATGAGGAACAGTGAGGTTTTGAGTATGCTGAATATAGAGGAAGGATGGCTGCTGAATACAATTTTACACCGAAAACTGAAATATTTCGGACATTAAAAAGACACAATGGCATAGAATGACGCATCTTAGAGTACAGAGTTCCAGGACGTAGAAGAAGAGGTAGGCCTAGAAGGAGATGGGCAGATGACATCAGACTGTATGAAAATATCATTGGAAAGGCAGGCAGGAAATATCATTGGCACAGGATACAGTCGGGTTTAGGACATCAATTGGAAAGACAAAGTTCTGGAGAGAATATGTCACATAGAGAGAGTCTATGAGTGGTCTTAGAATGGTTTCATATATGACAGACAGCTAATTACACCCATTTTCATATACAATTAGCAGACTATGGGAATTATCAGAATACATATACTTGTCATTTGCTGAAAGAGATTCCTATGAGGATCTATCTATCTATACGCTGTATCCCTTGTTTGCCTTGCAGTGACAGGGGTAGAAGAGTTCTCTGGAGATGGCCTTCCTGTGTGCTGTTTGTAAGCTTGTACCTGTGGCTTCTTTGATTTCTGTGATCCATCTTTTACATGGTTTGGGGATGCCAGAGTGTTAATATTTACCACTGTTGATTCAGAAAATCACTAAACACTATTCTGTGATTGGGGGACTGCAGTAAAACTGAACACCATATAGTAAGTAAATATTGAATATATATATATTGAACTTAATTTAAGATCATGTGTTTTCCCAGTGGCAACATATGAATGCGAGACTTGGACTGTAAACAAGACAATATCCAGAAGAATAAATTCATTTAAAATGGAATACTACAAATAGAACCTACAAATATCATGTACAGAGAAAAAGAAGAACGTTGAATTTACTGAAATTAAATGAAGGGTGGAAATGAAGAATTAAATGACACTTAAAGAGACATGATGGCATCAAAAGGCTGATTCTGGAGTGCAGAGTGTCAGGTAAGAGAAGAAGAGGAAGACAAAGGACCAGTGCTATCAAAGAATGTATGAGTGAATGTATGTCTCTGGCCAATGCAGGCCTGCTTGCCAAGGACAGATGCATTCAGAGTATCCACGATGAAGGCAACATTCTGGAAAGAATATGTCGATATGTCACTTAAGATATATCTATATTGAACTTACCTAAGATTTCCCCAATACCAATGAAAATTCCTGATATTCCAAGCAAACCATTAGCACTGCTTCCAAAGTGTTGATTGTGAGATATACTAGCACCATAAACACCACTGAAAAATGTGAGCTCCACACCTGTTGTCAAATAAAATTGCATCAATAATTATTATCTCGTATGTCTTATGTCATTACTACTGTATGTTTTCCAATTTGGGAGTGCAGGGGGGATCTTTTGGCTGTCTGATAAAGTGTGCATGCCTTTGATGTCACCACAATGTGTACAGGGTGAATTATTAATCTCACCTCTAATAGAAAAAAACCTAGTCTTTACCAGGATCACAGTCCTGAGTCCTAGATCTCACAGTTGAGACCAATGCTCTCTCTCGGCCATTCTTCACAATATTTCTCATATGCAGTTCACAATTGTGTGTCTTATTTTTTCTACATTTGTTTCGAATTCCTCATTAACAAGATAAGTCCAGAACAATGTGGATTTGTAGAAGGCAAAGGCACCAACAATGCGATTTATATATTGAGAACACTAATAGAGAGGTCTATAGAGGTAAAAACAGATCTGTACCTCTGTTTTATAGACTACACTAAAGCTTTTGACAAAGTTAAACATATCGAAATTATACACATGCTAGAGAATCTGAACATTGACAGCAAGGATTTAAGAATAGTCAAGAACATGTACTGGCAACAAACAGCAGCAATAAGAGTAGGAAATCAATATGGCCCTTTTCAACAAATAAAACAAGGATTCAGACAGGGATGCGTGCTTTCACCAGACCTGTTCTCTCTATACAGTGAAAACATATTGCGTGCAATAGTAGATATCCCAGGAATATCAGTGGGAGGACATAACATAAATAATTTGAGATATGCGGATGACACTGTTCTGATTGCAAAAAGTGAGGAAGACCTTCAAAACTTAATTAAAGTAGTAGTCACAGAAAGCAAAGAGAAAGGCCTCTTCCTAAATATCAAGAAAACAGAAGTAATGGTTATTTCAAAGAAAGAAAATAACACACCTTGCAAGATCATAGTGAATGATATAGTATTAAAACAGGTCCACCAATTCAAATATCTAGGTACAATTATTACAGCAGATGGAAGAAGTTCAACAGAAATAAGATGCAGAATAGGACAGGCAAAAACAACATTCAGAAAAATGAAAAATATACTGTGTAATATGACCTTGTCATTAGAGGTGAGAAAGAGAGTTCTGCAGTGCTATATAACCCCTATACTAACATATGGGTGCGAGTCTTGGACAATAAACAAACTGGAAAGTGGGAGATTGGAGGCAACAGAGATGTGGTTCTACAGAAGAATGCTGAGAATACCATGGACTGCCAGAAAAACTAATGTAGAGGTGTTAAAAGAGTTAAATGCGAAACAGACCTTAATCAACAATATAAGAAAAAGGCAATCTTCTTTTTTTGGCCACTTCATGAGACAGGCAGGTTTAGAGAACATAATCACAACAGGCAAGATTGAAGGCACCAGAGACAGAGGGCGACAACGTGAGAAAATATTAGACAGTTTGACAACCTGGCACGGCAAAGAAACAACAACGACTTTGATACATAATACTGTAGACAGAGAGCTGTGGAGAGCCATGACCGCCTAAGCCACCCGGCATGGCACCTGATGATGATGAACAATTCTTAACTCAGTGTGTCAAGTCAGTTCACTGGCTTGCTTATCTGGTGGTCCAAGGTTCAATTTCCAGTACAACCATGTTTTTTTAAATATTTATTTTAATCACCATTGGTTACTAGGTCAACTCAACCTAAAGAGATGGGTACCAGATCTGATAGGAAAGTAAAGACAGTGGTTGTAATTCTGACCACAACATCTCTTGGTATACCTATGATCAATAACAAAAATGGATCTCACATCATACTCTCCAATAAGCTTCAATGCAATGGATTAGAGAAACTATATTTTTAGTAACTAGAATTTGTATAAACCAGATAATTTGCTTCATTTCTGTTGGCCATGACAATACTGTTTGTTCACTGTGTAAGTCTCAAGCAAAGCTACAATATTGATGTTTTTCTAAGTGATACAACTATTTTAAGCACTACATTTTAGGGTTAGCCTTCCCACTTTAATATTTACTCACTAACCAGACCAGTTATGCAATATATTATCTATCTATTTAGGGGTGCAAAGGGTTTCACAAAGTGATTTCTGGGTTAGCAAAAAAAACAACAAAATCTTAAAAGTGCCTCCTTGTGGTGCACTCTGGGTATGGATAAAAAACACAGGCCATGCTTGGCAATGGATTAAAAGGTCACCACAAACGGATGAGGTGAGAGCATGAGAAATGCATATAACAAATCCCAGAAACCTGGCATGTTTGGTAAAACAACACCTCACCTAGACAGTGTATCAACCCTAAGTCTAATTCTACTGTACCGTCACCCAACACGGCTCATTCAGAAAAATTAGGTCTGGGACCTAGGGATACAAAGAATGGTAATAGAATGATCTTCCTACACAAGGAATAGTTCACCGGCTGTGAAGAACCTCGTCAGAGGAAATATGCAGTGGGTGACCTAGGCAAAATACCAGCTCATCTGTAACTAAACCCCCTCAGAGTAGATTTCTTCAACAGGTATTGCCTTGAGCTGAAGTCCCTGGATATGAAAGAAAGATCATCATCAGCCAATCGAGAGTGCTGTGACTGCCTCTATCTCCATTCTCATGCTCGATGTTGTGGTGGGATAGGCAGCAGATTTGTCAACCACTTTCTTGCCATTTTGGAAGGTGATGAAGCTCCATCCGCATCTGTTTGTTTTTCATACTACTGAGCCATTGTATAAATAATTATATCTTGTGGCTTTGAGTACTATTGTATGAATTCTTGTACACAACAGTTTAATGAGTTGTCACAAGATAAAATATTACATAATCTTAGATTGTACTAAGACTAACAACCAAAAACATACAAAATCTAACACAAATGGCAAGCAGACCTGTGTAAGCAAATGCAAAACATAGCAACAAAATTTCACGTGTCTTCAGCAGCTGGAATGCCCTTTCTGAAAAGAAAGTATATCATCACATGAAATGAATAATCCAAAATTTATTAATCAAAAATATGTGTGTTCATGCAGCCAAAAACATATATAAACAGTAACTCTCAAAAATACACAAGATATTGCTGATTTCTTGTTCAAAGGTAACTAAATTTGGCAAAAAATCACTTCGAATAAAATTGGAAATTTTATGACTAATTGAAGAAAGCCTACAGGTTTATATTTCATGTTACACTTATTAGTATTCTTTTTCTTCTATGTTTGTTTTTAAACTCCTACTGGTTAGTAAGACGTACAGTAGTCCGGAGAGAAAAATAGGTTCTTTATGGTTTGCAGTATAGAAGGAATATTGGCTCTTTTTGACATAACAAATTTGACTTCAGCATGGATTGTGGGTCAATATGACATAGGGTCAAACATCCACAAACCTCCTTAGTCACCTCTTATGACATACATAACAAGTCACAGTTCTGTTATTCTTTTCTCCCCTTTCAGGCTCTGCCAATATCCATTCTAGCAAGTGTCTCTATAAGCTCTAGTCTTCTTCTTCAGCGTTCGCTCTCATGTAACCACAACTAATTTATCGTGTGATTTCCGCCGGGGAGCGTGAAGTATGTTGTGCTGCAAGTTTTCCACAGTAGAACTGTGATTATTTGCACACCGGTTGGCCACTCTGTGACCTGGATGTCTGAGGTCCAGCACATCCATTTTCATCATTCCTTTATTTCGGGTTTGGTACCTATAACACACCTTGGTGTAATTAGTTAATAAACTTGGTAAACTAAATCAACCTGCTGAAGTCACCATCTGGAAATATAGAAGGAAGACCAGACAGAGAGAAAAACGATATGATGGAGCGTGTCAATGTCACAAAAAGTGTGATAAATGAGGAAACAGATGCAAATACAAGAACAAGTATATGCTAGAACTATATCTTCTATCACGATATTGTCTTATATCAGCTTCAAGCAATGCCAAATTTGTACTTGGTTGTCACCTTCTTCTGTGTTCATTCTCAAACTCTTACAAATAAACTGGACATAGCACAAAGAACAGAATATATTGTGTTAGTTTACAGCTTAGCTGTGATATTTGCAACTTTCAGCTTGAAACACCAAACTTTAACAGGTCTTCTGAGTCACTTTGATCCTATATGGAATGAGATAGCCAACTCCACCCCAAAATCTCCTTAGTCACCTCTTAGGTCATGCGTGGAAGGTAAACAGTGTGTTATTCTTTACTCAAATTTTGTACCCTGACAACACACTAGGGAGTTGTCACCTGAACCTTGAGAAAACTGTAGACTTTATTCTTGCAACAAATGTAAAGATTTAGCATGACCTAAAACTCGAAGGTGGAAGAATTAGATAAGGAGAATGAGACATAAAGAAGTGACAGCACAAATTTGTTAATGAAGAAAACTAAACTTACTGAGAGCTGTCAGTGGTGAATCTGGAGGTTTTATTGCACTGGAATGATAAAAAGTCAATGTTAATATTGTTATGTTTCCGCATCTAGAAATTGTGTGTTTGTCTTATTATTTTGATCAACAGTACTGTCTGCATATTAAGTGTAGTTTTCTGTATACATTTGTGCTTTTCTTTCCAGTATTTTTTTTATTTGAACCACAGAGTCTAAAAGCAGTCTGACTCTACCAATGTCGGAGTAGCACCAGCCTTAGTGGTGTGGAGGAATCATGTGCTCACACTTTCCCTCGCAAACCAAGAAATATAAAAAAGAAAGGAAATAGAATGTTCATGTGTCAAAAATCAAAATAACAGAAGAAACAATGTGTGGAACTCTCTGCCAACCTCTGCACCTCAGGATAGATGAAGAAAAATTCTGTGAAATAATCTTGTTAGGACAACTATTTTAATCATACTGAAATTCTTACAGAAGATATTTATTCTTTCTTTCTTTTCTTCTTCATTCTTCAGTTATCAGGTTACAGCAACAATAGCTTGGTCAGCTGTCAGGTTACAGCAACAATAGCTTGGCCAGCCATCAGGTTACAGCAACAAAAGCTTTAGTCAGTTATCAGGTTACAGCAACAATAGCTTCAGTCAGTTATCAGGTTACAGAAACAATAGCTTCAGTCAGTTATCAGGCTACAGCAACAATAGCTTCAATGAACCAGATAATTCCCTTCAGGTCATCCATAGAGCTCCTCAGGTCTAGAAGAAGTGTCGTATCAGTAGATCATATTTTCTCCCTCTCTTCTTGTTAGTTTATTTTTATTTAATAGTGTAGATGGTGAAATATAAAAAGACGCAATGGTTTAGAATGATTAATCATGGAGGAAAAAGTTCTAACAAAAAAGAGAACAAGAGCCAGACGAAGACTGCAATGGACACAGGATATGTTCTTCTGAACATGACACTAGAAGAGGCTGGGCAGCTAGCACAGAACTGAGAGGCATACAGAGTGGCAGTGAGGACAACGATCTACAAAGGACACGTCACACAGATAGATAGTTGTTGTGGTAAGCTAATGAACACATTCACTGTGTTTTGCTTGGTCCAAAAGGGCAAGCATAGAATAATAACACTATTGTCTTCAATACATGTCATATTAGGCTACTAAGAAGGTTTGGGGATAGAGTTGGCTGCACCATTCCACATGTTAAAGTGACCCAGGTGGCATGGTGAAGTTGGATGTGTCAGGCTGAAAGACGTAGAAATTGCAACAAGCTGTAAACCATGACATAATGCATTCCATTCTCTAAACTACATCCTGTCAGCCAGCAGGAGTTTGAAGAAGAACACCCATTTTTTAAGCTTATGCACTATATTTTGGGTTTCCAAATCATAATAGTCCACTTCAATGAAGTTCACTATATATTCAAATTCATTTGGAAAATGCAAACATTTATTCATTATGACACATAGAAAATTTCAAATATCTATGACGAGATTTTGATTTTTTAATGGATTTTTAAATATAGCTTTACGGATGTCTTAAAAATTTGCAAACACCCTATGTGACTGACACTGTCACAAGTATTTCCACAACAGTTAAAATTTTGTATTCCATTTCCACAAGTCTTCTTTCATTAATTTATTCTTAAGCTTCAGTAGATTAGCAGAATGTAGTTCAGATAATGGAATGCATTGTGTCATTGTTTACAACTCTGCTGTGTTATCTGTGATTTTCGGCCTCCAAATCACTTTTACCCTATAGGGAATGAGACAGCCAACTCCACCCCAAAACCTCCTTAGTCATCTCTTATGACATGCTGGCAGGTAGCAGTCTTGTTATTCCTTGCTTCCCTTTCAAGTTCCGGCAACATGGGCAGAGGCAACATCTTAACCTAAAAACAAACTAATACATTATCCCATCCTCACCTGCCATTTAAAGAAAGCAAATCTTCAGCAATTCTTGGTTTTCGCAGCAGCAGCAAACTCAGACTGCCAGCTAAACCTGCAGCACTGAGAGCAGCAAATAGTTTTGTACGCTCTGATTCTGTGATATTTGTTTCTCCTTGAAATATAAAGTAGCTGTACAAGTTCCCAAATAAGAGACTGTGGAAAGAAATAGTAATCAATAGAAGGTGGTACTGCTAGTAGAACATAATTGAAAATAATACTCACGTGGAAGACAGGTAATGAAGTCCTACTGAATGACGACTAACACACTATCACTAGCGGATGTTGGCATGAATAAATATGGTACATACAACAAAACAAAACACAGAATATAATCATACAAATGACAATAAACAGGACAAAGTCTGTGCTGACTTTGTCCTGTTTATTTTCATTTGTATAATTATATTCTGTGTTTTATTTTGTTGTATGTACCATATTTATTCATGCAAACATCCGCTAGTGATAGTGTGTAGTGTGTTAATCGTCATTCAGTAGGATTTCATTACCTGTCTTCCACATGAGTTTTATTTGGAAAGAAATAGAAATGTTCCTTCAGTTATCTTGAATTCTTCATATATCTATCCCTACCTTTGCTTTGAATGTCCAGCGCTGGATGACATCAGGAAAATGCTTCTCACTTCAAGGTCAGATAAATTAAACACATTATATGGAATAAAACAACAGCTCACAATCACATACATATATCACACAATGACATTGGGTCAAAAGCCATGAGCCCTAGATCAGCAACCAACCCTTTACTTCTCTGTTTATAAGAGTTATACAAATTTTAGAGAGCGTAAGATTTTGTCTTCTGTTCATTCATTCTCAAACTCCTTTAGAATGTAGCCCAGAGAACGAAATGTGTTGTGTCATGGTTTACAACTTAGCTGTGATAGCTGCACCTTTCAACCTGATACATCTGACTTCAGCATGAGCATAAGACAAATGTGTACACAAGAAATCAAATAGAGATGAATACAGGCCCACTAGAATCATTACTTTGAATAGTAAAATGACAAAAATGTGCATTGTTTGGACAAATAAGTTGGCATGATTTCCTAACTAAAATGATCATACACAAAACAGTTAATTGTGGAAGGAATTGAGGAAAACAAAGAAAATCTAGAACAAACAACGTCCGTGTGTTGCCGGGGCCAAAAGGGGAGCAAAGAATAGCAATACTGTTTAACTTCCATGCATGTCGTAAGAGGCGACTAAGGAGGTTATGGGATGGAGTCCAATCCCATATGGGGTCAGTGGACCCAAGGCCATGCTAAGATTGGATGTGTCAGGCCGAAAGGCGCAGATATCGCAGCAATGCTGTAAACCATGACACAGCGCATTCCGTTCTCCAGACTAAATCCTGCTAGTCTGCAGGAGTTTGAACGCAGAAGAAGAAGGTGCGAAGACAGTTTTTGTAAAGACAACAGGGCATGAAAAAACGTGTTTCACTATTGTGTTAGCTTGCATGGCAGATGGGTCACATTTAATGTAAATTATAAGCATTATAAGTACACTCTGGATTGCTGGTGAGTTCTAGTCATTTTATGCTGGCTTAATATATCGGACATGCAAGTCACTGGTTTTTTGGGGGGTTTTTTAAACTGTGTTTTTTTCCATTAGTTACCATGATTTGACGTAATTTTTTTTTAATTTTGACTGAACTCGTGTATAAGATGAAGACCTTAAAGCAATCTCTGATTTTTTTCCAAAAATTCTTGGCTTATATACGATTTTTAACGGTACATAGTTCATAGGTCACATAGTTTTTATTATTTATTCCCTTTCTCGTCCAATAAACACAAGAGCATGGGATTATTTTTTCTTTCTTCTTCTTCATTCATTCTCAAACTCCTCCAGATTAGCAGGATGTAGTCCAGATAACAGAATGTGTTGTGTCATGGTTTACAGCATTGCTGCGATATCTGCACCTTTCGTCTGACACATCCAACTTTAGCATGGCTTTGGGTCATGTTGAACCTATATGGGATGGGACAGCCAAATCCACCCCATAATTTCCTTAGTCGCCTCTTACATGGAAGGTAAACAGTGTTGCTATTCTTTACTCCCCTCTCGGGCCCCGGTATTTTTACTTTGAAATGATACTGTAACCATGAAACCCAACCTTAGTTTTAAGAACATGAATGGAAAGTGACAGCACTCATGTTCTCTGTTCCCCTTAAAAACCCTGCAACACAGGGTGCTTCTCCATGCTAAAATCTGAACATGTGAAACAAAATGGAGATATTTTCTGGGTCTGCCTTTAATCTTTGTGCACATTCTCTGGTGTGACGAACCAAAATAAAGAATTATATTTCTTCTTTTCCTTTTATCCTTAAAAGGAAATCTGTCTCATTATGTCACAATTTGCGTAATACCATGGTTGCTGGTGCACCTCTCAGCCTGGTATCTTCAACTTCAGCACCAGTGATTACTTGGCCGGGACTATAGCCTGCTTGATATCAGGGATGGTCTGACAAATCTTAGTTTCCAGTCTCTGCTGGCTGGACTAAGCCCCATCGCCACTTCAAGGAGATGGCCTCAATAGGAACATAGTAAGAGTGTAATAAATTAACCACCTCACAATACTATACTTTAGTATTTTTCATAGCTGAGGTGGTAAGCTCTATTTCACATCAACTTTCTCTTCAATCTTCTTCTTATTCGTCTTTCGCTCATATTCTTCTATCAGTTATCAGGTTACAGCACCAACAGTTTATATAAAATGTGCAATTCGCTTCAGTCCACAGTTGCATAATCTGTCTCAGCACTTTGAGCTTCCTGGACAAGTGACTTCTTGTTGTGGTCAGTTCATAGTCTGAAGATAATGGTTTGTTCTTTGCGTGACTTTTGATGGTAGGTAGGGGGTCATTTGGTCCTGCAGTTATTCGCTCATATGACTACATTGATTTCTATTATAAAGGTGGTTTTCTGCCCTAAGTTTATCTTATGGATATAGTTTTTTCTTTGGTTGGTTGGGGAGGGCTACATCTCTGATCCTTCATGAAGATGGCAGTTCTGGAGCACATTGTCTACTGTTCACATCAATAACTAAGTAAATTACCTATTTCTAGGTGGAATGTGTACAAACCAATAAGCAAATCCAGTATTTTTCAATTTCAAATTCACTTGTTTAACTACTTGGTCACATGTGCTCTAAGTGTACTTGGAAAGAAAATTGTATTACCTGCACTGCATCAGTGCCCAAAATATTCCACTGTTCCGTGCCACTGTTTCTGAGTTTGAATTTATGGTAAGAAAGGTACCTTGTGCTGTCCAAAGAACTGAGAATTTAAACAAAGGTAAATATTTATTGGTAAACAAAGGTTTGTCAATATCTCCAGGAATTGTGAGCACCCTGCTCTTAATTCCAATGTGCAGTGGGGTGGTTTCTCAGAGCTTTCTTTCATACCAAGAAGCCTTCTACTCAGAGTGGGTCTATGTTACGAGACAAGCTAGTATTTTGCCTGGGTCACCCACTGTGCATCTTTCCTCCGATTAGAGATTTTGAAGCCGGCAAACTATTCCCCATGTAGAAAGACTATCCCATTACCACCCTTTATGTCCCTAGGTCCCAGACCTAATATCTTCTGTGTAATTCATGTTGGGCAACAGCAATAGTCAAATCAGACTTAGGGTTGTTAATCTTTCCTAGATGAGGAGCGGCTTCACCAAACACGTCAGGGTCTGGGATTTGACTTGTGAATTTCTCATGCACTCGCCTCATCAGTTTGTGATGGCCTTCCAATTCATTGCCAAGCAGTGTCTGTGTTTTGACTCTTCGCCAATGTGTTTATCACCCAAAGAAATAGGTAGCTTATGCCTATCTCGGACAAAGAGCCTTGCAGTCTGCAAACAAATCTTTTGCAAGAATGACCTCACTACCTCCTTGCACACTGAACTTAATTCTCTCTCTGAGCCATGTTGGGCATGAACAACACTTCTTCTGTCTCATGCTGGATAATTGTAACTTCATTGCCAGGCAATCATTTCCCATACATAGCATTGCCCTCTAGCATGTTGTCTTTTCCAGAGGCACTCAGATGCTATATCATAGTAACACCTACTCATATCGAGGCATGGACATTGGCCGCTCCTCCAATGCATCTGCATTTCGGCTATCCTAGAATGTCTTGCATTACTGTGTGTCAGCAGTGCAGATGGCATAGAGCAGTTGTTCTCATCCTGTGGGTCGTTACCCCTTTGGGAGTCAAATGACCCTTTCACAGGGGTCGCCTAAGACAATCAGAAAACACATATTATGAAGTAGCAATGAAAATAACTTTATGGTTGGGGGGGGGGGGGTGTCGTCACCACAACATGAGGAACTGTATTAAAGGGTTGTGGCATTAGCAAGGCTGAGGACCATTGGTTAGAGGTAGAGATATTGCTTGCCTTTTTGCAGTCAATTCTCTTTCCATCTACAGCCTCCACATCCACGATCCCTGAAAGTGTTAGCCAGGAACACAGCATGAGCTTCTGTATTTCTGTTTCCATGATGCACCACAAGGGAGTACTTTAATATCTTGGTTATTTGCGAACCCTGGCAATGTGAAACCCATTGCACCCCTGGATCCTGCATATGCAGTGATGGAAAATACAAAACAAAATTAAAGATAAGGCTGAAGATGGCTTAAGCTGCTACATCAAGGCAAAAGTTAATTTGGAAAAGCAACATCAGTGTTAGTGAAAATCAAACTTTATAATTCACTAGTGTTTTCTATTGTGTTGTCACAGGGCAGGAACCATAACATACGTCAGACATACACATATTCCCATTGTGTGGCATCCTGATTATTGTGCCTCTTGGCTAGTTGCCTTCATCTTTAGCACTTGTATTTGATTCTTGATTAAAAACTAGCATCATTTCTGTCATTCTTTGTATGTGTGTGCATCTTCAGTCCCACTGTCATCATCTTCATTCTGCAATAAATTCATGACTGCTTTAATCAAGTCTGCTACACATGCGGTTGCGTGTCTCACCAGACAAACCACCCATGCAACAGAAAATTTTAGTAGATGACATGTCATTATATTGAGACTCTCTCATGGAAGCTTTGTAGCATGTCATCAAATGGCTTCTTCAATAGGCATTGCACTAAGCCGAAAGTTAATTCTCCAGGGTATGAAAGAAAGCTCAGAAAAACCACTTCACATAGGAAGTTCTCAATCAATCAATTCAGCTTTATCTCGTCTTAGTACTGTACCATCCATCACAGCATTGCCTGCCAAAGAGTCAGCTCTTTCGTTTCTTTATACCCCTGTGTGACCCAGGCAGTATATCCATGAAATGCTCTATACAATTGAGTTGTTCAATAAATAACGTAACCCATTTCTTTCTCAGCATGTTCCTTTCTATTTTGCGCAACATGCTTTGAGAGTCTGTGAGTATTACTTAGTGGATTGATGTTGGTTATCAACCAACTTAGTATTGCTGTTGCTCCCTCTATCTCCATTCTCATGCTCAATGTTATGGTGGAGTATGCAGATGATCTCTCCAGCAACTTCAAGCCGTTTCTGTAGGCAACAAAACCCCCACCGCATTTATTTGTATTTTTGTTGAATGAGTATATATCTGTGTATATAATTATGTCTATCTGTACTTTTACTTGCTAGGGCAGACTATGGCTCAATTTTAGGAGGGCCTAGCTAGCCTTAATTTTCAGCCTCTGTTAGCTGAGCCATCTCCGTGGTAGGACCTGACCTTGATAGGGCAGTAGGATATGATCACTGGCCTATTTTGATAATTTATACAGACACTTAATTTGTTTAATTGCTACATACATTCCTCAATTTTATTCATATGCTTCTTCTTCTTCTTTCGTTCACTTGAAACATGTCTATATCTGTAATTCTGTCTCTTCCATAAAACTCACTGTCTTTTGTAGTTCATACAATGGCCCTTAAAGCTTTAATTCCAATTCATATGCTAAAAAGCCAGAGGGAAAATGATGTCATACTATCGCACCATCTATTATTGCAAACATTAATTACCATTAAACAAACATATATATTATTGAACTCACTGGCAGCCCCAAATCCAACAAGCACAGATCCCAGGTAGAGAGCCCATACCATTGGCTTTAGGAATGAAAACACAAAGAGGCTGCAAATAAAAATAGCTATTGTAAAAAAAAAAGAACATTAAATTTCTCACATTTTGTAATAGTTATTTTAACTTTAAAAACAACTAACATGACAGTAATATTTTAATTAACTGCTAATATAATAGTGGCATAGATTACTCAAGACTAAAAAAAAACATTTTCGAAATAACTTCTTTATTTCTATTATATTTATTCACATTTTAGATCCTTGCAGAGCACAGTTCCTTAAATTGTATAGATTGTCCAACTTTTAGCTATTCTTTCTAGTTCGTTACATTTTCCACCCATCTAAATTTACTCTATCGATGCTGAGTCTTCTATCTGTTGTTACTGAGTTAAAATAAGAAAAAAACGGAAGCAATCTTTCTATTTTATTTACAGTTCCATTAAACAAATTTATAGAATTTAGTTATTTTTAACTAAATAATTGAATTTTGTTAATATTTTTTAAGGAAAGTGGCAACAAAACACTTTGAAATGCAAATCTCTACTTGAATAAACAATACTTACAAGTACAGTAATGATCCTATAATCATGGATACCCTGGGTCCTGCAAAGCTTACAAAGGATGGTGCTGCCCAGTTTGAAACAGAAAACACTGCATAAAGGATACCTAAACTGAAATAAGAATACAAACATTTCTTTATTATTATTGTTTTGATTCCCAGGAATTACAAGCAATTATCTCTTACTTCTTATGTGCAAGAGTGGTTTCGTGTTCATCTAATTCTGGGCTCTCCCATTGGAATTGTCACATCCTGTACAGTTGCTTTTCACCACATCCCATATGTCACCTGTTCATAGCTAGGGCATCACATACATGGTACCTACAGGACCATGGTCAGGGATGGAGCTTATCTGGATCCCTCAGCATGATGTGCAATTCTTAGTTCTCTGAATGTTACTTCCCAGCAATATAATGCCATTTTAATGGCATTGGGTCAAAGGGCATGAGCTCATGGACCACTGGATCAGCAACCAACAAACCAACCTGGATGTTTCACCCCAAAGAGAAATGTAATTGTACAGATAAACTGCTGTGAGACTTCCATAACAGAAAAGCCTCATTACTGCATATTAGCATGCCATCTACTAGAGTTTACTGTAGTTGAATGATTCTTGATTCAAAAACTGGCCTCACAGCACGTGGGGCATTCCCATAAGTACTTCACCCTCTGTTCCAGCAGCCATTAGATTCGATGATGTTTCGAGTCCAATGCCGCCGAAACAGACATCGACATCAGGGCACAACTCTGGCCCTTGCGACAGGTTTCTTTGTTGTTCCGCCCACCCACGCCGTGCTCGTAACTAGTTCAAGCACAACGTCGGACTGTCGGAACAACATGGTAACTGTTATCGAAGGTTACGACTACGGGATTGTATAAGATGACGTGCCATTAAGCTTCTATAAGAAGATAACCTCAATATAAAGGCATATCATCTACTAAGTTTTTCTGTTGCATGGTTGGTTTGTCTAGTGAGCCATTGGTGAGAACCACAGGCACAACCGCATGCGCAAAGTGAATGATTGGTCTGATAGACTGAGCTTACTGTAGTTGAATGATTGGTCTGATAGACTGAGCTTACTGTAGTTGAATGATTGGTCTGATAGACTGAGCTTACTGTAGTTGAATGATTGGTCTGATAGACTGAGCTTACTGTAGTTGAATGATTGGTCTGATAGACTGAGCTTACTGTAGTTGAATGATTGGTCTGATAGACTGAGCTTACTGTAGTTGAATGATTGGTCTGATAGACTGAGCTTACTGTAGTTGAATGATTGGTCTGATAGACTGAGCTTACTGTAGTTGAATGATTGGTCTGATAGACTATGTCACCAAAAGGCTAGTATTTTAAAATTATAAATGCATGTATAACGCCCTAGTAGATATATCTTCTTATTCTTCTTCTCGAACTCCAGGAATTGCCAGCGATTAGCTCTTACTTCCTATGTGCAGCGGGAAAGTTTCTCCGAGCTTTCTTTCATAACCAGGAGGCTTCAGCTTTCTGCAATGTCTATTAAAGTAACCTTCTACTCAGAGGGGGTATCTAGTTGATATATAAAATATATAAATAAACACTAATATATACATACTTGGACATATAACACGCATCTGCACTGTGTCTTCTTTTCTTCTTCAGTGTTCATTCTCAAACTCCCACTTGATCTCTCTTATAGCAGGACAATGGTCCAACTACATTTCCAGCAGGATGTAGTCCAGAAAATGGAAATGCGTTGTCCTCATTTTATTTGCGCCAAGCACTGTGTCTGAAGCTCTTTCTCCAATGGTGAATATTTAGCTCTGTACTAGTGATTGTTTTCTTCTTCCGTTTTCATTCTCAAACTTATACAGAATAGCAGGATGTAGTCCGGAGAACAGAATGTATATTGTCATGGTTTACAGCCTGGCTTAGATATCTGCACCTTTTGTCCTGACACATCTTCTTCTTCTGCATTCGTTCTCAAACTCCTGCAGATTAGCAGGATGTAGTCCGGAGAACGGAATGTGTTGTGTCATGGTTTACAGCATTGCTGCGATATCTGCGCCTTGCGGCCTGACACATAAGACTTCAGCATGGCTTTGGGTCACTGACCCTATAACGGGATGGGACAGCCAACTCCATCCAATAACCTCCTTAGTCGCCTTTTACGACATGCATGGAAGGTAAACAGTGTTGCTATTCTTTGCTTCCCTTTTGGGCCCAGCAACACACGGGCGTGCTGACACATCTGATTTAAGCATGACTAAAATGTCATCTAAAAGGTCACTTTGATCTTCCATGTGATGGGACAGCCAATACTATCAATATACCTCCTTAATCTCCCCCTACAACATCCATGACATATTGCAGTGTTGACAACATCCATAACAGATTGCAGACTATGATTAAAGCAAAATTTAAGAAAAGTGATAGCAGATGTACTCAACTGCAGAAGATATAGATCCTTACCACCAAATGTCGAACAAGGAACACACCATGCCCTTTGACTCAATGCCATTGTGTGATATGTGCATGTGTTAATGAGCTGTTGTTTTGCTCTATATAGCGTGTTGCATTTATAGATGTGTCCATAGGTGTTCCGATCTCATATTTAGTACGTCCTTCAGAATATGGTAACTGATTGTTCCTGTAGTGTATTGGCTGACAACCTTTTTTTTATTCCTATATGCCACTTGTTTCTTGTAACTCCCTGCATCACTTCCTATGTCTGCATATTGGTCATAGACACAGAATAAGAAACACACCCCCACATCCTCCAACTGACATAATTCTCTGATTTCATTCAAAATATCAGCACGATCCATGGAAATAGGAATGTACGGTGTTAACCGAGCTCATACACTGCTGAATTCATTCTTCATGTGTGGATATTCTATCAAAATGAAAGGGAGAAAATATTGTCTACTTGAGATGGCACATCTTCTTCTTCTTCTTCTGCGTTCCTTCTCAAACTCCTGCAGATTAGCAGGATGTAGTCCAGAGAACAGAATGTGTTGTGTCATGGTTTACAGCATTGCCGTGATATCTGCGCCTTTCGGCCTGACACATCCGAATTCAGCATGGCTTTGGGTCACTGATCCTATATGGGATGGGACAGCCAACTCCATCCCATAACCTCCTTAGTCGCCTTTTACGACATGCGTGGAAGGTAAACAGTGTTGCTATTCTTTGCTCCCCTTTCGGGCCCCGGGCAACACACAGGTGAGATGGCACATCCAAACTTGAGACTAATGACCTGAAGTAAATCAGTTTATTGAAGATATTGCTGCTGTGACCTGATTAACTAGAGAACATTTCTTCTACTTTTTCTTCTTCAGCATTCATTCTCAAACTCTCACTGGATCTGTTTATAGCAGGACAATGGCTCTACTAAATTTCTAACAGGATGTAGTCCAGAGAATGGGAATGTATTGTGTCACCGTTTTATTTGCGCCAATGGCTAGACACATCCATCTTTGACTGTAAGAGAACATTTAAATAAGAATCTTTTTTAATATAAAAGTAGTTTTTCTCAAAAATACTAATCTATGCACATCTCTGTTACAATGGCAGAAGAATCTGAAAATGATCTACATTTAGTGAGTTCAAATTGAACTGTTTCTTTAGGCCTATAACCCAGTATAGTCTAAAAAGATATTTATGTCAGGTTGATCTTTAGCATTTAGACAGATGGCAGTCTACCTGCATGGCAAAAGTTACTTTGTCACTTTTGGTCTCTCACTACCAAAAAATCAGCCCAGCATTAAGAACCCTGAGGTAGTTAAGATATTATTGTAATACCTATATATAGTAAAGGGGTAACTGAACCTCCTATCACAGCAAAGAAAAGACAATAGAGAGGTAAATTATCTTTGCAATATGATTAATTAAATAAATAAAAATATAAATAAAAATACTCAGGTGTTACCTTGTATAACCATCACCAGTGAAATTTTCAGTTTTAGCAGCACTGTCCAACACTGTTTTCTGAAAAGTTTTAATTTTTAAAGATCATAATTTATAAATATATTTACCTTCTTCTTCTTCTGTGTTTGCTCTCATATTCATGCAGATTAGTAGTATGTAGTCCGAAGAACGGAATGTGTTGTGTCATGGTTTACAGAATTGCTGCGATATCTGCACCTTTTGTCCTGAACATCCGACTTCAGCATGGCTTTGGGTAACTGACCCTATATGGGATAGGACAGCCAACTCCATCCCATAACCTCCTTAGTTGCCTCTTACAACATGCATGGAAGATAAACGATGTTGCTATTCTCTGCTCCCCTTTTGGGCCCCAGCAACTCACGGGTGGGAAGGTAAACAGTAAAACTATTCTTTGCTCCACAGGCACCCAGCAACACACGAGCGATATATACATTTATCTGATTTGTAAGGCTGCTTTTTTTAAGAAGGAATTTTTAAGGCTTTGTGAGGATTTTGTGCAGGATTTCATTTCAGCATGTTGACTTGTGTGTGAGACATTTTGTCTGGTTAAAAAATTCCTTGATTCTACAAGTGATGAAAGCAAGATAACAAATTAACTTCTTTATTATTCATCCTCTGACATTCTTCTTCTTTTGCATTCGCTCTCAAACTCCTGCAGATTAATGGATGTAGTCTGGAGAATATAATCCGTTATATCATGGTTTACAGCTCAGCTGTGTAATCTGCATCTTTCAGCCTAACACATCCAACTTCAGCATCGCTTCTGGGCCACTATCGCGACATCTGTACTTTTCAGTTTAATACATCTGACTTCAGCATGGCTTCTGGGTCACTCTGACCCTCCGTAGGATGGAACAGCCAATTCCACCCAAAAACTCCAGTCATAACATACTTGGCAGGTAATAGTGGCCCTATTCTTTACACCCCGAACTAGAAGTTCAGACTACGATTGCCACACTGACGTCCGGCATTCTGATTCTTCAAAAATATAGGATTGCACTACTGTAGCATTACAGATTTTTTGGTCTTATTAATTTGAGAGTTGTTATTTTCTTCCTCCTTTGAAAACTGATACATTAAAAAAGAATGTGAATTGTTCTACATTCCCAAATGTTTCATTTTCCAGAATCACTGGTTTTATTTCAATCAATTATCATAATTTTGTTTGTTTTCTTCAGTCACTGCACTCTGGGTAGACTAATAGGTGCTCAGTCTCTCCCCACGTAGATATTGACGGGCATGCACACTAATGGTTACTGTAGCTCGTAATTCTATAAACTCACCATTATGCCCTGTAGACTCCCAGTTCTACTAGTACTACATTGTATACAGAACATCCCTAATCTATGTCTAAGATGTGTCATAAATAGCACTGCCTGCCTACATCAGGAGCTCATGAAACAGCATAAGAATGTCTCACTTATCTATTGTCAACACTTTCCAGCAATATAATGCCATTTAATGGCATTGGGTCAAAGGGCATGAGCCCATAGACCGCTGGATCAGCAACCAACCATCTATTGTCAACTCCCATTTATAGATGCATTGCATGCAACCAGTCCATTTTCTCATTACTGCAAATGCCAGAATGTCTCAGGCAATAAATCTATATGAAACTAATGAGGTTCTGTGACTGAGAGGTACTGCGCATGTTAATTGTTTCGAACAACCAAGGTACATGGTTCAATTTCAGTTGCCGCAGGTGTGTATCCATCTAGAAAGCAATGGTATCATACTAATTGTAAATATTGCCTTGAATTGCCTTACAATGAAAATATACTGGGTTGATCACTATGCCATGAATTTGTAGAAGACAAATCCCATTTGCTGTAGGCGTGTTGCGTTGATCCATTCCATATTTCCCGATTAGATTGAATTACAAGAGTTACTTACTTGACTTACAACAGTACTACCGTGGTGATGTACCGCAGATTTGCTGTAAACTTTGCAACAGTCTGCTTGAGTCTTAAAATGCGTTTAATGTGCATAAATGGCAATATACATATGTCAGTCCCCAGTGTCAATAGCATGCTTGGTAATTAGTCATTTACAATTGTATAAATTGCATTTGGTCTTGGTGAATAAATAAATGAAAATTGGTGAGGCCCTAGGACTAAGTTGTTGAACACGAACATCAATTATCAGTATCAGCCTTTAGAAAATTGTATTGCTATCTAATTAAACATTCTTCTTGATTAGAAAACTGGCCTCACAGCAAGTGGGGCATTCCCATAAGTGCTCCGCCCTCTGTTCCAGCAGCCATTCGACTAGATGGTGTTTTGAGTCCAATGCCGCCGAAACAGACGTCGACATCAAGGCACAACTCTGGCCATTGCGACAGGTTTCTTTATTGTTCCGCCCACCCACGCTGTGCTCTAACTAGTTCAAGCACAACGTTGGCCTTTCGGAACAACATGGTAACTGTTATCGAAGGTTACGACTACGGGATTGTATAGATGACGTGCCATGAAGCTTCTATAAGAAGATAACCTCAATATAAAGGCATGTCATATAAATTAGGCATTAGGAAATCGTAAGGGGACGTGAAAGTGAATGTGACTTAAATTACTTCCCTTGTTTTGGTAGCGTCCAAGAATCCATTTTTTGCATCACGTGAAACACTGACCACAGCAATTGTCTTTAGACAACGCGACAACTTTATTGTTGATGTTTGTTTGTTTGTTTTTCGTTCGCTCCATTGTAACCATCACGGATATCCGTGCGATTTCCGCCGGGAGCGTGATTACGTTGTGCCACCGTTATGCGCCTTGTAGGCCTAGCACATCCGATTTCGGCATGCCTTGACAATTCGGGTGGGCTATCCTTAGCCTGTGACAGCCTCTATATCTGTCTCCAGGCACGCGTAGTGGTGACTCTTCGCCCAGACGATTTTTGCTCTCGTCTCACTCGTACGAGGTGTTCCACTGTCTATGAACTTGCCTCGTGTAATTGGACGTGCTGTACCTGTGCCCATTGGGTACTGAACCGTTTCTCATCCGTGAGCCTGGTTCCTTAAGGGGAAGAACTCAACAGAGGAGTTGGACCCTGGCTCTTTCGCCCTCTTAGCCGAGGTGTCGTTCACCGACATCGTGTACCCCTTGTCCAAGTTCGAGTCTCACACCACGCGTTTGAGATCAAGGCGTTCTCGAGCTGAGCGTCCTTGTCCTAAAAGCGCCTGAGCCCATCAGGTACTGAACCCTTTCTCTCTTCAAGTGTATTTCCGGTGTAGGAAAACTTGACAGTAGAGTTGGGCCAGGGCTAAATCGTTGTCCCTTTTGTGCCTGAGCCCATCGGGTACGGAACCCTTTCTCTCTGCAAATGTACTTCCGTTATAGGAAACCTTGACAGTAGTGTTGGGCCAGGACTACCATCGTTGTCCCTTTCTTACCTACGCCCATCGGGTACAGAACCCTTTCTCTTCGCAAGCATATTTCCGGTTTAGGAAGGCTCGACATTAGAGTTGGGTTAGGTCTTCTTGCTTTACCAAACGCCAATGGATGGGTCTGGGTCTCTGCCTGTAAGGAGCACAGGTAACTAGAAGCTCGTCTCGAGCTGACGGAGCTTGTAGTTCCCCTTTCCTAGGGATTTTTCACTTTCTATTTGCAGTTCGCGCTGCCCTCTAGCGCTGTTCTGCCCTTTCATTGTTTCATTGTACTCGGTATGAAATCTATTTGTCTCTCGCCATGCATCTACCTTTACGTGCATTTTACATTGGCCGCCCCTCCAATGTTCGGACTGGACTGACTAGCTTCACTGTATGTCGACAGTGTCGCTAAATGTGGTGATGCTGGTGGTGTCTGAGATATTGTCTGTCTCTTGTACAGTCAAATCTCTTTCCATCTGCTACCTCCACATTCTCGGACACGATCCCCAAAAGATTTGGCCAGAATCAGCTCGAGCTGCTGTATTTCTGTTTCCAGGGTGCACCGCGTGGAGGTACATTTGGGATCTTGATTATCTGCTAACCCTGGGTCCGCCTAGAGCATGGCGTTCCCTTTGCACCCCTTTATTGTTGATAAAAGACAACTGTTTAACTTTTCTCATTCATTTGTGCATCGAATTACGTAACTAGAAGTTGAAAGTACGCTGTGTACATTTTTCACCAAGCAATTAAATAAGCCTAGGTAAGTGTTTTTTCTCTTTGCACACGTATATTTATTAATTTAAATAAAATAGGATGTTGTAACCATGTCTAACAAATGAAACAACCATTTTTCTCTTTATATACAAAATTTCACTATTTTGGAAGTTGCCGGTAATTATTATCGAATTTTAAACAAACGCACTGCAGATCGGTCACGCGTTCCTCAGCCGCCATCTTGTCTACCGCTAATCTTTACTGCCGCGTCGATAATTCTGAAATGTCTCTTATTTAAAGAAATTGACGTTTAACAACTACAATTCCTGCCTCTTTTAATTTCTTTAATTTATTTTTAATTGATACTAGTAAAAAATCTAAGATTTATATGTAAAATAATTGAAATTATTGGTACAAGACCATGCCGAGTGCGCGTACTTATGTACTATCATGCGTCCGTCGCCATGACGACTGAAGTGTTTTCTTAGTCACATCGGTCTGTTTCATGGTGATAATTTTACAAGAAACACATTTCAAATTAAATATATATTGTTTATGAAGTCCAATTGCTTATAATTCTCTCATGAATATTTCGTAAAATTCACTTTTATGTGAGAGATGCTTTCTCCTTTCAATAGACCTAATAAATCAAATCAATGCAGACAACGTCAACTTCAGCATCTTCCAAACGTTCTCACTCTTTTTGTTATCTTTGTCTCTTGTTGTTTATTATCAAATTTGCTCAATTTTCTACATAAGCCTATCTACAGAATAATGTAATAAAGTATTTAATTATATAGGGCTAATTAGGTATCACTAAAATAGGAAAAACAAAAAGCAAATTTTGAAAATTTGGTGCACATACCTACCTGGTAATTTATTCATACCTTTGACATAGAATTGTTTATGTACATGTGTACCAAATGCCAATAATAATAATAAACAAATATTATATTTCAGATACAAAGAGGGCTGAGGTTACAGATTGCCAGCCACATGCATGTTGCCATAAAGGGAAGCATAGAAGATATTTTAATTATGCTAATTAGATACTATTATTAATTATTAATTGGCTCTGGTTGCATCGGAAAATTAACAAAATGTAATAAACAGGTGCGTCTTGTATTACCGAACAAGAAAATGTATAATTTGTTATATTTTTTTTATCCTAAATAATTAAAAAATGTGAAAAATGTATATGATACATTCAATTGCAATTATGCTATGTAAGCAGAATGTAATCAACAGGTGCGTCTTGTCTTTCCAAACAAGAAAATGTATAATTTGTTAGATTTTTTAATGCAAATAACTTTGATATTCATAAATTAGTGGCTCGGTTCTAAGGCAAGGTCGCAACTTTTTGACCACTGTCATTTCATATTTCCTTATATGTTCCATGTAATTATCATGATGTGAAAATTAATTCGAAAAAAATTCGTAACTTTTTTCAGAATTGACGTAGAGACTTGGTTGAGGTATCGTTGGATTGCAATTTTCAAGGGCTATCTAACTGTGGTATTTAAAATGAAGTACACCATTTTGAAAATTTTGTCCTAATGCCTACTATATAAATCTAAGGTTTTCTTTTGCATGGTTGGTTTGTGACCTAGTGAGACCAACGCAACAGACACAACCGTATGCGCGATACGGATAATTAAACAATATTCCTTTAATAAAACTAATATGTTTTAAACATTTACAGCTGCAACTTACTTCCACCATTGAGCATGTCTGAAATGCCGTAAAAATAAGCATAAAAGACAGGCCCAAAATTATAATGTTAAAAAATCGTACATCACAACACGTCAACGCCATCTTGAACAAAATTATCACATGATTTCACAGTTAATTTACGCATGCGCATTTTATCCCGCCATCACTAAAAGTTCTAGTTGGACGATAATGTTACATGTATAAACCTTAATTTAGTATCGATACATTTATCTATCTATTCGCTAAACCCTCTGTTGACTTTAGCGTCAGGGGTAAAGTTTTCTGGAGATGGCCTCCGTGTGTGCTGAGTATATTGTGGAATATGTTGCCTCTTTTATCTCGGTGGTCCATCGTATTCGTAGCCGACCTTTTGGTATTAACAATTGTATAAATTGCATTAAACATTAATTGCATTTAAATACCAAATTGCATTTGGTATTAAAATGGCATTAACCTTCAGACTAATCTGAAAGTTTACAGAGCAGTGGTACTTCCAGTGCTGCTATACACTAGTGAAACATGGACTGTGTATAGACGTCATGTGAAAAAAGTCTGCCAAAGATACTTCTCTATGGTGAGCTAGAGAAGGGTATACGATCTCAAGGTGGCCAAAGGAAGCGCTACAAGGACTCGTTAAAGGACTCACTGAAAGCCTTTGAAATAGACCACGATACATGGGAAGAACTTGCACAAAATAGATCTACATGTCGTTCTAAAATAAAAAAGGAGCGCATCATCTTCTGAAAAGAAGAGAAATGCAGCAGCTCAACAGCGGAGAGCAGCTAGAAAGTCACGGATAGACCAAGATCCGTCTACAGTCGTCATTCCATGTCCAAACTGTCCAAGGACATTTACAGCTCGAATAGGGCTCATTAGCCATCTACGAACTCATAATCAAGGACATAACTAAAATTGAATTTCCAAAGTGGATGTAACAAATGGTCATCATCACTTGTGATGGACGAACAACAGCCGACCTTTTGGTCTGCCTGCACTGTATCTGTGTAACATAGCTTGCTTTGGTACGCTGTCTGATTGTAGTATGCTGATGTGTGCAAACCATTTGATCTGTTGTCTCTTAATGTGATGTAGTGTCAACATCAGCAAAGTGCAATGGAGATGGAGAGGGAAAACACATCCATGTAACCACATCATAAGAACAGCTGGAGAGGAGATGGGCACCACTAGCTAAACCTTTTGCCCACTGAAATACTACAATGGATAATCACATTAAAACTGTGTTATCGGCACATGGAATGTGCGCACGCTATACGCATGCGGAAAGGTCAGCGAACTTAAAAATAAGGCTGGAGATGGATTTAGCGTCCTTGTCAAGGCTAACTGTGATTTGGAAAAGCAACATCCGTGTTGGAGTGAAAATAAAACTGTATAAGTCGCTGGTGCTTTCTGTTGTGTTGTATGGTTGTGAGAGTTGGACACTCACTGCGGACATGGAGAGAAGATTACAGGCTTTCGAGTATAAATGCTACAGAATAATTCTACGAATTTCCTATAGGGAACATAAGACCAATGTGTACGTAAGAAATAAAGTAGAGATGTGCAGGTGTCCATGAGCCATTGCTTTCAATAGTGAAACGACGAAAACTAGCATGGTTCGGACATGTATGCAGGCACGATTCCTTGTCAAAAACAATACTGCAGGGAACTGTCGAGGCTGGAAGAAGCAGAGGAGGCCAAATAAAGACATGGACAGACAAACAACATCAAGGAATGGACAGGGCAAGATATTTCCATACTCATCCGCATCGCTGAGGATAGAATTCGCTGGAGGACTCTGTGTGCTGAAGCATCCAATGTGGTACCCCTACGACCCTGAAGGGTTATGGGTTTATTGATTGATTGAATATGTTCCAAGATTTTGGTGGTGCCTGTTCTTTGTCTAATATCCTCATTCTGTCTCTTAGTAATATCCATATGATTCTGCGCAAACATGTAATTTCAGTTGTCACAAGTTTGTCTTGTGCTGTTGTTGTCCACGTTTGACATTGGTAGCATAGCGTTGGCATAATAATCGTTTTGAATAGTGTTATTCTGGTGTCTAAACTACATTTTGTTGTTTCTAAAGATTGGTGTTATTTGCCCTAGGGTTGATATGCTTTACTATACCTATTGTGTATTTCTTTACTGCTCTTGCCATCTATTTTTGTATTGCTTTCTATGTGGGCCTATGTGAATTCTGTCACTTGTTTACGTCTGGTTTCCAATATATATTATATATACATATATATTTATTGTATATATACATTTATATATATATATATATATATATATATAGGCGTTTCTTTCTGTTCTTCCTATTATCGATACTTACTGCTGATATATCAGTAATTTAAGATATCATCAAGTGCCTTCTCCGCAACGAAGGTTGGCAACAGACCTCCTACACCCCATTTCTTTTGTCTTGGTGGTGCACTCTGCTAGACTATAACCTACTCATTTCGTGATGTAACTCTCCCGCTTGATTCTCTACCTTTTGCTCACATTCCCTCGACTTTACCCTCAACTAAGGTCTTCAACGAGGTGTCATGTCTTTTAATATGTTCTATTGTATTTTCTTGATCTTTATTTCCTTTAATAATTCTTTCTTAATTTAAGATATAATTGGGTGCAAAGGGTTTCGCATTGCTCGCGTGTGATTCTAGCGGTTAGCAACGACAAAAAATCAAAAACCTAATAGTACCTCTTCGTGGCTCACCATAAATACAGCTGCTCGTCCTGTGTTCCTGGAAAAACTTTTAGGAAGCGTGTCCGTAAAGGCTGTAGATGGAATGAGAATTGGTCGCACAAAGACAAGAAATATCTCAGACACCTCGACGCCGAAGTAGTCAGCGAGACTGTCAACACTCAGTCACACAAGTCATTCCAGCTCGAACAACCGAAATATAGGTGCATTGGAGTGGCAGTCGATGTCCTGATATGGGCAGGTGTCAATGCGATATAGCAGTGCCTAGAGTACATATTGAACGTGTATGAGGTATTATGGAAGATGAGTACTTCTGACGTTGAAGCTGTCATACTCTTTTGGAGTGTTTCTCACGTCCTTGTTCCTTACCTAGCACTCAGCTTTCACCTGTAGCTCCCAGTAGTTGCCAGCATGCGGCAGAAGCTACACCTCGGTAACGACTATAACAACCGGCCAAACCAGGTGAGAGCAACCGATGAGCTTCGTCATAGAGGTAAACACAAGGCATATCTGCCCGAGCATGCGAAGTCTGGATATGGTGGATGATACTTTTAATGTCCAACGGGCTGGAAGGCACTAGCTAGCAGGGCGTTGTGGAACGCAAATGACTATTTGAGACACGAACAACACTCTGATCATCCTTTGCATCCTGGTACATCTCCAGTCTTTTTGATGTATGGTGTCACTTGAGCACTGTTGGACCACGAATATAGAGTGTGGTCGTCGAATGCCGCAATTATTCAACACTTTAAACACAATTCAGCGCTAGTCATATCTCAACTATCACCATCCTTTTATAACTAACACAATCAGTCCTGTGGCGGTGGGGAAGTGGCGAACCAGAAAGTATAGAATAATACGTAAAATGCAGTCACAACCCTGCACGTAGGCGGATCAGGAAAAATGGGCACTTCCTGTTTAAATGTAAGGCAAAAATGGTATTCGGCAGTCTTCTGATCTGATCCACTAAGCAGCCTTATTCGTAATAACTATGTTCACTCCTATAGCACTGGAAATGGGTTAGAAAGGGTGCCATAAAAATCGCCTTCCTCCCCTTACCTGGCCAACATATTGCGACTGGCGGGTACCCAACTATTGCGGTCGAAACACAGATGATAAACTTTTCCATCTTCGGTTTCTTCTTCTTCTTCTTCTGCGTTCGTTCTCAAACTCCTGCAGATTAGCAGGATGTAGTCCGGAAAACGGAATGCGTTGTGTCATGGTTCACAGCATTGCTGCGATATCTGCGCCTTTCGGCCTGACACATCCGACTTCAGCATGGCTTTGGGTCACTGACCCTATACGGGATGGGACAGCCAACTCCATCCCATAACCTCCTTAATCGCCTTTTACGACATGCATGGAAGGTAAACAGTGTTGCTATTCTTTGCTTCCCTTTCGGGTCCCGGCAACACATGGGCGCATCTTCGGTTTGAGAATAAGGGTCAATGTGACCCCTGAAGTTGAATGTAACGTGCCGTAAGATGTAGATATCTCATTATGAACTACGCCCATACCGCCGAAGACAGATGTGTCGGGTCATTGGCGCAAATAAAACTGCGACACAGCACATTTCCATTCTCTGGACTACATCCTGCTGGAAATCTAGTAGGACCATTGTGCTGCTACAATAGAGAACCAACGGAAGTTTGAGAAGGAGCACTGAAGAACTACACCTTGATAATCTGTATACGTTCTATATTCTTCTGCAGGTTATCAATATGTAGTCCAGAGAACACAAATCACGGTGACATGTTTTAGGGGAGGCAAAGACAGCAAGGAAGGAACCCCCTCCACCCACCCGCCTAATAGTTGCTGGGCTCAGTACATGAAGAGTTATCTTCATCTCCGACGAGAGGTTTAGTAATTTAATTTTTGTTTGTTTAGTGATGGTTTCACCTCATTTGGTCGAGGCCCACGCTTTCAACCTAGGACTTGTGTCCATATTGGTTATATCAGGGAGTCCCCCGACGAGAGGTTGCTGCCATTAGACCTTTAATAGTTTATAGCTGACAGCCCATTTCAGACCACATCGACCAGCATCGATTCTCTTGACCGTTTACCTTCATTTGGGATGGGACAGCTGACTCTAACCCCTCACCCCTCCCTCCCTCTAAACTCTGCTTTCGCCCTTTACGATATGAATGTCAGGTGGTAGTGTTTCTGTTCGTCCTTGATCCCCTTTCGGTCTTGTCACTAAAAGTGCGAGTTAAATTTTTTTAATCGACAGCGAATTTCAAAGTATCGATTACGCCATATGAACGCTTGCACTCAGTTCATTACCAGTGTTGCCATTTTAGTACTTTTTCGATCAGATCTGGTGCTTTTTTATGGTATCTAGGAAAAATCTATAGTTTTTGTTAATAGTTCGGCCGCACTATTTTAGTGACTTTCTACATAAAACTTTTGTCTTATCTTAAAACTTTTCTATTATTTGTAAAACCTTCTGGTTCATTTTTAGCAAAATATTGTGTTCCTATAATTGATTAACATCAGGCATATCGCAATCCCTGGGGTTCTCAAAAAAGAAACAACAATCAATGTCGCCGGGGTGACAGCCAGGCCTGGACTTCTAGTTCAGGATGCAAAGCTATTGCCACTGTCTTATTTACAGGTATGTCGTAGAAGGCGGCTAAGCATAGTTGGGTAATATACTGACAACCTGTCACGTGTACAAATTCATCATTGCCACTACATGTCTGTTGCGCAAATGGTACCCCAGTGCTCTCGGCGGACACAGGGTTAGCAGATAGCCAAGATCCAAACAGTATCTCCTCGTATAGAAAGTATACCAAACAGTATATCTTCTGCAGTTGAGTACATCTGCTATCACTTTTCTTAAATTTTGCTTTAATCATAGTCTGCAATATGTTATGGATATTGTCAACACTGCAATATGTCATGGATGTTGTAGGAGGAGATTAATACAGCTGCTTTGTCTGTTTCTGACTAACACTTTGGGGATAGTGTCCGCGGATGTAGAGGCAGTAGATGGAACGAGAATTGACTGCAAAAAAACAGGCAATATCTCAACGCCAATTTGTACAGGGACACTGTCGACATACAGTGATGCTAGTCAGTTCAGCTGGAGCATTGGAGAGAAACCCAATGTAAATGTCACGAAATGGGTAGATGTCATTACGAATACTAAAAGTTGCGCGTTAGTCTCCGTAATGATAAAATATTGACTACGTGCAATATAACGGGAAAACAAGGACATCGGAACTAAAGTTTACTTCAGCTCGAGACGAGATAAATTTCTAGTCCTCGGTGCTTCTAAATATGTGTAGAGCTCAGACCTTGAAGAGGGGTTCACAATGTCGGCGAATGACACATCGGCTAAAAGGGCGAACGAGTCCGGGCCCAACTCTACAGTCGATGCTTTCCTATACTGGAATGGGGTGCAAAGGGAACGCATTGCTCTAGGCGGACCCAGGGTTAGCAGATAACCAAGATCCCAAATGTACCTCCACGCGGTGCACCCTGGAAACAGAAATACAGCAGCTCGAGCTGATTCTGGCCAAATCATTTGGGGATCGTGTCCGAGAATGTGGAGGTAGCAGATGGAAAGAGATTTGACTGCACAAGAGACAGACAATATCTCCGACACCACCAGCTGCACCACATATAGCGACACTGTCGACATACAGTGAAGCTAGTCAGTCCAGTCCGAACATTGGAGGGGCGGCCAATGTAAAATGCACGTAAAGGTAAATGCATGGCGAGAGACAAATATGTTTCATACAGAGTACAATGAAACAATGAAAGGGCAGAACAGCGCTAGAGGGCAGCGCGAACTGCAAATAGAAAGTGAAAAGTCCCTAGGAAAGGGAACTACAAGCTCCGTCAGCTCGAGACGGGCTTCTAGTTACCAGAGTTCCTAACAGGCAGAGACCCAGACCCATCCATCGGCGTTTGGTAAAGCAAAAGACCTAACCCAACTCTAATGTCGAGCCTTCCTAAACCGGAAATATGCTTGCAAAGAGAAATGGTTCTGTACCCGATGGGTGTAGGCAAGAAAGGGACAACGATGGTAGTCCTGGCCCAACTCTACTGTCAAGGTTTCCTATACCGGAAGTACACTTGCAGAGAGAAAGGGTTCCGTACTCGATTCGCTCAGGCACAAAAAGGGACAACGATTTAGCCCTGGCCCAACTCTACTGTCAGGTTTTCCTACACCGGAAATACACTTGAAGAGAGAAAGGGTTCAGTACCTGATGGGCTCAGGCGCTATTGGGACAAGGACGCTCAGCTCGAGAACGCCTTGCTCCCAAACGCGTGGTGTGAGACTCGAACTTGGACAAGGGGTACACGATGTCGGTGAATGACACCTCGGCTAAGAGGGCGAAAGAGCCAGGGTCCAACTCCTCTGTTGAGTTCTTCCCCTAAAGGAACCAGGCTCACGGATGAGAAACGGTTCGGTACCCAATGGGCACAGGCACAGCACGTCCAATTACACGAGGCAAGTTCATAGACAGTGGAACACCTCGTTCGAGTTAGACAAGAGCAAAACATCGTCTGGGCGAAGAGTCTCCACTACGCGTGCCTGGAGACAGATATAGAGGCTGTCACAGGCTAAGGGTAGCCCACCCGAATTGTCAAGGCATGCCGAAATCGGATGTGCTAGGCCTACAAGGCGCATAACGGTGGCACAACGTAATCACGGAAATCGCACGGATATCCGTGATGGTTACAATGGAGCGAACGAAAAACAAACAAACAAACTATACTGGAATCATGCTCGCAGAAAGGTTCAATATCCGATGGACACAGGCACAAAACGTCTAATTACGCGAGACGAGTTCACTTGCAGCGGAACACCTCTTGCAAGAATGACGTAGTTGACCCAAGCCTAAATCCATAATTACAGCCTCCTCGCAAACTACCACCCAGGGGCATGTTTTGGCCTGTAACGTCCAAGGGCACAGTGGATGGAAAACCGCCATGACCTAGTGCAGATATACATATGGCGACAAATTGGAAGACTGTCACAGGTTCGGGAAGCCCACCTAAATTAAAGGCATGCCAAAAACGACTGTACTGGACCCTCTGGTGTGTTTAAATAACACAGTTATGCTGTGGAACTGGCATCACAACAAACTTCTCGCTCCCTAGTGGAAATCACACGAACTTTCGTGTTGGTTATCAGAAAGTGAACGCAAAAGAAGAAGACTACATGTCTTGTTTCATTCATGCTTTCATTTTTTATCAAATGATATCCATAGTTGGCAAAAATATGTGGCCAGCAAGTATTGCATTTTTGTTCTATTATGGCAGATTCCTAGGCGACAGGGAATGCTCGATGTGTCATTATTAAGTGTGGGTCAACAAATCTGACAGTAAAATACACATAGTTGACCCAGAAGTGTGTACTTGGTTCCTGGCAGGACGTTGTATTCCTGGAACACTGAAATACCTCCCTTCAGGGGTTAAGCGTATATCCATAAACCTTCCGGTACATAATCATGCCTTTGAGACAACCTTACATGAGTCCGAGTGTTACCTCGGTTACACAATTGAAAAGGACATAGGCTTGCTTGCAGAAACCAGTGCTCTCCAGTTTGAGCGATGTAATGCTGTTGCTTTTCATTCTTGTTGATTTGTGTCCCATAGTCATGTACTTTTTGATGATTGTTCTACTTGATTTTTCTCTTGGTCTATCTTTCGTTTTTACAATTTGCTACCCATTTTAAAGCTTGACAGTCTGTTTTCCTTCATTCTAAGTATATGTACGATACAAGTACACAGTTTTATTCCTATTGTTGTAGAAACATATTGCTGTTTGATGGCTTCTCTTATTCACTTGTTTGAGTTGAATTCTTCCCAGGCAAACTGTAAGAATTTTCTAAAACATGTATTTCAAATGAATTATTAAATTTGTTCTCTGGTGTTTTGTTAATAAAAAAAGGTTGACAGTCTTTGTTTTCTTCAAAGTTTGTTGACAATCAATTCTTTGTTAATATATATATATATATTACAAAGGAGTTAAATAGTCGTAGCTTATATATATTTACTTATTATGTTTTATTTCTATATATTTGATAGGTGATTGGGTACCAAAGCAATTTTAGTAGAAATATATTTGGCTATATCTCCACCTTGTATTATTTTTCTGCCGAAGTAGGAAATGTTATCAACTTTCTGAATAATTTTTCTAATAGGAGTAATATTAAAATTGAAGTTACTAAAATAAACGTCTGTTTGTTTTAAAAGATGTCAAAGTTGATACAACATTTCTTATGTCTTATCATGTGCAAGATTTAATAACGTGAAATATTCTGCAAAATCAAGACACATGTTTGTTGAGCAGTAATTTGTCTGATGTTCTCTGCAGCAGCTGCACCAATTCCGAGTCTGCGACGCCATTCAGGTCTGTCTTGTGTCAAGGTCTCCACGAGGGTCGGTCTGATGTTTCGGCTTAGAGTCTTATCATCTTTCCAATTTATATCCAATTGCTAATTGTGTGTTAGTTTTTCATAAGCTAAGCCATAGTCAAGCTAAAACGTAATGGGGACGTAATTCAGCATTGTTTTATTTCTGTTTCTACGTAAAAGCATTCTGTTTTACCCTGGTATGTCCTATACATCATTTTGAGTTGTCGTATAAAGCACGGATTGCTATTCATTTTCAACTATAATAAATGAAACTGCTAGAACAACCGAAGTTGGCCATTGATGCAAAAAATGGGAGACAACGCATTTCCATTCTCTGAACTACATCCTGCTGGAAATTTAGTTGGACCGGTACAACGGAGAGATCTAGTGGGAGTTTGAGAATGAACGTCGAAGAAGAAGACTGCTGTAAAACTGTATAACAATAGTGCTTTAGTAAAAAACAATCTCGATAAAATACAATGAACGTACAACAAACTATCCGTCTATCGAGTACGGATTTTTTAAAAATTATCCGATACTATGAGCCGGGCCTACTTTTCACACTTTTTACGAACCCTGAGCCGATTTGAATTTTTTAGTCATTTATACCGCTGTCTTCTTCTTCTGCGTTCAGCATCTGTGGTCATGTTATATTGTCAGGCCTGTCGTCAAGACGAAGTCCACCGTCTTCTCCAGGTCAGAGCGGCTGTCCCATAGTTTTTGCCTCAAGTCTGTATCCTCTAGCCAGGTCTGCTGTCTCTGCTCTATGTATGTTGGCAGTCCTGAAGTGTGTGTTCCGGAGTCTGGGTTCCGGATCCTCATGGACATTCATCTGTGTATGAGATCATCAATCGGTAAATGTGATCCAACAGTATGCAGTGGCATGTTCTAAGGCGAAATATTGTGGTCTGTTGATATCTTTGGAGGAGATTGCATCATGTATTGCAGCATGTTTGTATTCCACTTGTACTGCTGTATTTCTAGTTACACAAGGGCGTCGCTTAATAAATTCATCATTGACGTTGCAATGTGTGTTCCCACATGCAAAGAAATACACTGGGAACATGTTATGATCTTACCTACTACGCTGCGGTAAGGACTTGCTGGTTCTGCACTGTTAAACAGCATATTGATCTGGTGGGTAAATAATAAACACCAATTCGGTTGTTTAGTTTTTAACGCCAGGGAATTAAATCAAAAACATAAATAAGACGAACAGTGTTGTCTACCTTATTGGGGATTCCTCTTTTTGGAAACATTTACTGCGTTTCACCTTAATTTGTTTCGTTTAATATAGGCACGGCTACTAGGACAGAATCGGAAAAAATACATATAACAGTACCTACAAGATAGTTTCAACCTTAATGTCTTTTTTTTAACAAGAAAATACAACACAATAAGTGAATAAAATGTAAAAACAGTAAAACTAAAGACACTATCATAAATCATTATACGGCAGACATTTAACAGCAGAGAAAGCCAATGTAACAATGACGTAAATATGCATGGAAGGTAAATAGTGTTGCTATTCTTTGTTCCCCTTTCAATTACGTTAAAGTATGGAGCTGACGTTGAAAACCCATATTTAGTGAGAATTCTCCAGTTTTGAACTGTGCAGACTATAGACTATCTAATGCCTTTTGAAAGTCAATAAAGTTGACGTCAAGTGGAATTGGAAGTTTGATCTTCTTCAATTTTCTCATCTGCCTATCCTTTCAGTCTTTCTAGCATCACGAGATTTGAGATATACAACAACGCATAAAAAGAAACAACAAAGAATAACTAACTTAACCAGGAACTCAATTACCTGCTTTTCGCTGATGACCAAAGCACCATATACATCGACGAAGAAAAGCTATCAACTCACATCAACTCACAATTAAGGATATGCAATAAATACAAAATACGGTAACTCACAAATGACAGAAAAGATACAAATAACGAGATCAACAGACCATTTAAACATCCAAATAGAGAACAAACAAAAACAAAACAAAAAAGTCAAACAGTTCAAGTACCTACGACTCGATAGGGAGATAGACGCATGCAGTTGCGTCTGTGGGTCTCACCAATGGCCCACTAGACAAACTACCCATGCAACAGAAAACCTGTGTAGATGACATGCCGTTGTATTGAGGTTATCTTCTTATAGAAGCTTCATGGCACGTCATCTATAGAATTATACTTCTCATGCTTTTATTTTGTTGTTGCAATTTATTTTATACTTTATTATTTGTATATATGTATGCAGTCTATGTGGTTGTGAGGAGGCCAGAGATGTACTGAGCAGCACTGGGGAGGAGGAAACTGACAGTACTGTATTTTCCTATGGCTGAAACCCATCATGGTGACTCAGGATGTGACAATCATTTGGACTTGAACATTTTGTTGTATGTCTGGAACAATAGAGAAGTTCGGCATAACCAGTAGTCAACTGGTGGTCGAAAATTAGCACAGTAAATCCTTTCTTGGCTGCAGTGGCTCGGAACAGTGCATAGGTTGAAACCTACCTTCCTGATGGTGTGATAGTTAATCACTGGCTTTGGCCGAAAATCCACAGACTTCCCAGCAATATAATGCCATTTTAATGGCTTTGGGTCAAAGGGCATGAGCCCATTGACCGCTGGATCAGCAACCAACCAACCATAGGGAGATAGAAACAAGATGTCAAAAGACAAATGCTGTGACATACCAGCTACCACCTTTGCTATTGCACTGAAAAATCATCATGGAAGTGAATAAACAAATGATTAAGAGCATCTTTATACCAACACATTGCTACCAATGCCGGACTTGGCAAATTACATCTACACATAAGAGAAAGTTCGAGAATTTCGAAATGAAATGTCTAAGGAAGACTTGGGGTCACTAGACTCAACAAAATGAGCAATGAGAACATCATAGAGATAACAAATATAGCATCATGTATCAAATATATAGAGAAACAACAGATAAAATGGTTTGGACTTCTTATGATGAACTATCAACTTCCCATAAGAGCTTATAACAAAATGAAATCATGATACAGAACCAAGGGCAGACTGAGGAAAAGATGGATAGACAACATCAAGACTATCCTGAATAAACATGACTACACCTCAACCAAAGCGACATATTTGCTCTGGAATGCAGACTACATCTCCTTCACAAACCCCCATGCTCAACGGCAAGTGTGGAAGCTACAAAACAAGACATGGGGATAGAGAAAAGACCAAAAAAAACAAGTTATTCCTCAATAACTGTTAATATCAAATAGTTCAACCTTCATATGCAATTGTAGTATAACTCCATCTTTTCATTGTTCAAGTGGTTTTGCTTCCCTTCAGACTGAATTTATCTTCTTTTTCTTCTTCACTGATTTAATCAGATATCAGGTTACAGAGTCAATAGCTTCAATAAAGTGTGTGATTTGCTTCAGGTCATCCATGGAATCCCTCAAGTCTGGAAATAATGCCGTCTTAGTAGGTCATATTTTCTCCCTCTCTTCATGGTAGAGTTGACAGGCATGAAGAATGTGTTCTGCTGTCTCTGGACTCAGTCCACAGTTGCACAGCTCTGTCTCGTCAATTTTCAGCTTTCGGAACATGTAAATTCTCAGTCTGTTGTGGCCAGTTCCTAATCTTAATAGATGATGGTTTGTTCCTTGCGCAACATTTGATAGTAGGGGTCATTTGATTCTGCAGTTTGGTTCATCTTCTTCTTCTGCGTTCGCTCTCTTATAACCACAAAGAATATATCGTGTGATTTCTGCCGGGGAGCGTGAAGTGTATTGTGCTGCAAGTTCCACAGTAATACTGTGTTATTTGCACCTCGGTTAGCTCACTTTGTGGTCTGGACGTCCGAGGCTCAGCACGTCAATTTTCGTCATGCCTTTAATTCGGGTAGTAGGCTTCCCTAGTCCGTGACAGCCTGGCTATCTGCGAAGGACACGCGGGAGTCTAGTGACTCTTCGCCGAGACGATTGTCGTTCACGTTTATCTCGCACGAGGTGTTCCACAGACAATGAAATTGCCTCATGTAATTAGACGGCCTGTGCCCATAGGGTACTGGACCTTTTCTTTTCCGCGAGCCTGGTTCCGGTTAAGGAAGAAATCGACAGAAGAGATGGACCCTTGCTCTTTTCCTCCTTCTTAGCCGAGGTGTAGTTCACCGACATCGTGAACCCCTCGTCCGAGTCTCACCATGCGTTTGGGAAAGAGGTGTGTTCTTGAGCTGAACGACCTTGTCCGATTAGTGTCTGAGCACATCGGGTACTGAACCCTTTCTCACTGCGAGCATGTTTCCGTTATAGGATAGCTTGACAGTAGAGTTGGGCTAGGCTGCCTTCGTTGTCCCGTTTGTGCCTGAGCCCATCGGGTACGGAACTATTTATTTCCGCTAGCATGTTTCTGGTATAGGAAAGCTCGACAGTAGAATAGTACCAGGGCTGCTTTCATTGCTGGGCGCCTACGTTTGAGTCTGGGTGTCTGCCCGTAAGAAATACCGATAACTAGAAGCTTGCCTCGAGCTAACAGAGCTTTTAGTTCCGATTTCCTTCGAACGTTTTCCCTTTATATTTGCACTTAGCGCTGGCGCTGTGCTACCCTTTCATCGTACTCGGTATGTTGTCTTTTCGTCTCTTGCCATGCATCTATCTTTTTGTGTCGTTTTCATTCGTTTCCACCCCTCCAATGTTCGGACCTTGCTGAGTAGCATCGCTGTGTGTCAACAGTGCCACTGCATGTGTTGGCGCAATGGGGTCGGAGATATTGACTGTCTCTTTTGCAGTCAATTCTCTTTCCATCTGCTGCTTCCACATTCATGGACACGATCTCCAATAGGTTTAGCCAGAATTAGCACGAGCATCTGTATTTCTGTCTCCACCTTGCTCTTTCCATTTTCATGTTGTATATTCTTGCCGCTGGCCAATAACCGTTCATTCTCATTAGGTAGACGAACCATTTCCTTATCTGGTTTTTAATATACTTTACCACTGATGTTATTCCAACAGTTCCTATAATCTCTTCATTTCTGACATGATCTCTTCATGTTCTGTTTGCTGCTTTTCTTAGACATTTCATTTCACACGAAGTAAGCTTTCTTTCTTGTTCTTTAGTTAGTGTCCATGTCTGACAATGAAAACATAATGTTGGAATGAATATTTAATTTATGATTTGCCTTTTGGCTTCCATCAGGATAGATATGTGTTTCATAATTGGAGTAAGTTTATAATTTACGTATTTCGTTGAGTAGGGTTATGTGATCTTGCAGCTCTTCACTTGAGCTGTGCAGTAGGCACTGATCGTCAGCCAAGAGTAGTTCAGTTAGGTCATTTGTATGGTAAGAGTCTGATGAATTCTCTACTGCTTTTTAAGTATTATCCATATAAATGATAAACATTAATAGTAATAAGAAAGTGATTGCATTTATTTTCGTGCCGGGACATGCGGACGTTCGAGGCAATGAAAGAGCGGATCAATTGGCATTGTGCGCGATTGTGGCACAGGGCGATGGGGCACTGAATCGCGCTGACGTTTTGAACGCCTTAAGAGATATAACACGCGAGAGTGAGACTAATGTGGATGATGATTCCTTTTCAATGGCTATGATTAAAGATCAGGGATTGAAATGCGGTGTTGCTAGAGGTGAACATTTTGGAGGGCGCAGAAGAATGATGGTCAACCAGCATAGGACCGATACTGTCAGCAGAAGTGTAATGGCGGATACACTCAAGGAGAGATCGGAGCAATTATGGACGTGTCCAGTTTGCAGTGATGATTATCCGACGACTAACTAGTGATAAGATACACCCCTGTATAACTCCTGATGTTACTGAAAATCACTTTGTAAGTCCTGCTATTGTTCTAACTTCACTTTTACTATCTTTAAATATGGCTCTTGCACAATCGAATAATGTTCCTAGTCAAATAAAAGTTATAAAACAATTGCGGAATATAACGAGCATTAAGAGATTGTAAGATATCTTGATGATTAAATATTGAATAAAAAGACACGGTAAACGATGTTATGATTAAAATACATTTCATGGGGGGGGTGGGGCGCGACTATCCCACACCAGGCGCCCCCACAGGTTGCAGATAGTGGAAAGGCCACCTTATAGTGAAGGTAGAAGGACATAAGGGAGGAGTAATTACATTGATACGCAACAGCATACCAGCAAATCAGATAGAAATAAACCCGACTGGAGAATCAGAGATTATAGATTCGGATGTGCACATAGACAACCAACCCATCAGAATTAACATATAAATATACAGGCCAATAGCAGGAGCCCTTAAATTAGATGCGATGGATATTACAGACACACTGTATTGTAGTGGGCGACTTCAAGCTGACTCAAGAGGAGAAGTGGAAGAATGAGAAAGTGATAACAACCTATTTTATTGTAAATGCACAGGAAGATTCCACAACTTTCTACTCAAGGAGGTGGAAATCAACATCAATCCCCGATTTAGCGTTTGCCTGACGATTTATCTCATAAAACAGTAAGAATAGTTATGAACACTAGGGGACAGTGATCACAAGCTAATCAAACTCACTATTAACCTCAACTACACACAGGAAGAGTAGAAACATTTTTCACGCTGAAGCTATAAGAGAGCAGACGGATAAATTTGCAACGCTCACAGACGCATTTAGTGAGCCTATCAATACCCATCAAGAGAAAATAAAGAACACGACATAAAAGCTAACAGAGGCAATCCCTAGAGCAGCAAAAGAATCAATACCAAGAGGGGCAAGGAAAAACTACAAACCGTACTGGTCCAAAGAAGTACAAAAGTTTGAAGAAAACCTGAATATGGCCAGAGAATTTGCAGAAACAGAGCAGAGAACAGGAAGTAATATAGCTATAGCCCTCTGGGCAGACTCTGCTAGATACAATATATATATATATATATATATATATATATATAAACATCGGCAAGGAAGAGCTGGACATAAAAAACGATTCTTAACATGGACAAAGATAGACACAAACTCTGAAAACTTGCAATGGCATTGAGTAATGAAAACAGTAGCCGACCACCAATAACACTTGAATAAGATAAAGAAATACACATGAAAAAAAAAACAGCAGCAAAAATTTTCATAAAAATATTCAACCGTGAGCCAGATAAACATACAAAAAAGAAAGAAGAAAAAGAAGTTAAGAATGAAATCCATGGACTAAAGAATATGCCCACTAAAAATAAAAAATCACTTACTCCCACTAGAGCAGAACCCATCATAAACCGGAATTACCATAAACTCTAGAATGATATGGACAAAACAGACAGGAAAGAACCAGAAACAGAATGGGCATAATGAAAAAGATAGCAGACACAAACCGGGGAGTGGAAAGAAATATCTTGAAAATCTGTACACAGGTAGAGTTAGGCCAGTACTAGGGTATCGCAGTCTGTACCACATCATCTACAACACAATATCACATACTAAATAAATCCCATAATCCAGCTACACGTATTATCACTGCATCTATGAAATTTACGCCATTAAATACATTAGAAACAATAACTTGCTTTCAGCCAATGGAGGATAGAAGAGACATGAAAGTAGTTAAACAAGCTGAAAAATACAAGAGACTCCTGGACCATCTTATGCACCAAAGAATTAATGGCTATGGTAGAAGCAGGCTGGAGAGGAGTAACTTCTCCGCAAATGCAAAGAAACTGACACAGAAGGCACCAACCCTAGGACAAGCGAAACCAAGGCCCCTACAACCAGTCAGTACCCCCCCCCCCCCGAATACCAGAACTAAAAGTACACACAGAAGGTAAAGAAAGGAACTCCAACAGACTTGGAGAGAAAGCGTATCATATAAAAACCTTGCCCGTATGTTGCCTAGGCCCGAAAGGGGAGCAAAGAATAGCAACACTGTTTACCTTCCACGCATGTCGTAAAAGGCGACTAAGGAGGTTATGGGATGGAGTTGACTGTCCCATCCCATATAGGGTAAGTGACCCAAAGCCATGCTGAAGTCGGAAGTGTCAGGTCGAAAGGCGCAGCTATCGCAGCAATGATGTAAACCATGACACAACGCATTCCGTTCTCCGGACCACATCCTGCTAATCTGCAGGAGTTTGAGAACGAACGCAGAAGAAGATATAAAAACCTCATCGCAGTTAATTACCCACAGGATGCATGGACTCATGCCTATACAGATTGCTCGGCCACAAATTCAATTGAGAATGGAGGGAGAGGAGTGACCTCAGACTAAAAATCGTGTAGGATGTTACTCTAGCTATAGGAAAGCTCCCAGCCAATTTTAAGGCAGAAATGGAAACTCTTAAGAAGGCAAAATAAATGATATTACAACATTAAGTACAGGTGTAAAGGAATATTGTACTACTAACAGATGTGCTCTCTGTCATAACAGCACTGAAGCTATACAGGAACACCGAACTGAATGGAGTGAAGTTCTAGTTCACTTGCACAATAATTTCCAGAGAGTAGTGGTCCAGTAGATACCGTAACATCGAAGGGAACAAAGATGCAGATAGACTGGTCAAAGAAGGGAATTTACCTCAAGAAGACTATCTGGTCAGTTATGAAGAAGTGAAAGCTATCATTAAAGGCAACAATAACAAAAAGTAGAAAGAAGACTACCATAAATATAATGCAGACTCTGCCGAAGACGTATGTATTGGGCAATTGGCGCAAATAAAACGGTGGCACAACGGATTTCCATTCTCTGAACTACATCCTGCTGGAAATCTAGAGTGGATCATGGTCCTGCTACAAGAGAGATCCAGCAGGAGTTTGAGAATGAACGCTGAAGAAGAGAATAATGCAGATGACGGGTATTACCAACTATCCAGAAGAGACCAGGTTATCCTGCTGCGTCTCAGAACTGGTCACAACAAAATGAGACATCATTTGTACACCAAATTCAAAATAGGTACAACTGGGCTCTGCCATTGCAGCATTGTGAATATGACAGCAGAACATGTCTTACAAGAATGTCCCCAGTATGCAGACCTAAGGAACAAGACGAGGCTCATCCCAATCAGCGTCGAAAAGAAACCGTATGGCGCAGCGGAAACTCTAAAACATACAGCAGCCTATATCATAGAATTCGGAGTCCCAACTTGACCGAGTAATTATCTCCGAAGAAGAAAATTAAAATTAGTTTAAGAGTTGTCTTAGAAAACTATATCATAGGACGTATTTGAAAGTTTGTTATTGAGGAATCTTCACATCATCATCATCAAGTGCCGTCTCCGCAACGAAGGTTGGCTGCAACGTATCTCCAACATCTCCTGTCTCTTGTCTTGGTGGTGCACTCTGCTAGACTGTAACCTGTCCATCGTGTAATGTTACTCTCCCACTTGTATCTCTGCCTACCTCTTGCTCGCTTCCCTTTGACTTTACCCTCAAGTAAGGTCTTCAATAGGGTGTCATGTCTTTTAATGTGTCCAAAGTATTTTATTTGCCTGATCTTTATTTCTCTTAATAGTTCTTTCTTCATATTAAGTGTTTTTAGCACCTCTTTATTTGTTTTCTTCTCTTTCCATGATGTTCTCCCTATTCTTCTATATACCCACATCTCAAAGGCATCAATTTTGTCTTCTAATTGTTTATTTAGTGTCCATGTTTCTGAGCCATACATTAATATGGAATAGATGTAGCATTTTATAATTCTCATTTTTAACTTGTTTGTAATTTGTTTAGATATTAATAATTTCCTCATGTCATTGAAGGTACTTTTAGCCATTCCTATTCTCCTTTTAACTTCTGTTTCACATCTGCCATCATTTGTGACTATGTGTCCAAGATATTGATACTGTTTTACTTGTTGTAGTTTCTCTCCCTGTATGTTTACGTTTACCTCCTGTTCTTCTGTGTTTTTGCTGATTATCATGGTTTTTGTTTTTTGAATGTTTATATCCAGTCCATATTCATTACTTGATTTATTGACTTGATCTATTAGTCTTTGTAGTTCATGTTCACTTTCTGCTAAAAGAACAGTGTCATCTGCATATCTAATGTTGTTTATTATTTTCCCATTGATCTTGAGTCCTGGTATTTCTTCTATATTTTTAAAGATATTCTCTGTGTAGATATTAAATAGGCTTGAATCTTCACAATCTTCACAATTGTATAATAAGAACAAATACAGCAGGAAATAGCTAAAGATAATGAGGAATAGTTTTCTGAGATTTCACAAGTCTGAAATAAATTACATTCCAGTATTAACTAATAATAATGAATTAAACTGCAAGTTTTTGAACATTTTAATCATAGAGTAAAAATTGTAGTGATTTTCCATCTGGAGACAGGTAGCCTGGTGCAATTTTAACCAAGCAATTTGGCAACACTGTTCTTGACCTCGACAAAGGAACCTGGCGTGGATGCGCAGAGAAGCAGCCATTTGTTAGCTTTATCTGTTTTTAACCAGTTTTGATTACAGTAATCAACAGCAATGAGCGGAGGATATGCACGAGGACCACCAACCATTGAAGGCATGGTGTCTTTAAAAGTAGATAATCTGACATATAGAACAACACCCGATGATTTGCGTCGCGCGTTTGAAAAATATGGCGATGTTGGTGATGTATATATTCCAAGAGATAGGTTTACCCGGGAAAGCAGGGGATTTGCATTCGTTCGCTTCTATGACAAACGGGACGCTGAAGATGCAATGGATTCAATGGATGGAGCATTACTTGATGGCAGAGAAGTAAGATGTCAGATGGCAAGATACGGCCGACCAACAGAATCTTTCAGAAGAGGACCTTCTCGTCGCGGTTATGGTGGTGGCGGTGGAGGAGGCAGAAGGGGAAGGTACATTTTCGTTTTTAACAGTAGTAGCCTATTATTAATTTAACAAACATTGTAGTATTGTGGCATAGTCCACTAATTAGAATAATAAATATTACATAATTATGTTTATTTTATTGCTGTGTTCACGTTAACAACCCATTAACATTTAGGCCTAGGCTATTTTAACTATTTTAATATTTTATGAGTCTAGGCACTCTAGGTCCCTTGGCTCATGGCCCATGCTTCATTTCAATTTCTTAATTTCTACCATCTGACCTACGTAGTCCATTACATTATTTTCTAGCCACGGCAAAGTGAAGTTTGACTTGTAAGTAAGTCATAGGTACTGTAACAAAAATTACTTATTTAGTAATAGATATTTATTTTAACCTTTAGCAAGCTGTGTTTACAAATAAAAAAACTTCGGTGAAAGTACATAATAGTTCTCTGCTGTGCTATAAATAGCACACTTGTCATTGACAATTTTAACGATCCAACGTCATGGATTCCTGTGTAACACCAATAAAAATAATAGCTGCCGCGACGTCACATCCCGACAATCACACAGTTCAACTCTAGACACAGACGAACTTATGCATAATCTGTTTTCCAATTTATAAATTATTTTACAATTTTGTTTTCCAATTTACACATTATTTTACAATTTGCTATTATTTGTGGTGAGCGATCAGTATTTCTGCCCGCTATACACGGAGCGAGGTGCGCGCACGCATTAGAAATATAATTTCTAATCCTAACCTTACTCTAAGTACTTACCCGTAAGTTTGCCAAATCACACAACAAAGGTCAGGTAACACCTCGACACTAGAGCAAAGGTCACAACGGAGAACTATAATGTACTTCAGCCAAAACTTCCCCTGCCACTGAATTCTTTTTTGAGAATTTGTGTTATTGATTGTGGCTGTTTTATAAATTCAATAACTTTTTTGTTGTTAGAGATAAATTTCAAATTTCAACTTTTCCATCTTTCAAAATGTCCATATCCATGCTTCCTAAAGACTTAGTGTCACTAAAATGGCCTCTATCTAAAGTGGAAATGAATAGGCTTCATCTGCGCATGTCCCAGTTTATGTGCATTACCAAATAAGGCTGTGCTACGTCATATAAACACGCCTTGTTTATAGGTGACCCGGGACACCTTTCATTAAAATTAAGCTAGTACTGAAGGGGATCCGTACCACCCTTAGCATGCTAAAGGTTAAGATAGCCCTTGCTATTGCCGTAAAAATTGCAATTCAAGGATACCTCAACCAAATCAAATACTTAATATATGGGGTGCAAAGGGAACGCATTGCTCTAGGCGGACCCAGGGTTAGCAGATAACCAAGATCCCAAATGTACCTCCTCGCGGTGCACCCTGGAAACAGAAATACAGCAGCTCGAGCTGATTCTGGCCAAATCATTTAGGGATCGTGTCCGAGAATGTGGAGGTAGCAGATGGAAAGAGATTTGACTGCACAAGAGACAGACAATATCTCCGACACCACCAGCATCACCACATATAGCGACACTGTCGACATACAGTGAAGCAGGGCAGTCCAGTCCGAACATTGGAGGGGCGGCCAATGTAAAATGCACGTAAAGATAGATGCATGGCGAGAGACAAATAGATTTCATACAGAGTACAATGAAACAATGAAAAGGCAGAACAGCGCTAGAGGGCTGCGCGAACTGCAAATAGAAAGTGAAAAGTCCCTAGGAAAGGGGAACTACAAGCACCGTCAGCTCGAGACGAGCTTCTAGTTACCTGTGTTCCTTACAGGCAGAGACCCAGATCCATCCATTGGCGTTTGGTAAAGCAAGAAGTCCTAACCCATCTCTAATGTCGAGCCTTCCTAAACCGGAAATATGCTCGCGAAGAGAAAGGGTTCCGTACTCGATATGCTCAGGCACGAAAGGGACAACGATTTAGCCCTGGCCCAACTCTACTGTCAGGTTTTCCTACACCGGAAAGACACTTGAAGAGAGAAAGGGTTCAGTACCTGATGGGCTCAGGCGCTATTGGGACAAGGACGCTCAGCTCGAGAACGCCTTGCTCTCAAACGCGTGGTGTGAGATACGAACTTGGACAAGGGGTACACGATGTCGGTGAATGACACCTCGGCTAAGAGGGCGAAAGAGCCAGGGTCCAACTCATCTGTTGAGTTCTTCCCCTTAAGGAACCAGGCTCACGGATGAGAAACGGTTCAGTACCCAATGGGTACAGGCACAGCACGTCCAATTACACGAGGCAATTTCATAGACAGTGGAACACCTCGTTCGAGTCAGACGAGAGCAAAAAATCGTCTGGGCGAAGAGGCTCCATTACGCGTGCCTGGAGACAGATATAGAGGCTGTCACAGGCTAAGGGTAGCCCACCCGAATTGTCAAGGCATGCCGAAATCGGATGTGCTAGGCCTACAAGGCGCATAACGGTGGCACAACGTAATCACGCTCCCGGCGGAAATCGCACGGATATCCGTGATGGTTACAATGGAGCGAACGAAAAACAAACACTTAATATAACTTAGGTCCTACATAAAAGATATATGAAATTTGGGTAAAAATTAAAATGTTGTTTCGTTCACCACCGCCTATAAATAGCATACTGTTTGGTACCACTGTTTATATATAATATTCTCGCCCATGTGTTGCCGGGCCAGAAAGGGGAGCAAAGAATAGCAACACTGTTTACCTTTCACACAAGTCGTAAAAGGCGACTAAGGAGGTTATGGGATGGAGTTGGCTGTCCCATCCCATATAGGGTCAGTGACACAAAGCCATGCTGAAGCCGGATGTGTCAGGCAGATATCGCAGCAATGCTGTAAACTATGATACAACGCATTCCATTCTCCAGACTACATCCTGCTAATCTGCAGGAGTTTGAGAACGAACGCAGAATAAAGAAGATATATAATATTCTTAACTAGCCGACTGCGCAAAACCAAATAAATTTCAAGCTACCGTGGCGCCACATCGCCCAGATATAAACTGGTTTTTGTAGGTACTTGGAAAAATTTCAAAATAATGCTACATAATTACAAATAATATAGCTGGATAGCCCTTTAAAATTGTAATTCAACGTTACCTCAACCAAGTCCGTACGTCAACCCTGAAAAAAGTGATGAGATTTTTTAGGTGAATCCTAGTTTAAGTCACTGTTGTGCTTTAAACAGCACACTGTTGTCACGGAGTTCCGTGTAACACCAATGAAATTAATGGCTGCAGTGACGTCACATCCCGACAATCACTGAGTTCAAATCTAGACACAGACGAACTTATCTTTTTCTTTTCAAATTTATATAATTTGAAAATTTTTCCTATGATTTGTACTGAGCGAACAGTATTTCTGCGCGCTATACACTGAGCGAGGTGCGCGCATACATTAGAAATATTATTCCTAATCCTAACCTATTCTAAGTACTTACGCTTGCCAAATCAAACAACAAAGGTCAGAATATACCTCGAAAGTAGACCAAAGGACACAGTGGAGAATCAAACTAGGATTCAGCCCATTTTTCCCCGAATTAATTTGACATCAAAATAATTTACATGAAACATACAGGAAAATATAAATAAAACTTGTGATCACAAAATGTAGTACCAATGTAGCTAAGCTGATAATTTTGGAATTCAATTATCTTTGTTACTTTCAATAATACAATACACAATCTGTACATTTTTGTGTTCGTGAAGACGCTGATGTTGATCACCTTTCTGGAATGTTCAGATGGACACAACTAATCGATATTAAAATAGCTGCTAATTTGCATAATTATAATGGAAATAAATTATATATTATATACCGTATCTATTAAATATAATAAAATAGCACAGAAAGTATATATTTTTGTATTCACAAAGACACATCTGTTGATCATGTGCTGTGATTCTCAGATGGCAAGTAGGTACTAACCCTAGTTTTTGAGTCGATGCATCTCGGCATCCATCAATTGTGAATAGTTTTACACAGAAAAACCATAGTCAGTTAATAATGTAAACAGTGTTATATTAAATGAAACACTTACCTTATTCATCGATGCGTGGCGGATAAACTTGTATGATGCCACGCAAGAAGTCTAGGAAAATATCTGGGGACTTCAAATTCTTTTTTCACCACATGTATTCACAGAGATGCGTGTGAAATTATCCTTTTCATCGTCTGCCATGATTTCTTGTCTTTTAACAAGACCCCACAAACCGTAATAATATTAGTGTGGGCCCAGTTTCTTAATTATTAAATTCTACACCATGATTAACTGTCATCATTTCCAACAATTAGAAAGGTCATTCCTGGTAACACATACTCCTTTATAATCGTCAATAGCACTTCTTGTCTACTATTGTGTTGAAACACCAGTAATTTAAAGACTAGTCTTTAAATTTGATAAATTAAATTATCACGAGGTAAAATCTGTTTGGTACCCTTTGTGTCCCAGCTGGATGTTATTTTTTTGCATTCGCTCTCAATTAATCATCACGAATTTAATGTGATTTATGCCAGGGAGCGTGATGTAAGCTGTGATATAGTTCAATTTGCGCATGCTAGCACATCTGATTTCAGCACAAGTTAGATATGAAACCTCTGTTCTATGCCTAAAACTAGAAATATGCCTAGTTCACATACATAAAGCCGTATATATCTGGTGCAACAGGTTTCCGAAAATGATTCCGTTTTCCCGATGACCCACAGTCCATAATGAAATCTAATATCTGAACCAGTCCGCCTTGTAAAAATATTTTCTTTGTAGATTATTGCATGCACCACTTGAGTCATTTGAAATATTTAATTTATAAACTTACTGACCCAGCAATAAAACGTAACAATAAATAATGATATATATGTTCTAATGATCAGCCATTGAATATTCCATTAAGGCAAATATCAGTGGCAGGTGAATGAATAATTCACTTGTCAGTCTTAATCCATGCCACAAAATTCTTGCTCAACTGTTTTCACATGTTAAATTTCGTGAGCAGGTACCTTCTAGTTACGAGCAGGCCGCTCACTCATGCACGCTAGAGGGAGTATTGAATGCAACCTCTGCCGAAGACGGATGTGTCGGACCATTTGTGCAAATAAAATGGTGACACAACGCATTACCATTCTCTGGACTACATCCTGCTTGAAATCTAGTAAAGAAGAAGAAGAATACAACCCATTTGTATTTTTCTGATCATGCTCGAGTTGCTAGCAATGCAAATATGAGAAGCCCATTGTGTACGCCTCCAGTTCAAGGTCTTGGTTCAAGAATTAGATGCATAGACACAAATGCTTTGTAGAACATAGAAAGAACTGGAAACAATAGTTGAAGATAAGGACAGGATGTAGGAGGTTTGTTGAGGACTTATTATTCTCAGCAGGGATTTATACATAGATGTGCTATTTTGTATAACAGTTTGTTGTGTGCTACTTCAAATTTCATTCGTTTGTGCAGGTCTCGGTCCAGATCACCTAGAAGACACAGGCGTTCCAGAAGCCGATCTGCAAGTCACTCTCCTAGTCGCTCACCCAGCAGATCTCGCAGTAGAAGTAGGGGCAAACCTGCTGCATCACGCAGTCGCTCTAGATCATTTGAACGGGAAGGAGCAGATGCATCAGACTGAGTCTGGAATTTAACATTTTGACTGTTATCCCACTTGTGGCACCAGTAACATTCTTACTACAGTGGCACATTGGCTTGATTGAGAAAGGTGCTTGTCAGAACTTAAAAGTGATTCAGTTTTTACCATCTTGTAAATACTTGTTTTTAAAATCATTGATCATGTGTATTTCCCATCTCTCAATGTGAGAATTATTTGTGATTCATGTCATCCTTTCATTACAACTAACACTTGCTTGTTATAATGATAGATTCATTATTTTTGTTATTGTTTTTTTGTCATCTCATTAGTGAACAAAAATAAAAAGTACAACATAGACTATTGGCTAGTTATTACAGATTATCCATTAGTAAATTATGTTTCGTATCAAATAAAAGTACATATTAACCCCAATCTCTTTTTATCTCCCCATTATTGTAGGAGCTGGTAAGGCGGGGTAATTAATTGCTGAAGCAGTCAATGATGCTGTGGCAGTGCAGTGCAGATGTTGCTGTCAGCCGTGACTGTTAGAAGGTTGCTGCGGGGTGAAATGAAGGGTACTGGAGAAACAGCATGCTGTAAATATGCAACTGTTCCAGCTGGCAGACTGCGATGTGGGTGTTGTAGCAGTTGGTTGCAGTCCTGTGCTGTGATGCTGGTGTGGTTGCAGTCCAGTGCTGGGGAATATGATGGTGATGTGGTGGTTGCAGTTCAGTGCTGATGATTTCAATCAGTGGGGGTAAATACAAATCTACCAGAAAGCAGCAGCGTGTCATATAATTAGACCATGCTAAATGTCGGATGTGTCAGGTTGAAAGGCGCAGATATCGCAGTCAATCTGTAAATGATAACCCATTCCATTGTATGGACTACATCCTACTTACCGGGAGTTTTTGGAATGAACCCATTCTATGGACTACATCCTGCTTACCAGGAGTTTTTGGAATGAACGCAGAATATAACCAGACCAATTCATAGATGTGACTTTAAGCTGCTGTGCCGTGATGGTCAAGTCAAATTCACTCTAAATAAAACAATTCAGTTGAAGTGTTGTCCTGCCGCAGAGTGTATCACCAATACAGGACAATAAATAATACTATTACCATATTGTTTTAGTTTTTGTCAAATATTTTTATTGTGCCTTGCACAGAAAAACGACTTGTCACTTAGTATACAAATGATATTAGCTGGGACATGAGATGGTAATTAATGTTAGGAACATGCTTTTGGATGTATATAAAGTCTTTAAATGTCTGGATTTTGGTCACAACACAATGACTGCACAACCAAATAGGTTATATTGTGTCAGAATATAAGGCTCTTCTAACACAAAGTGGAAGGAGTGTAGGTTCTGGTCAAACGATTTCCATAAGAAACCAGGAAATGAGCAAATTTGTAATTGCCGTATCAAATATCTTAGCATTTAGAAGAAATGAATATAAACCACTGAACAGATAAGGAACATATGGAAAGAAATGTACACAAGTTTTGGGGAATATAAAAGGATAACAATTACTCTTAAGAAGATAAGAACAAAGAAGCAAGAAAATAAAACATACAAAATCCGAGGACCTAAGTCACAATAAGATGTAGTAAATCAGGAGGTTAAAAGAAATCTCAGAAGGGACATGAGTTGCAAATAAAGCAAAAGCAGCAGGAGGCAAAGTAAACATGAGGACTTGTACAGAGCCACCAGGGAGCTAAACAAAGTAGGTCTCATCAGAGGCATGATAATCAGCAACACTAAAGAAAAGATGGAAAGAATATTTCAAAAGACTTAAATAAATGAAAACCACAACCAGTGTAACTTAAATAAATGAAAACCACCACCAGTGTAAAGCCAACAAGTAACTACAGTTTAACAAAAATACCAAGAAAAGATGAAGTCGTAAATGCATTGAAACTCCTAGAAGAATAGCAGCTGGTTTAGACATCACAGCAGAAGGTATTAAAGCACATTATATTTCAAGTTATTATACACAAACAGCTTGGTGGCGAAAAAATAACAGAAATGAGTATTTTGTCAAACTACCTAAAAGTGGAGATTTAAAGATTGCATAGAGTTAAAGGGATAATACTATTGACAATCCAGTGGAATCCAATTTTAACAATTTGATCCGGACTGACAAAATATATATGTAAATACATAAAATCGCCATATATAGTACAAACAATGTAGAATAAATATAAATGGGGATTTTTAAAAGGGTTGTTATATAGGGAAATTTGTTATACCAGGTTGCACTATAGATGGATTCCATAATATCGGTTCAAGAAAATGTACTAAAAGCAGGGGTATGCAAAATACAATCCAAGGGGGTCAAATTCGGCCATTCTTCCTAATTTCTACTGTTCCTGCAAACTTGTTTTACTGTAAGTACGGAAAATATAACCTGAAAAATAAAAAATCACAATACAACAGTAAAACACAATGCTTTAAATAGAGATTATATAGTCACATTTTCAATATTGAAGGCAACAACAGATTTAGTCTAAAAAATAAACAGCAGTCAGTTTTTTTAATTTAAAAAAATGTTTGACCACTACAGTCGACCTCTATTGGTAGAACACTATAGTAGAGTCGCAGGCAGTCACTTTTTTGACTTGTTCTGCTAATATCCATATTCTATTTTGAGCCTGCCCAGGATTAATTTTCTACTGTGATCGTTGCGTGGTTTAGAGTTTACACTTCCTCTCTGTGTTTACATCATGAGAATATTATGTGGGATTGGTTTGTTACGAAATTGTAAACATTTTCAGAGTTCTGAAACTTATTATTTGTTCATAGTAGAGGATATTATTTGTGTGTACACTCATGACAGCCGTAGTTACGATGACAATATACATGATGTAGTTGATTTGCGTACCAAATGTGACCTGGAAAGTGATATTGACGTTCCTTTATTATTTAGACCTATGGTTGAGGATAAGGAGAAAAATTATGGTACTTATTGTGGCATCACGAATTGCGCCAGAGTGATGTAGTTGTTCCTGCAGAAGTTGTATATTTTATAGAAATAATTGGGCCTGTGCATAAAATCTTGATGAGACATGAATTAGCCTCATTGTCAATGAGAAGTTTTATAAATGTGCAGTCGATCAGACAAATTTGTACATAACATAACACCCAGAACAAGCAAGGAAAGAAGACGTGAGCTTGGACATTTGTAACTGCCAGTGAAATGAAATGGTTTTTTAAAATATGTTATGATGGACATATATATTTTGCCTGAATATGTATTATGTATTTGTATTGGAGTACAGATAACAGGTTAAATGTTTCAGAAATACCAACCTGTTTGGAAAACGAGCTTTGAGAAAATATCTCGATATTTAGTCTTAATGTCTTCACTAAGTAGCACCCCAAAGTGAGACAAATTTTCCCATTGTGTTGAGTTTGACAGTTTATTAAAAAAAAATATATAAGTATTAAATTATTTTTGATAGTGTCATGCGAAGCTGTTAAATTTTTCTTTTGATCTGCCAAGTCTGAGTGTGATAAGACAAAGTTTTAAAGAAAATGCAATTTTCTAATCATCATATCAATTAGATGGAATTATTTCCCTTATCTTAGTGATGGAGTTGTGGGTTTAACTCTTTGTCTCCGTGCGGTTTTCCTGCTATGCCGAACACGATAGTAAATTCATATTAAAATGTAGATTTGAGCGGCTTTTCGGCATAGTGGGTCTCCAAAATGTAGATATTAGCGGCTCGGTGGATATAAAGAGTTAATGGATACATGTTTTGTTCCCGAAAGATGGCATTCCAGTGTGCAAGTATCCCAGGATTAACATGTCCTGTCAGGAGCACAGCTTACGCTTTTGGGCCATTTATTTTATCATTCTTCTGTCAACTGAACTTTAGTTAAAAACTCAAACAAAAGTTGTATAGCTTGTCCATCAGAGCTTTTTTAGATAGACAGTTCTGTGAAATATATTCAGTGTTTTCTGTAGATTATTCAAAGGGTCACATATCTGTGTCGCCAATTCCAAACCTTCCATGTGTGTTTTGACTTGTACAAGAACTGGGGTGCATGGTTACAAGAACATCATTTCTCTTTTTGCTAGCTGTAGTTTGACCCCTATGTTGACCCAATTTAAGGAAATTGGTACTAAATTTACAAGGAAAGTGAAGGTGGCGATCTTAATGTTGACCATATCATTCTATGTATGTCATTGAACAATATGGACCTAACACCATATTCCCTGATATGCCATGGGCATCAATCTTCTTCATTCAGATATCTTGTTACAGCACCAATATCTTCAATGAATTGTGCGTGTGTATACATGTTACGAGATAGCTGATAGTTTGCTCGAGTCACCCATTCTTTATCTATACTCTGACGAGGCGCTTTGCAGCCAGCAAGCTGTTCATGTAAGAAGACCACTACCACCCTTTGTGTCCCTAGATCCCAGACCTAATTTCTTCCATATGAGCTGTGTTAGATAACTGCAACGGTCGAATTAGACTAAGGGTTGATTAGTCAAGACAAGGTACTGCTTTGCCAAACACGTCGGTGGTCTGGGTTTTGACCTGTGCATTTCTCACACACTCGCTGTGTCCACTTAAGATGGCCTTCCAATCCATCGGTGTATTTTGACTCATCGCCATTGCTTATTTTACCCAAAGAGGTAGGTAAAATGCAAATCTCGGATGAGGGGGCTTAACAGTGAGCCAGTGGGTACTGAACCCAATTCTCGTGTGAGAAAATCAAGTGTCGTTAGAGATCTGCTCCCCCTCTATGTTGCCTGCAGTGTCCAGATTCCAAGTCTCAACACTGCTTCAGTCAGACATTTGTTCAATGTTTGTCCTGTGTGCAATAGTGAGCTGTATGAAAATCTTTCTTTCATGCTCAGGAGTGCATGTTTAGTTGGCATATACAATACCCTTAGTCGTAACCTTCGATAACAGTTACCATGTTGTTCCGACAGGCAGATGTTGTGCTTGAACTAGTTACAGGCACGGCGTTGGTGAGCGGAACAACAAAGAAACCTGTCGCAAGGGCCAGAGTTGTGCCCTGATGTCGACGTCTGTTTCGGCGGCATTGTACTCGAAACACCATCAAGTCGAATGGCTGCTGGAACAGAGGGCGGAGCACTTATGGGAGTGCCCCACGTGCTGTGAGGCCAGTTTTCTAATTAAGAAGAACCTGAGTCATGAGTCCTACTTTTAATGGGGTCAATTGTGATGGGACATGAGAGCTTTTGTGTGTTCTCGAGCATGAACAGCAGCACTTCCACAAGTCGGTCTTGTGCTGGACCATTGTAGCTCCGTTGCCACTGAATCAACTCACGTACACTGCTGCCCTCTAGGGCACATTACCGTTTCCAGATTCTGTGTGTACTCATAAGATCACCAAGACTACATTTACATTGGTTGCCCCTCCAATGTTTCTGCTTTATAAGTCGGGATGTACAGATGCCTTGCATATGTTGGATGTAATGGCATAGAGGTTACAGAGATATTTTCTGCCTCTCTGCAGGCAATTCTCATTCCATCTAGAACATCCACGGTCACAAGCCTAAAAGTTCTTGGATCTTAAAAAAACCTAAGAGCAGCTGGAATTTTGTTATCTGCTAACCCTGGGTCCGTACGAGAGCAATGTGAGACCCCATCATTCTCTATAACCATTGGTACTATTTTGTTCTCTTCATTATTGAGCATTTTTTTATTTTCCAGTTCTCGCATTTGATACTTCTTTCCCTATAACTCATCACATTCATATGACCAATACGTAATTGTAATTTTTTCAAATACCTCTTGGTATGGCTTGCTTGTAGAAGTGCAGAAGCAAGGAGTTGTTCAACTTTATTCACGTTCTTAAATTCTTGGATTTAAGTTTTTTGTGAATGTCAAGGCAGTGTACTTCAGTTTGCTTTCATCTTCTTCTGCGTTCGTTCTCAAACTCCTGCAGATCAGCAGGATGTAGTCCGGAGAACGGAATGCGTTGTGTCATGGTTTACAGCATTGCTACGATATCTGCGCCTTTCGGCCTGACACATCCGACTTCAGCATGGCTTTGGGTCACTGACCCTATATGGGATGGGACAGCCAACTCCATCCCATAACCTCCTTAGTCGTGTTTTACGACATGCGTGGAAGGTAAACAGTGTTGCTATTCTTTGCTCTCCTTTTGGATCCTGGCAACACACGAGCGAGTTTGCTTTCATGAAATTCCATCTGGGTGCGGTGGTGATTGTCTATGGTGAACTTGATGGGGCAATGGTCACTTCCACCAAGCTGCTCCAGCGTTTCCATCTATTATTTTAGCTAAACTGTCTGTTGCAAAGGCTAGGTCTGTGATTGAGGTGGTAAGTCATCTTCTAGAATAGAAAGTCTTTTTAATATAATTTATTGAAATAATTTGGCCCCTGGCTCCATGACTTGGCACAGGTATCACCAGTCGCTGGGTGTAGGCTCCTTCGAGGCCTAGAGCCTAGCACTCCAGCCATCTGTCGGGATTCCACAGATAAAGCACCAAAACTGATCTTCTGTAATCTTTTATTTGATTTAGGTAATCATTGCGTGACTGGTTTTCATCCTTGGCTGGACTATTTTGCATCTTACGGTCCAGTGTCTCCGTTTTTCTTCTGACTTGTATCAAGTTGTTTCTCAAGCCCTTATCCATCCAAGGATTGTCCACAGGGCAGTGGTTTAATTTTGAAGTTTTCCTTCTAGACAGCGTGCCTTCCGCGGTTAACTAGCACCTTCTGCCCTGGGTTTGAGAGTTCCCCTCTCCTAGAATAAATTTTGTCAGGGATTCATTACCCTACCTCTTCTGCATTCGCTCTCTGAAAACCGCAGCCACAAAAGTACGTGGAATTTTTAAAGGGGGGTGTGAAGTACGTTGCTCTGCCAGTTCCATGACAGCTGTTATTTGCAACTCGGTTGGCCCAGCATATTTGTTTTTTAGTCATGCCTTTAATACTGGTAGTGGGTTTCCTAGCCTGTGACAGCCGTCCTATATGTCTTTAGACTGCGCATGTGTGCAGACTCTACACCGTGACAGTTTATCACCCACTGTGTCCTTGGACTTTTTCAGGCCAAAATTCCACTGGGTGGCAGTTTCCATGGAGACGGTAGTCAGATTTAGGCTTGGGTCAAGTATGCCTACCTCGCATGAGTGTTTCACTGCCAATGAACTTGTCTCGTGTAATGAGACGTATTGTGCTTATTGGATACTGAACCTTTTCTCTCAGCGAGCATGCTTCCGGTATAGGAAAGAATCTATGGCAGAGTTGGGCCTGGGTTTGTTAGCCCTCTTAACCGAGATATCATTCACTGACATTTAGTTCTGAAGAATCATATCCATACCATTCCTTCATGTTCAACCAATATTTTCTTTATCACATCATTTCCTTCCACTCTCAATTTCTTTTTCCTTTGTTCTCTGTAGAACATAGTGCTGTACCTGACTTCAACAAATTCTTGACTGCCGATTGATTTGGTTCTTGTCATTCAATGTGCATACTCGTTTCTACTTCTTCAGCGTTCATTCTCAAACTCCTACTGGATCTCTATTGTACCCCTATTAGATTTCCAGCAGGGTATAGTCCAGAGAATGGAAATAAGATGTCACCATCTTCGCTGAGCATACCCATTTAATAACTGCACATGATATTAGGTATACGGGTATGCATGAAAGTTAAGATACCCCACACATAGATATGCTGAAATCTGATGTGCTGAGCCAGAAGGCAAAAAAAGGGAGATCCGCTGTACACCAGCAACACACTTCCCCATGGAAGCCACTGTTTGTGCTTGCTGTCGGAGAGTGAACATGGAGAACAGTGGGAAAGCAAGTTTACTTTTCAGATAACATGATGATATTTCAGTTCATATAGATTCAGAGGTCCAGCCTCTGATCAGTGAGAATTTTTCATATGAAGATATTATTTACACTGATTGGTATGTATTTCTTCTTCTGCGTTCGTTCTCAAACTCCTGCAGATTAGCAGGATGTAGTCTGGAGAACGGAATGCGCTGTGTCATGGTTTACAGCATTGCTGCGAAATCTGCGCCTTTTGGCCTGACACATTCGACTTCAGCATGGCTTTGGGTCACTGACCCTATATGGGATAGGACAGCCAACTCCATCCCATAACCTCCGTAGTCGCCTTTTATGACATCCGTGGAAGGTAAACAGTGTTGCTATTCTTTGCTCCCCTTTCGGGGGTATATGTTCTTCTTTCGTTCACTTGAAACATGTCTATATCTGTAATTCTGTCTCCTTAATAAAACGGGGGTATATGTTTATTCTTGGGCATTGACAGCTTGCTACCGAGCGAAGTGTATTAGGGAAGAAATTGAAGCATTCTATAAACTACTGTAGTTGAATCCCTCTATAGCGCATTCTTTTATAACAAATGTCCATATATAATAATTTCAAAACCTCCAATTATATTCTATATTATTTGTACTGTATATAGCACATTTTTTATTGCATACATATTTTATTGGTCCTGACCAACAGAATATGCATGTAATAACAGAAATTCGATATGTACAGTACAAACAATATAGAATAAATGTAATGGGAAATTTGTTGTAAAAGGATGCGCTATAGAGGGATTTCATTGCATTCAGTGGAGCCTTGTTATAGTAAAATTACAACAAAATACATATTTGTCCAATAGCAGAAATTAGCATTTATTCTATCAAAAAAGTTTCGGTTGTTTCTCAATGTTAGCTGTATGGTACATATCTGTGATCTTGCCTATGCTTACTTCTACAAATTTCTTCTCTAAATTTTTTAAGCATTTCTTAAATCCCGCTCTGTAAGGGCAACAGAACTTAAACTTTCCAGTTTCCTTCTGTGATTCTTTTTTTTTAGAGCTAACCATATCTCCTCGGAGTTTCTTTCCCCAGGCCTTCTCAAGATTTATACCAGTTATTTTTAGGGTTTCAAGCCACATAGACTAGACTTTCTCATCCATTATTTAGGAGTTTCTTTCAGGGCTTCTACTCTTGTCTAATCATCAAATCCCACCAATTCTTTTCAAGACTTTGTTCTCAGATTTCTACTCAGGATGCTTGAATAGAGAAGTGCTCACCACCGAAGATGCCTGGTACAATGGATACCATTTTGCAATAAGTGCGCATGCTACAATCTTAAGTTTGTCCCAGACCATAAGGTCATACATGTACAAAGATAAAAACCATGACCCAATATAACTAAAATAGACTCCGGTCCTAAGTTGAAATAGGTGTGTTTCTGCATGGTGCTTTAATCCCCCATCTAACAAAAAAAAACCCCCAAAAATGTGGGAACCTGTGGTTTATAGAGAGACCCATACAAATGAATGCACATGTGGACAGAATAGTGAACACAAGTTCTGGCTACAGTGGACAGCTGAAAAGCTGCTGTTTGGAGCTTCATTCTATCACATCTCATGGTATGGCACGTCCAAAATCATGAACACGAGTCCTAAATGTACAGGAATTGATTGTAAGTACCATGTAGATTTTTTCAGCAGAAATAAACACAAAGTGGTACTGGTGACAAGTCAAATCCCATTATTACAATTGGTCCAGACCAATGAAATACAGTGGAATCTCTCTTGTCAGGCTATTAGTGCAAATAAAGCAGCGACACAACACATACCGATGGTGAAACGCTCTCTTGTAATAGTGCTATCTAAGGTCTCTCTTAGTCTTCCTCGTTTTCTCTTGCCCCTTTGTGACCACACCGAAGCTTGACAGAGGAGTCTTTTGGTATCCATTCGCAGCACGTGTCCGATGTAATTCCAGCGATGTCTTCTAATATAGATGGATACATATTCTTGTTTTGCTTCTTGCCTGATGACTGATTTAAAGTCCGACCAATGGAATAGAAACAATAGTATAGAAGCTAGTATAGTCACAAGTATATTCTAAATAGTATAACCTGCCCAACAATTCCATTGTTTCTATACTATATACAGTACATATTTTGTCAGCTGGGACTAAGTTGTTATAATGAGATTTGACTATTGATGTAATATAAATTCCCTTTATAGTGGGGTAAATAAAATGTAAAGAATACAAATAATTAGGCATTTTGAAGTGTTGTGCGATAGAAAATTTTATTATATGCACTATTGAGGAATTCTACCAATAAGGAAGTGAGTTGATCTAATCGTTCCTTGGTAGGTACAACATACGATGTTTCAATTTTTATGTAATGGGAGTTTTTAATTTCGCCCATAATTCTCTCTATATTCCTGGCACTGGGTACCTCTTAAACTTAAATTGGTCTTAATTTTGCGACCTACCCTAAGTGTCCTGTCATCTGTGTTAATTCTCAAACTTCTGCAAATTAGCCGGATGTAATCCAGTGATCAGAATGCATTGTTGTCATGGTTTGCCACTTGACTAATAACTGCACCTTTTGGTTCAACACATCTCACTGCAGCAGCTCAACAGTGAAGAATAGCTAGAAAGTCACCTAAAGTCCCATGCATGATTTGTTCAAGGACCTTTGTGATCTGTCCATGTGGCAACTAGGGCCTCATATTTTAGTTCAGATGCAAAAGAATAGGTCCACTATCATATTTCCTGGCATGTGATAGGAAGCGACTAAGGAAAGTGAGGATAGGCTAACAACTTGTTACCTGTAAAAAGTTTTTCACGTCTTCTCAATTCGTCAGACTCCAATTTGGCAAGAAATTTTAGGTGTACCATTACACAGATGGATCAATAGATCTGACATACGGTATATGCTACACTCTTGGCAAGATGTGATGATCCTGTGATACTGGAATGCCTCCCTTTGGGGACTAAACATGCATCCATAAACCCCCTCAAGCACAACCACGCCTTGAAACAACAAATCATATACAGTGGAATCCCATTATAACAACTTAATCCGGACTCACAAAATATGCATGTAATAACAAACATTCACTATAAACAATATAAAATAAATATAATTGCGGATTTTGAAAAGTGTTGTTATATAGGAAAATATGTTAAAAGAATGAGAATCTGGTTTTGGTCCAGATTGACAAAATATGTATACAAGAACATGCTAAAAATACAGTACAAACAATATTGAATAAATTTAATTAGGGATTTGTAAAAGTGTTATTCAGTGGAATCCAGTTATAACAAATTGGTTGGGTCTTAGCATAAAATGTATGTTATAACTGAATTATGTTATATACAGTTATGGCAATTATTAACATAAGTTATGTCCCTTGTGTTTTTACATGACCCAATCACTTGGTTTTCAGCCACAAAGAATGTTCTAGAATTATTTTAGCGATGGGAAGTCTTGTTTTGGTACATGTACCGGTTCCTTGTGAGATCCAGATTTTGTAGTGAAATCTAGGGTCAACATCATTTCAACTTTAGCGATGGGAAGGAAGAGATATGTAATGCTTTATTATCTGACTTTCCTTGTGGCTTATTTTAGTGATGGGAGGGAGGTGTTCACATATGGTTTATTTTAGTGTTAGGAGAGGTGTTGACATATTGTTTTTATTATATAGATATCTGGTTTTCACTAGTTAATAACTCAACAAATATAAGACCTGCTGATTCATCTAGGAATCATCTTTGAAAAGTAGCACCTTTGACATTTCCTGTGATTTTCAGTGACTGTCGACACAAAGTGACTAATGAAAATCATAAGAAAAGTCAAATGCGACACTCTAGAAGGATGATTCCCTTTGAGGCAGCAGATTTTAAATGCTGATGATCATGGGTGTCAGTTAAAGGAGTCTCTTACAATGCACTGGACCTAGTCTCTCTGCAATACTGTCATGCAGATTTATCCCTCTAAAATGATACTGTACAATTTTACTTTTCCTGTGATTTTCATTGGTCACTGTGTCAACAGTCAATGAAAATCACAGAACTATATTGTTGAGGGACTGGTCTTGAATGTGTTGCTTAGTCTTCAGCGTACATTCTCAAACTCCTGCTGGATTCTCTTGTAACAGGATCATGGTCCTACTAGATTTCCAGCAGGATGTAGTCCAGAGAATGGAAATGCGTTGTGTCGCCGTTTTATTTGCGTCAATGGCCCGACACATCCATCTTCAGCGAGTTGCTTAGTCTTAAGATATACAATGAAAAACAAGGTCACTGCCTAAAATATACACACCCAGTTCATCCCACTATTTTCAGTGCTGTGGTCTGTCCCTGACTGGTGATTTATTACTGTCTCTTTATCTCTTACATTACCCCTCCTTAGAATACAGTAGAAGATGTCTGTAGCAAGTGAAATGGAGTCATTCTGGATGTTATATTGAATGGGCCAGGGCCACAGACGCATCAATTCAAATACGGGTAGCTTTTTAAAATTTGTGCAGGTCAAAAATTCAGATTTTGTACTTTTTTTTTTAAACCTGAATCACTTTTTAAAATAGTTTGCTATTTGCATGCAGTATAAAAATATTTGTTTTATAAGTATAAAGAGGGAAATTTGTTAAAACCAAATTCATTGTAACAGGATTCCACTGTATAGGGAAATCTGTTATAACAGAATATTACATAGAGGGATTCCTCTATATAATGTACAAGTTCTGGAGTTACCTTGGTCACTCAAATGAGGAGGAACTGTGCTTTTATCAGAAAGACTATAGGTTGTCAAGAGCTACCTGCTCACAGCTAAATGGATTATTTCATCACCTTTGCTGCCAGCACAGTGCTTATTAGTCATTTACAAAATCAAAGAAAAGGAGATAACTCTTAACTGAATTTTCATAAAGTGGATGTAACAAATGGTCATCATCACTTGTGATGGTCAAATAACATAAAGGAAGTGACTGGAGTTGGGCTGTCCAATCCCATAGAGGGTCAAAGTGACTCAGAAGGCATGCTGAATTCAAATTTGCTTGGCCAAAATACGCAAATATCGAAAGTAAGCTGTAAATCATAGCATTCTGTTCTTCGGACTACATGCTGTTTTAATCTGCTGAAGTTTGAGAATTATCAACGAAGAGGTAAAAGATAAGATTTACTTGCACAGTGGAATTCCATTATAACAACCTGGTCCAGAATGACAAAATATGTATGTAATAATAGGAATTTGCTATATACAGTACACACAATATAGGATAAATATAATTGGGGATTTTGAAAAGTGTTGTTATATATGAAAATGTTATAAAAGAATGCACTATAGAGTGATTCAACTATCTGCATTCGAAATGAAATATAGAAAAGTCCTACAAATATCATGGACAGAAAGACCAGAAGAAGACTATATTTTGAACATGTCAAAAACACAATGGTTTAGAAAGATGAATCATGGGGGGAAAAATTTCAGGAAAGAGAACACTAGGCAGACCAGGACTACGGTGGACACAGTGGAATCCTCTATAGCACATTCTTTTATAACAAATTTCCCTATATAACAACACTTTTCAAACTCCCCAATTATATTTATTCTATATTGTTTTTGCTGAATAAAGTGAATTTCTGGTATTACGTACATATTTTGTTGATTTGGACCAAGTTGTTATAACTGGATCCCACTAAAAACCTTCTGAATGACACTGGAAGAGGCTGGGCAGCTTGCACAGATCTGAGAGGTTTAGAGCAGTGGCATTGAGAATAATGCTCTGTAAAGAATACAATGGCATAGATAGTACAGATATGTAAGACAGTAAATAACAGCTTGTGAGTCAATTTAATATAGTACAAGGAGCTTGTGTACAAAGCTGTGTTCTTTAGAAAATCAAATGACAAGGATATTTCACCCATTTTCTCAGCTTGGACAAGAGACTACAAGTCTGCCTTCAGCAAGCTCCAAGATGACATTGAAGCCTACTTTCAAGAAGATTGTTTCAAATGTTGTTTTGGCAGCAAAAAGAAAAATTGGCGCATAAGTGAGCAAATGCATACAACCATAGCTTATCTGTTTACTGTGGTTGGTTGCTGATGCAGAGGTCCATGCCATTGTGTGATATGTGCATGTATTTGTGATCTGTTGTTTTGCTCCATATAATGCGTTTAATTTATCTAGTGCTGGAGGGAGAAGCATTTTCCAGATGTCATCCAGCACTGAACATTTAACAAAGTTGGCCAGGAATCTACTGCAAAAAAAATGCTGACTTCATAAGATGTAAGCTGTTGATTTGCATGGTGATATATTTCCACCAGCTCAGGCTTACAATGTCCATCACATTCTAGTGCTTGAAGGGAAGACAGTCTGTAAAAATCACAATGTTTTGGACTTTTGATGGAAAGACATCAAATATGGTCTTCGGGTGGTACAAGGCTACTTCTAGTGCTGTTATTTCGGCTTCATTGTTGGTTGGTGATTCAGTGGTCAATGTGCTCATTCTCTTTGACCCAATGCCATTTGTGAAATATGCATGTGTTTGTGAGCTGTTGTTGTGTTTTATATTTTATATAAGGTGTTCCATTTATCTGGCGCTGGAGGAAGAAGCATTTTCCTGACATCATCCAGCGCTGGACATTAAAAAAGGTGGTGGTCAACAGTTTCATATGGATGAGTGCACAGCCAACACCATGGAGTGTGTGGTGGTTGTATTGTGTTCAGGTGATTGTTAAGCTATACATGTTGTATACGAAGTCGGAAGATGATATTCTTATCTTTCTCTTCCAGATGTTGTCTTTAGGATAGTCATATATTTATAGATTTCCCTCCCAGCTTTTTCCACGGCCTATCTGTTCATCCAATTATCTTTGTTCACAGATTTCAACTGTGTACATGGTCGTTTGTGTATATGACTGTTCTTGTTGTGCTCCCTTTGTTAGTTGTCTGCCCTGTCATTGCCAGTTGTGTTTGAGTGGCTAGGAATCCACCGCAAAACAATGCTGACTTCGTAAGATCTAAGCAGCTGGTTTGCATGGTGATACATTTTAACTAGCTCAGGCTTACAATGTCCATCACATTCTAGTGCTTGAAGAGCGGACAGTCTGTAAAAATCAAAATGTTTTGGGCTTTTGATGGAAAGGCATCAAATATGATCTTCAGGTGGTACAAAGCTACTTCTAATGCTGTTATTTCGGCGTCATAGAACATATCTCCTCATAGGCATCAAACAACTTCATCAGATGTTTTGTCTGGATATTCTAGATAGACACTATAAGCTGCTTTGATGGTGGCTTTTAAAGCAGACCCATTAGTATAAACAATAATCCATTGTACTGGGTAGCATGTTTTCTGTGTTGCTTTCATAAGACTTATAGGTCAGAACTTTTTGTTGCATTATCTCTTAATTGTGTGCTGATTTCTTGCAATTTAAAAAAACGTGGTGGTAAACATTTTTCTACTTTTGTGTAGTTCTGTTTCCTGTGCAATACAGAGATCAAGAACAAGTTCACATCTATAACAGTGAATTTCTCACAACTGTGAAACATCTACTGTACAGTACTTCCCATGAATGTGAAACTAAGAAATTTGGCATCATTCCACAAGAACTTCTTTCTGCAGCTTCAAAATTGGAACAAGAAAGAAATCTCACAGTGCACGATGAACATTGTATTGGATAAACTACACATTTGTTATATATACTGTATTTGTTATGTACATAGATACCTTGTACTTGATTGGTCATCATATAAATTGAGAATAGCAAAAAATAAAACAGTTCATGTTTTGTTCTTTTTATGAACATCTTTATTTTTTTAGTGTAAAAATGTATTGTGGTTTACAGCAATATTTGTTTCTTTTATCCCAGCATACCTGACTTTGGCATGAATTTTATTCACTGTCCTAGCCAGTGCATGAACTATAGATTCATTTAACACTTTCACAGACTTCTTGTGTGTGAATTTGACTTTTTTCAAGGGGATTTTGCTGACTACACTGGTTGTATCCAATGTAAGATTTCCTATTTATTACAAATATCATTCAAAAATGGCAGAGCCAGTTATTGGATACATTTCTCTTATGTATTCTTTCTCAAACTCCTGCGGATTATCAAGATGTAGTCCTGAGAATGTGTTGAGTCATGGTTCACAGCTTTGTTACGATATATGTGCCTTTCGGTCTGACACATCAGATTTCAGCAAGGCTTCTGGGTCACTTTGAAAATATATGGGATATGACAGCCAACTCCACCCCATAACCTCCTTAGTCACCTCTTAATAGGGGTGCAAAGGGAACGCATTGCTTTTGGCGGACCCAGGGTTAGCAGATAACCAAGATCCCAAATGTACCTCCACGCGGTGCACCCTGGATACAGAAATACAGCAGCTCGTGCTGATTCTGGCCAAATCATTTGGGGATCGTGTCCGAGAATGTGGAGGTAGCAGATGGAAAGAGATTTGACTTCACAAGAGACAGACAATATCTCCGACACCACCAGCAGCACCACATATAGCGACACTGTCGACATACAGTGAAGCTAGTGAGTCCAGTCCAAACATTGGAGGGGCGGCCAATGTAAAATGCACGTAAAGGTAGATGCATGGCGAGAGACAAATAGATTTCATACCGAGTACAATGAAACAATGAAAGGGCAGAACAGCGCTAGAGGGCAGCGCGAACTGCAAATAGAAAATGAAAAGTTCCTAGGAAAGGGGAACTACAAGCTCCGTCAGCTCGAGACGAGCTTCTAGTTACCTGTGTTCCTTATAGGCAGAGACCCAGACCCATTCATTGGCGTTTGGTAAAGCAAGAAGACCTAATCCAACTCTAATGTCGAGCCTTCCTAAACCGGAAATATGCTTGCGAAGAGAAAGGGTTCCGTACTCGATGCGCTCAGGCACAAAAGGGACAACGATTTAGCCCTGGCCCAACTCTACTGTCAGGTTTTCCTACACCGGATATACACTTGAAGAGAGAAAAGGTTCAGTACCTGATGGGCTCAGGCGCTATTGGGACAAGGACGCTCAGCTCGAGAATGCCTTGCTCTCAAACGCGTAGTGTGAGACTCGAACTTGGATAAGGGGTACACGATGTCGGTGAATGACACCTCGGCTAAGAGGGCGAAAGAGCCAGGGTCCAACTCCTCTGTTGAGTTCTTCCCCTTAAGGAACCAGGCTCACGGATGAGAAACGGTTCGGTACCCAATGGGCACAGGCACAGCATGTCCATAGACAGTGGAACACCTCGTTCGAGTCAGACGAGAGCAAAAAATCGTCTGGGCGAAGAGTCTCCACTACGCGTGCCTGGATACAGATATAGAGGCTGTCACAGGCTAAGGGTAGCCCACCCGAATTGTCAAGGCATGCTGAAATCGGATGTGCTAGGCCTACAAGGTGCATAACAGTGGCACAGCGTAATCACGCTCCCGGCGGAAATCGCACGGATATCCGTGATGGTTACAATGGAGCGAACGAAAAACAAACAAACAAAACCTCTTAATACATGCATGGAAGGTAACTAGTATTGCTATTCTTTGCTCCACTTTAAGGTCCAAGCAACACACGGACAGTTTGATCAAGTGAAGGCAGAAAATTGGAAATGTAATGATTTTATTGCGGATTTCACTGAACACTTAAAAATGGACGGTGCAACTGGTGATACCTAGTCTAAACTGACTTTTATTTGAACTTTTTGGGGAATAATAGTGATAAAATAGACTTAAAATCAGATACAGAATTGAGATACAAGACAATGACAAAAGGTCAAGCATCTGTGAACGTGGTTAGCTCTGAGCATGATGACCAGCTGGTAGGTACAGAAACCAGTTTCCTTGTATAGCTAACAATCTGTCAATATGGTTGCAGACATTTAGTATCACTGGTAAAAAGACTAAATGTATTAGTTACCAATGTCAAAATCTGATCTATTGTGCAATTGACGCAAATAAAAAGACGTCGTATCATATTTCCATTCTCTGGACTACATCCTCCTGGAAATCTAATAGGACCATGGTCCTGCTACAAGAGATATCCAGTGGGAGTTTGAGAATGAACGCTGAAGAAGAAGAAAAATATCATATTTTCTTTCTCTGGACTACATCCTGTTGGAAATCTTATAGAACCATTATCGTGCTATAAGAGATTCAGTGGGGGTTTGAGAATGAATAGTTTAAAAAAAGATACAGGAATTGGACTATGATTCAAGCAATGATGGACATAGAGATCAATAAGAGATAGGTTTATGTTTCTAGGAGGAAGTGATGAACACCACATAAATAATGGGAGCATGATACTGCCATTGCTAGACAAAATCATCATAAACATTTTTGGAAAGTGTATTCTTCTCTTGGCGTCTTCTGAAAGTTTCAAAGCCCTAATGTTATTGGTTAATGTTTAGTGATTTCTTAAAACAATTACTCACAAAACTAATGATACTAGAAAATAGCATTGCAGTGGTAAACATTTGGTTTAAAAAGGTTTGGCAGCGAAAGTGTTAAAATCAAAAGGAACTTGTAGCATCCATATACAATGGAATCCTGTTATAACGCCTTGGTCCAGACTGACAAAATATGCATGGAATAACATAAATTCTCAATATACAGCACAAACAATATAGAATAAATAAAATTGGGGATTTTGAAAAAAAGTGCCATAGAGGGAAATTTGTTATAAAAGAATGCGTTAGAAAAGGATTCCATTATTTCAAATGAAGCTTTTAACCAAATTTCATTTGTAACCTAGTATTCATGCAAATAAAAAACTTAAATCTCAGCTTTTTAATTGTGATAGTGTAAAGTTTATATAGATTGTGGATGCTCTACCAAAGCTGGTAAAAATTGACCAATACTTGTCAAGAGTCCATATACACCTTGCAAAACACTGGGGTCTCTGGGAAAAAATAAATAAGAAATATGTCATTTGTGATTAAATAATTGAAATTGTGAACATGTGTAAAACTCAAAACAAATCTACCTCAAGTAATCCTTTCTTAAAAAAGGCAAAACATTATTAGAGAAGACATTTTATCCTCTTGAAATATATTATCAATATCTGCAATGGTATCTTTTTTATGTAAAACCACCTTTAGCAGTGGCGAAACAGTGTAAACTTCCTTGGTTTGGACATGTAACAAAACATAGATTACTTTCTAAAACTATTTTTCAAGGAGAAATTGAGAGTAGAAGGGGTGGTTAAGAAAATATTGGATTGATAACATCAAGTAGTGGTCCGGTCATGATACAAATTGCTGAAGACATATCTGGAAGGCTTTTTATGCAGACGTCTCCAATGTGGCACTCTTAAGACCCTGACGAATTAATAAGACTGATTATGGGTCTTATTATAAGTATAATTTTGCAAAAGTGTTATGTCAGTATGCCTTCTGTCTTGTAAAAGAATGTTTCTTTCCCAAGGTCAGAAAAATGATACACTCTATATAGAACAAAAACCACAGTTGACAAACACATGCATATACCATACAATGGCATTGGGTCAAAGGATCAGCAACCAACTAACCTATAGGGTAGGACAAGCAACTCCACCCTCCCAAATCTTCTTAGTCACTTATCATATACAATAGCAGATCAGTGTTGCTATTCTTTGCTTCTCTCATGTAGCAGGAATATTGTCCTACTAGATTCCCAGCAGGATGTGATCCAGAGAATGGAAAGGTGTTGTGTCGCCGTTTTATTTATGCCAATGGTCTGACACATCCGTCTTCTATGGAGCATGTCTTTTCTTCTTTGTTGTGCGCCTTACGGCCAACCCTCTGAAAGCATTCTGCTGACCGCCCTGAGAAGGACGTATGAGGGTGTTCTGCGTTGTGTCATGTTTTACAGCAAGCTGCGTTATCTGCGCCTTTCGACCTGACACATTCGTCTTCAGCCAGCAAATTTTTGGGCTGGGTTGGCATTCCCGTATCTTTGATCCCTAGTACTTGGCCAGGCTACAGCAGGGTTGCTGCACTCCTGTTTCCAGGCCCACTGTGTGGAAGTGTACTGAGGGTCTTGGCCAGCTGTGGTTCACTGACCCTGATGCTCGACCAGCTATGGAGCGCCGGCCGGTGCACTCTGGTGTGCATGTCATCTCTGGACCCAAGCATGTCTTTTAAAACCTAAGGGATGGGACAACCAACTACACCCAAAATTTCCTTATTGTCTCTACAACATGTATGGTAGTTGACATTGTTGCTATTCTTCTTCTTCAGCGTTCATTCTCAAACTCCCACTGGATATCTCTTGTATCAGGACCATGGTCCTATTAGATTTCCAGAAGGATGTAGTCCAGAGAATGGAAATGCGTTGTGTTGCCGTTTTATTTGCGCTAATGGCCCGAGACATCCGTCTTCGGCGGGGTTGCTATTCTTCGCTCCCCTTTTGGGTCCCAGCAACACACAGACAAGGTGCAGTTGGTCCTGAAAGTATTTGCTATAATGACAAACACTTTGTTGGATGTCAACATGAAGTATTTGGTTCAAGAGTTTAAACCTGCAAAGTGGCAATATCATAAAGAAATTACTCCAGAGCCTCCTACTTCTATTCCTGTCAGTTCCCTGTGGAACATAGGGCTGTAACAGTTGCTCTAACAATTTCTGTGGCGTCTTCTCCAATTGTGCCCATGAGGCCCCAATCTTTTGTAATTTGTTCAACTGTCAGCAGTATATAATGCTTCAAGAAAAAACCTACTCAGAGGGAGGAATCTAGGATTTGGAGAGACTTTTGTTTCTTCTATAACATATTTTTTTACAAACAATTTTATTCGAGTTTTTTTCCCCTATCCTATGAGTTATGTTCCTTCCTCTAAGTTTTGTTTCTTCCGTATGTAAATCAGATGTTGATTCAGGCAGACGGGTACAAAACCACATCCTCAGATTACTCAAAGTGATACTTGAGGACCTTTTTCAGACCTGCAGTACTACATACTATGTGCAGAATTTTAAATTATGTGTGAGAACATACAGCTTAGAGGGAAAATTGCCTATATGTCTCCTATTTGTCTACAGAACAGTACAGACCTTTTTTTCAGACTAATGAAAATGATCATGTCCATTTCATACATCCTTAGGTGCTAGAAAATTATGAAAAAGGAATCTTTCCTTAGACCTTTAGCAGATGTATCATTTGCACATGTGCCTTCTTTCAGCATAATACCCTCAGGTACTGTTACCATATTTATTTTTCTGGTGTTTTTTTTGTAAACCACAAATAACAAGTGAACTCGAATCCACTTCGTCTGGGTGGCAGGTGAGTAACTTATCCACTATTTTACAACTCCTATATAACATACCTGTCCTGTGATTTTAGTATTTTCCACCACTCTTCTTCTGCTTTCGTAATTAGGAGAATATTCAACTGTAAATATTTCTCTGTGAACTGTTTGTGAGCCCAGAGCTTATTAGTTTGCAAATGGTTCCAGAGATCATCCTGAATGTCTGAACAAATAAAGCATTGTTTTATAATATCATCCAATATTGCATACCGATGTCTATGACAATAATCTTAACATTTGTAAATGAACTCAAATGATTGAAATGGCTTAACATAGGGTAGGTGAGGACAAGAAGGCACACTTTTCACATTTTAGTGTATTCTGACAACTAGACTTAACTATGAGAGTCCAAACTGCCACCAATGTATAGCTTATCCATCCATCTGACATTAGTGAGGATATTGAAAACATACAGCTACGTGTAGACAGTAAAATAAGATTTTTTGAACATATGTAAGAAAACCATCTTGCCCCATTTAATGGCATAGGCAAAAAGGTGATACAAACCATTATAAAATAGAGGAAAATCGCCACTGTAACAGGTCTAGCAAACCGGCAGTGTGTAAATGTGTGCTTAGAATAAATAGAATGACCTAGTTTTGTAACTTAAAAAAAAGGTTTGAATAAACAATAGTTCGGTAGTTTTGTTTTAAAGCTAATAATGTCTTTGTAAGGTTGGGTGATGGTTATAACCATATATTTCAATATATATATATATATATATATATATATATATATATATATATATATATATATATATATAATATCGGTCTCTTTCATTTTTAGATCGGCAGCAGTAACTTCCTTATGATATCACATTTTTATCATACATTTTGAATTGGCCACTTTACACCAAATCACATTTTTAGCAACTATTAGAAATTCTGATGAAAAAAAAGAAAGTAGCCTGACAAGATGTGCTTAAGATCTTAACAACACAACATATATTTCAGTTTAAAAATATAAAAAAAATCACAATATTAATGATAACAGCAGGCAGAGTGTTAGATGTTGAAAAAAAAACTGAGATCAAACAGTAAAAAGATATTTTTCCGTACTGTTGAAAATTGACTCGTCCTTGATCTATCAAACTTCGTTGTGTGACAGAACGGAATGTTGCCACCAGACATAGTCATGTGTGCTACGAAAAAAAACGCATAGGTTCGGAAAAAAACTTGCTGCGCCATCTTACCCCCCCACTACCCTATACCTTTGTTGTTGTTTGACTGGAATTGTGGGTTTAGTTGTTTGCTGCAGACATCTCCATCCCAAAGAATGACATGTAAATGTCTTACTCTATCTGAAATTGGTTGTGTGGTCAATTGCCCTCATGAAACGTCTTTGTTTTTGGGAATTCAGGCGGTGGTGGTATTCACAGACAAGCATTCCCCGGTGACAAGCACTCTAGAGGCATGTCTTGATCCTTCATTCTATGGCCGAGTATATTCTGTGACAGTCTCACATCCTGCATACTATGCCTTCAAGATTCTCCCGAGCATTGAGTTTCCAGATTTCCCATGAGTTTTCTTGACCCTGCTTCCAGTATCTCAAGATTAGGACATGTTCTGACTGTGGGTGCAATATCAGTTTGCAAGACACTCTCACTGCAGCTGGAACATTAGGCAGGGCACTGAAGAGATGTTCCTCCTCACCATTCATGATCCTTGGTGAAGGTATCGAGATTAGACAAGAAAATGTGGAAGACAAGAACAGAGAAATAATGGAGAGACTTGGGTATGCCGACAAGCACTCAGTCACTCCCATAGCAAGCTTTGTTTGAAACAGTGATATCTTGTGAAGGTGTTGCTATGGGTGCATATGCCTTTGATGCAAGAAGCTTAGTATCAGCCGGACAGTAGCTTCCACAGCAATCTGCTGCACCTGGACTGTGAGAGTCTGTTGTTGAGCCCTTCACAAAGTCCTTGACTGTAAGCGGGACATCCAGTCCAGACCCTACATGTTACAACCACCACCCTATATCATTGTAAATATTTGCAGTTCTCTCCAGAAAAAAAGTATAAAGAAAACTCAGAAAATACTTAAGAGATGTTAATAAAGGTACATAGTACAGAATGGGCATGTTATAAATATGGCCTTATTTTTACATAAATATGCTACTAATGAAACACACCATATGACCCCAATATTTACTGTATTTCAACAATATGCAAGAAATATAACTTAATTGTTTTGTGACTTTAGAACTTGCATCTAAAGAAATGGTGAAGTAATATTTAAGAAAATGAAAAATGGCTAAACAAACCTAGACGCATATCTGTGAATAACCATGGAGTCATATGTTGATCTCTTTGTGATGTATACATGTCTAGGACAGGTGGTAACTCTCTGTATTTTGCTGAAAATAATTTGGTTGAAATTTTTCTGCAACATTTTTTTTATTCCTAAACATTAATGCACAAGTATGATCTATAATAATTTTAGCTACTAAAAATAGAGTAACCAGCAAACAAATAAAACAGTCCCTGAAAAAAAAAATAGGAATGAAAATTAATGTAATAAAGTTAAACATCTGTCATCAGCACTACATGATTGGTTCACTTTGATTTTATACTGGATGAGGAATTAAACATCACTCTCAACCCTCCCTTGTCCTCTCTAACAATATGCATAGCAGGTAGAAATTTCATTATCTTTTTACTCCCTTTTCAGTCCTAACAACACATTAACAAATATATAAAGATAAGTAAAGCCCTTTGTCATATCATTGTTACACAAAGAGGAATATAGCACTAGGTCCATGTTTTTCTGACATCAACGGTTCATTAGGGGGTGATGTGATCAGCCTCACGTTGACAAAAGGGTTCACAATGTCAGTGAATGACAACCGGAAAGAAGGCGAAAGAGCCTGGGTCCAACTCTTCAATCGAGTTCTTCTTAAACCAGAACCAGACTTGGAGATCTTCTTCTCGTTCGCAGTTTGACATGTCTACACAGCAAGTTCTGTTTTCTTAATAAATGCTGCTGTATTTGAAAGCTCCTCAGTGCTCCCATACATCTTTCTGTGGATATCCATCTCTGTGGGTCAGTGTTCTTCCCTTAACTGGTTTAGTGTATTGCAGGATATGTTCAGTGGTATGTGCTGCCTGCCCAAAAGGGCACGGCTTGGAGATGAGAAACAGTTCAGTACCCAATTGGCACAGGCACAATACGTCTAATTACACAGGCCAAGTTCACTGGCTGTGGAACGCCTCATGCAAGATAGACGTGAATGAAAATCATCTCAGGGAATAGTCAAATACACACCTGCTGCTTGTTGACAGATATGCAGGCTGTCACAGGCTAGGAAAGCCCACTACCCGAATTAAAGGCATGATGAAAACGGATGTGCTGGGTCTTGGATGTCGGGGTCACAGAGTGAGCCAACAGAGGTGCAAATAACACAGTTCTACTGTGGAACTAGCAGAACAGCGTATTTCACGCTCCCCGGCAGTAATCGCACGATTTTTCTTAGTGGGTAACAGAGAGCGAACGCAGAAGAAAAGAAAGACCTGTGTCGACCCAGAGGCTAGTTGTTGTTAAAAACAATTCTCCTTTTCTCCTTCAACTGGATATCTTCTTCCGCATTCATTCTCAAACTCCTGCAGATTTGCAGGATTTAGTCCAGAGAACGACGAAGTGCATTGTGTCATTTACAGCTCATCAGTGATATATTTTAATCTGACACACCCAACTTCATCATGACTTCTGGATCACTTTGACTCTCTATGGGATGGGACAGTCAACTCCACCTCAAAACCTCCTTAGTTGCCTTCTGTAACATGCCTGGCAGATAACAGTGCTGCTATTCTTGGCTACCCTCCCTGCCCCCGGCAATACACAAGCAAACTATATATCAAACCATGGACCATCTAGCTAGGAAGAAAGTTGATTCCGCTAGCCACGGCCTTCAATCTATTTGCCACATTATCATTATTAGCACCCTACACAATTAATGATGATTAAGCTTGGTCTAAATCTTAACCGCTCATGAAATATAATATCATAACTTATCCTTAGGTGAAAATAATTTTCATTGAGAACGAATAGAATAGTTTATATCATAAGACAGTTACTCTCAGTCTTCTTGATGAAGCATATCCACAGAATCAGAGTATATACCTGTGGGTCAATAGGGAATGATGTGAAAAATGGAGGAGCAGTATTATATATATACACACAGTGACTGAAATGCAAATGCTACTGACCAAACTAAGCAAACATCATAAAGTAGCTATTCAGTGGATACCATCACATTGTGGAATACCTGAAAATGAAAAAGGAGATCATCTGGCTAAGGAGGGAGCTGCTGATGATCAACCAGATACGCCAATAACATACCATCAAAAGAAATAGATGATCAAAGCAATTAGAAAGCCAACACCAACACAAAGTTACTACCAAATTATGAACAGACCAGAACAAATTGTCCTTCTGCACATCATAACAGGACACAACCATCTCCGCAGCCACATATATACAAAGATCAAGATTGGTAACAGCAGAGCATATTCTTCAGGAATGCACAGAATATGAAAATGCTGAGGCAAAGTATGCTGACCTAGAGAAAGAACAGTATAAGAAAAACTTGAGACTCTTGAACAAGCAAACAAAATTATTAGATGTTTAATTTATGTTAAATTATTAGTACTTATTAGATGTCCTCTCAGGAAAGATCTAGATATCACATAATTAACATCTGACTAGGACTTTTCTTTTGCATTCGTTCTCAAACTCCTGCAGGATACAGTCCGCAGAACGGAATGCGTTTTGTCAAGGTTTTATTTGCTGCAATATCTGTGCATGGGTTCTGGATCACTTTAACCCTACATGAGATGAGACAGCCAACTCGACAGCCATAATCTCCTTAGTCGCCACCTAAGACATGCATGGAAGGTAAACAGCATCACTATTCTTTGTTCCCCTAACGGGCCCCTGCAACACTCGTATGGTTGGGACTTTGAGTTTGAAAACTCTTGGGTGCCTGATGGAGCGCAGAGTGGAACACTTATGGGAATGTTACCTGTGTTTTAATACTGGTTTCTCACCTGTGTATTGCCGGGCCTGAAAGGGGTGCAAAGAATAGCAACATTGTTTACCATCCATGCATGTCATGGCCTAAGGAGATTATGGGGGCTGGAGTTGGCTGTCCCATCATGAAGGGTCAAAGTGATCCAGAACCTCATGTACAGATATTGCAACAAAGCTGTAAACCTTGTCAAAATGCATTCTGTTCTCCGGACTATATCCTGCTAATCTGCAGGAGTTTTAGAGAAATGCATAAGAAAAGTCTCAGGTAGGTGTTGATTATGTGATCTTTCCAGAGTGGACATCGAATAAGTAGTTATTTTTGGGTGGAGTTGGCTGTCCCATCTCATATAGTCAAAGTGACCATGCTGAACTCAGATATGTCAGGCCAAAAAATGCAAATATCACAGCCAAGCTGTAAATCATGACACAACTCACACCATTCTCCAGACTACATCCTGCTAATCTGCAGGAGTTTGAGAACGAATGCAGAAGAAGCTGGTTCTAATCAAGATGTACTCTGTTATTCCTATAAATATATAATACCTTTGGAAAAGTAATCTGCTTCCTGCTCCAGTTCAGTAAAAGCTGTCAGCACAAACTCTACAATCCTTTTGGCTCTATACATCACTTCCATCAATGTACTCTCTAGAAATAAAGAAAGAGTATTTTATTAAGCAATATCACTACTTACATTGAGCATACTAAGTTGACATATGGATGTGCATAGAAGAAAAGTAGTATGGTTATTCAATGCAGTGAGTCCATTCATATACGTCTCTTGGATATTTCACCTATAGATTATACCCCAACAAATAATATGGACAAAGCTACAGAACGCATTTTTCATGACCAAAGAGCACTTGGACAGAAAAATGGAATTCAAATCAGAATTGGAAATGGCAAAATCTTTGTGAACTTTGATTTCAACCACTTGGTCATTTGAGAAACCATCTTTCCACATAGAAATTTGCATAAAGTCATATGGTGTTCATCAGATGGACACAGAAAACCAAATTGATTATCTTATAATAGACACGAATTGGAGACGATGTCTGCAGAACATGAGGAGCAGATGGTGGACCAGATCATCATCTTCTAGTAGTAGAGACCATCAGAATATGATTGAAGACAGCCAGAGACAAAGCCATCTGCCCATATGTTGTCAGCACGAAAGGAGAGCAAAGAATGGGAACACTGTGACCTGCCATGCATGTCATAAGATTTGGGGGTATAGTTGGCTGTCCAGTTCCATAAGTCAAAGTAACCAAGAATCCACATGTGAAACCAAAGAATACAGAGATTTTAGCTATGATGTAAATCATAACCCAACGCATTTCATTCTCTAGACTACATTTTGCTAACCAGCAAGAGTTTAAGAACAAACACGGAAGAAGATGATGAGACACAGCAGATAGAACAATGCTACAATAACACACACACAATTTCACAAAGCCATGTTAAGTTATACCTTATATATCAAGAACAATTTATAGATTATAGAACCCAGAGGAAGTGTGAAATACTTTCAACATGCATGACAGGTCACTATTCTTACTTCCTGTTTAGACCTCTGGTAAATGTGGGTGACAATTTTGAGGGTATGGGGTTCTAAAATAATACCTAACTTTGAAAATTTGTGTACCCATGTATCTATAGAATGTTTTTGGTTAAGCGCAAATGATGTAATATTTTCTGTCTTTTGGTCTTGTTTTATGTAGGACACAAAAAAAACTGAGGCAAATATCATAAAAAGCCCAACATAAAAACAAAAAAATCACTATTCTAATCGATGATCAACAACTTAAACAGGTGAAAGAATTCACGTATCTTGGAAGTATCTCATATCATCAAATTGGAAAAAACACCAAATAAATCCAAAATAGATGCAACATAGCATACCAAATCTTTGGGCAGATGTCTCCTATTTTCAAAAACAAATATGCATGCATGAACACCAAAACTGCACTATATAAAACGATCATTTTACCATCACTATGCTACCACTGCCACACATGGACACTAACAAAATAATCCAAAATAAAACTTATTACAACAGAAATTACTTTCTACATAGAATTCTCAGAGTAACAATAAAAGACAGAAACAAGAGCATCAGAAGACTAAGAAACACAATGTCAATCCTGGATTACATCAGAAGACAACACATTAAGTTGTTTCCACATGCTTCCAGACAGTGCCCCTCAAAAAGCATTACTATACAGACACGATTGATACAAAACCAGGGGCAGAACATGCAAATAATGGATAAGAGAAATGAGAAGTCAACGAAAACAAACACATATGAAGCACACAAAAAAGCTATCACCAGTAAACTATCCCTGTCGCTGCAAGGCATAATGGGGTATAAAGTGGAACAAAAATTTACAATTAGAATTATTCAAGAAACGCTGGGTTCATTACAATAAAGAAATGCAATTAATAAAACCTTATTTTTCATTTCCTTAGAATGTGCTTATATCTGAAGTTTTGTTTCTTTTGTAAACTTGACTGTGTTTTGTTTTGTAACTCATACAGAGGTCCACAGAGTTTTTCTTCCGCTGTTGTTTCTCTGTTGTTTCTATTTGCATCATCATTTCATATTCAGGGCATTTCTGAAATTAATGCTCTGCTGTCTGAATTGCCTGTTCACATGCACACATGACTGTGTTGCCCATCTTGAATTTTGTGATGGTATCCACTGCATAGCTACTTTATATGAAGAAATTCATATCAGCGTATGACCCCCCCCCCCCGACAGGAGAACAAGGAAAAAGAGGAGTCTGGGTAATATTACCTTTAAATCTCCAACTGTCAATCATTTGTCCAGAGACAGTATAAATAAATGATACGAATGTATTATCATTCTTCAACGTAATCGCTGCAAATCAGGAAAAGACATGTCATAGAACGTGTACAACATCCAACGGAAACTGGAATTCTCTTTATTCGTATCTGCTTGGATAAATTTATGTATAGGTACAGGGAGATTATTTCTAGATTGCTTAGGTCTGGTAGTTTTCTAGATTGGAGCTCTTGACAGGTGCTAATTCTGCACCTGTCACGAATACTACAGGCTGTGCTTGGTTCCCAAGCAGTATTTGGTTTTTCCCTTAAATACCTGGATTTCTGCATTGTAATTAGGACAGAATTTCCCAGTGGATACTTTGTTTGTATCTCTAACATCGTGTTTGGGTATGATATTGTGTATTATTGGATAATATATATGTATAGATTCCTGTTCCTCAATTTATTACAGCATTATTCTCTGCTGATCCACACACACTCATCCATATGTTTTGTGGATATTCATTATCCAAGGACAGAGTTACTATCTTACATTGTATACTTCTTCTTCTTCAGCGTACATTCTCAAACTCCTGCTGAATTCTCTTGTAGCAGGACATGTCCTACTAGATTTCCAGCAGAATGTAGTCCAGAGAATGGAAATGCGTTGTGTCGCCGTTTTATTTGCGCCAATGGCCCGACACATCCGTCTTCGGCGGACACTGTATACTATTCTGTTCATTCCATTCACCTCAGTCATGATATGAATAGATAATCCACTATCCAAAGGATTTGTTTTAGTACAGGCTTTAGGGGGTTGTCAACTTCAACATGTCTGAGATTTTTCTTATTGAGTCATTTCACCTAAAGGATAAAGTTACTTCTTTTCAGTTAATAACCCCCATACCAGCAACATAAGCTTGTAGTAGCTCACACTCACTTGATACTGCCAGTCACTGGACACAAGGGGTATTTCAGCACAAATATCAATGACGCCTGATATCCCTCCTGGACTACATCCTGCCAGAGGCATCAACATCAATTTGGTCAGCGACTGCTTATTCGTCCAGAAAAGTTCTGGCTTATATTGCAGCTAACACTCCATATCTGGAGGCTGTTCCACTATCCACCACCTGTGGATGCACTGGTAGTGGTCGGTAGTCCCCCAAGACCTAGTTTTCTCAGTATGGCGAGATTCTTCGTTTTTTTCTTCAGCGTTCATTTTCAAACTCCCACTGGATTTCTCTTGTAATTGGACAATGGACATATATGTTTTGCAGTCGAATGTAGTCCAGAGAATGGAAATGCATTGTGATGCCGTTTTATTTGCACCAATGGCCTGTCTTCGGTGGTGTATGGTTAGCTTTCTCCTGGCCTTTCTTGTTGTTGATTGACTCCACCAGTCCCCTATTGAGTTACTTAGTATGCACGCATTAGAATATGTTTGCGATTCCAGTCAGTTTCTACAACTAATACAGCTGAAGTCTTAAAGTGTAAACAGAAAGTCTTACCTGATATCTGATCAAGTTGTGGTCTTAAAGTGTAAACAGTAAGTCTTACCCAATATCTGATCAATTTGGGGTCTGAAAGTGTACACAGAAAGTCTTACCTGATATCTGATCAGGTTGTAGTCTGAAAGTGTACACAGAAAGTCTTACCTGATATCTGATCAAGTTGTGGTCTGAAAGTGTACAAAGAAAGTCTTACCTGATATCTGATCAAGTTGTGGTCTAAAAGTGTACACAGAAAGTCTTACCTGATATCTGATCAAGTTGTAGTCTCTGAAGCACATCTAGTAAAATCTGATGAGATCTCAAACATGTAAGGGCAGAAACACGAGATCTTAATTCTTCACTTATCTCCTCCTAATATAGTGTACAAAATCAAAAGTCATATTAAAAACATGAATTTGTGGGGGAAAATGTATTAGGAGCCTTCTTCTTCAGTGTTCATTCTCAAACTCTCGCTGGATCTCTGTCCTACTAGATTTCCAGCAGGATGTAGTCCAGAGAATGAAAATGCGCTGTGTCGCCATTTTATTTGCACCAATGGTCCGACACATCTGTCTTCGGCGGGTATTAGGAGCCTGCTTCTACCTTTTTTTTAAAAAGCAGTTTTCATCATATAACTTAATGTAGTCTTCTGTCCACTTTGTTGTTCTATTCTGTGTTTGTTTGTCCACATTTTGATAAAAACCTTATTTGGTTGAAATGATAATTCCATGTATTTATTTCACGCAAAACGGCTATTCAACCCATTATATATTTGTTCTCATATATTTATTTATCATATGGTGGACACTTTTACTGTAGTCTCTATTCAAATATTCCTTGAAAAAAAATTGTCACAGTAAAGTCATAGTTCAGTTTGGCTTAATTGTTCAAAAGAATTTTCCAATATGTACTCCATCTCTTTCAACTATGCAACATGCTATTTTTCAAGAGCTTTGCTCAGAACATGTAATTCTGTAGTTCAAGAAACAATCTCTAGGAATTTTCAAAAATGCACTAGTTAGCTAGCCATCACTTCAGACACGTAATCTTAGAAATCCAAGACAGCACAGAGATCTCCATAATAATGAGAATAAAATGTTTTTAATAATTTATTATTTAACATTTGATGGGATAGATTCTAGTGAACTCGCCTCACAAATACAACTTGGCAGAACTTTCGTCTGGTTTGAAAGCCAATCATCAACATTGTATGTGCATTGGACATATTAGTGGCAAATAAAAATTCTACAATAGTTCACAAGTTATGTCCGATACAGGATATGTTTCAATAATTTATATAAAATAATCAAAATAGTGAACTAATAATGTAACAAAACTATACAAACTTGTATAATTTTGACTAGGAAACAGACAATAATTTGTACAGTTATCATTTCTAGATGTATTTAAAAGTAATATTCAACTCTTATAAACTTATTTTATATTTCAAACTTGTTTTTTAAACAAAGTGATTAACTCTAACTGTATTTCTTTAGAAAATTCTTCAATCTTTTTTTTATGGAAACTAAAAAAATGAATATATACCTATGTGCTTCATTCCGATCAATTATACTTAGTTTTCAATTAATCAATCAAGTGCCATGCCATGAGTGGCGTAGGTGATCATACTTCTCCACAACTCTCTGTCTCTTGTGTTGTCAATAAGTTCAGTTGGTGACTTCTTTTTGTGCCACAGTGACAACCCATCCAGAAAATGATGTTAAATGTTGCCACGGTACTTGACTTTATCAGCTTAATTTAATTTTGCATATTTGGTAGCAATACTGCATTTTGGCGTATTTCTTTGAAACAAGCATTACTTTCTTCTTGTTTAGACTGAGGCCTTTGTTTTGACTTTCTTGTACTACTGTGTCTAACAGGGCTTGAAGTTTGTGTTAACTCCCTTCAATCAGAACTGTATTATCAGCATATCTTAGATTATTCAGATTGTAACCAACTGCTATTCCTGGCATGTTTATCTGTTTCCCATAATATCTTCTGTATACAGGGAGAAAAGATCTGGTGAATTTACAAATCCTTGTCTATCCATACCCATCTCTATCTTTTGGAATTCTCCTACATTACTATCAACCCTCAACACAGATGTATGTTTCCAATACATATTTCTTACTATCTTTAGTTCTTTCCCATCAAAATTGAGTTTTTCTAACATTTTTCTCATTTCTGAATACTTCACCTTGTCAAATGTTTTACTATAATCTATGAAGCACAAGTACAGGTCAGTTTGTACTTCTATTGCTTTCTCCATCAATTTTCGTATTATATATATGGCATTTCTTGTGCCTTTTCCTTTTACAAATTCACATTGCACTTCTGCAATGTCTGGTTTTAATTTTCCTCTTATTTATCTCATGATTATATAAAGTAGGATCGCCCGTGTGTTGCCGGGGCCCGAAAGGGGAGCAAAGAATAGCAACACTGTTTACCTTCCACGCATGTCGTAAAAGGCGACTATGGAGGTTATGGGATGGAGTTGGCTATCCCATATAGGTGACCCAAAGCCATGCTGAAGTCGGATGTGTCAGGCAGAAAGGCGCAGATATTGAATCAATGCTGTAAACCATGACACAACGTATTCAGTTCTCCGGTCTACATCCTGCAGGAGTTTGAGAACGAACGCAGAAGAAGAAGATAAAGTAGGATCTTGGTCATCTGGCTGATTGTACGGTGGTCTTCACATTCTACTGCACCAGGTTTGTTATACTCCCCCAGTTTTTCTAATGTTAATTCAATGTAAAAATGAAATATTAGCCTTTAACTTTCTTCTTTGTTCCATCAAATTTAATATATCTTCTGTCATCCAATTTTTCTTTGCTATATGTTTATTAAGTGGTAGGATCTCTGCAGATGTTTGCTGTATCAATTTTTTAACATCATCCACTGTTCGTCGATGGTTTATGTTTTCTCTATGGCATTGTACCTGTTCTCTATTGTTATATTGTACTGTGCTTGTAAATCTTTGTGCTTGTTAATAGATTTACATCTGGGGTGTTTTTTCCCTGGTAGTTCTTAATCTTTTTTATCGTATACTTAACTTCCCCACAGAAGAAACATGGTCATTAATTGCAGTCTGCTCTTGTGCATGTTCTGACAGATCTCAATGAGTTATTGAATCTTTTATTGACAATAATATAATCGATCTGGTTGTGAGTCTTGTTATCTAGGCTTCTTTATGTCCATAGTCATCTAGGATGTTGATAGAATCATGTATTTCCTATTATCATGTTAGAATTAGTTTTACCAACTCTCTTTTTTTTTTACTTCTTCTTTAGGGGTGCAAAGGGAACGCATTGCTCTAGGCGGACCCAGGGTTAGCAGATAACCAAGATCCCAAATGTACCTCCACGCGGTGCACCCTGGAAACAGAAATACAGCAGCTCGAGCTGATTCTGGCCAAATCATTTGGGGATCGTGTCCGAGAATGTGGAGGTAGCAGATGGAAAGAGATTTGACTGCACAAGAGACAGACAATATCTCCGACACCACCAGCATCACCACATATAGCGACACTGTCGACATACAGTGAAGCAAGTCAGTCCAGTCCGAACATTGGAGGGGCGGCCAATGTAAAATGCACGTAAAGATAGATGCATGGCGAGAGACAAATAGATTTCATACCGAGTACAATGAAACAATGAAATGGCAGAACAGCGCTAGAGGGCAGCGCGAACTGCAAATAGAAAGTGAAAAGTCCCTAGGAAAGGGGAACTACAAGCTCCGTCAGCTCGAGACGAGCTTCTAGTTACCTGTGTTCCTTACAGGCAGAGACCCAGACCCATCCATTGGCGTTTGGTAAAGCAAGAAGACCTAACCCAACTCTAATGTCGAGCCTTCCTAAACCGGAAATATGCTCGCGAAGAGAAAGGGTTCCGTACTCAGGCACAAAAGGGACAACGATTTAGCCCTGGCCCAACTCTACTGTCAGGTTTTCCTACACCGGAAATACACTTGAAGAGAGATAGGGTTCAGTACCTGATGGGCTCAGGCGCTATTGGGACAAGGACGCTCAGCTCGAGAACGCCTTGCTCTCAAACGCGTGGTGTGAGACTCGAACTTGGACAAGGGGTACACGATGTCGGTGAATGACACCTCGGCTAAGAGGGCGAAAGAGCCAGGGTCCAACTCCTCTGTTGAGTTCTTCCCCTTAAGGAACCAGGCTCACGGATGAGAAACGGTTCAGTACCCAATGGGCACAGGCACAGCACGTCCAATTACACGAGGCAAGTTCATAGACAGTGGAACACTTCGTTCGAGTCAGACGAGAGCAAAAAAATCGTCTGGGCGAAGAGTCTCCACTACGCGTGCCTGGAGACAGATATAGAGGCTGTCACAGGCTAAGGGTAGCCCACCCGAATTGTCAAAGCATGCCGAAATCGGATGTGCTAGGCCTACAAGGCGCATAACGGTGGCACAACGTAATCACGCTCCCGGTGGAAATCGCACGGATATCCGTGATGGTTACAATGGAGCGAACGAAAAACAAACAAACAAACTTCTTCTTTAGAAGTTTAGTAGCAGTAGAAGTATCTATATTCAACACTTCTTCTTCTGTATTTGTTCTCAGACCTGCAGATTAGCAGGTTATAGTCTGAAGAAAAGAATGTATTGTGTCATGGTTTACAACTTAGCTGCACAATTCATGCACATCTGAGTTCAGCATGTGGTTTTGGGTTACTTTGACTCTCTACTGGATGGGACAGCGAACTCCACCCCAAAACCTCTTTAGTCGTCTCCTACGACATGTGTGTGAGGCAACAGTCTTCAATTGTTTGCTCCCATTTCAAGCCCATCAACTATATAATTACACCCATTTGTAATTATATTTATTTAGTAACTAAAAATATGTAGTTGTACCTGAGCACACAGTCTATCCAGAAACTTTTGTGCAGGATCAGCTGCAGACACATTTTTTACTGGTCTTGAAGTAGACAGCCTGTTTCGAAGTGACCTATTTGCTGTAACCAGCTTGACTAATTTACTAGGAAGTTTTAGGCTTTTGCTGAAAAAATATAATTTAATAATGAAAAATCATTTCCTGTTAGTTCACTTGCAGCAAACTTAATTGTTATATACTTCAAGTATTGGGATGACAGTATAAGTAATCAAAGCAAACAGAATAGCTGCTTTCGAAATGAGATGCTACAGAAGAATTTTACATATACGATAGACAGCTAAAAAGACAAATGAAGAAGTTCAATAAACGTCGAAGAGGGCTGGCTCCTTAACAACATCTTAACAAGAAAGCTGTGTTTTTGGTCATATAAAGAGACATAACAACATGGAAAGATTAAAATACTGAAGGCTGAACGGCAACGGGGGCAAGAGGGTGCCCAAGACGACTATGGTGAAGTGATATATAAGATTGCTTAAACGTGCCTTTAGCTGCAGCAGGTCAATTCGCCCAGAATTGCAGAGTTTTCAGAGAATCCATAAGGAAGACCATGTTCTGGAAAGAATATGTCACATGAGAAATGTAATCACAACTATTTCTCTAATGTAAAGGTAATAGGAATTATGAACCAGCATCATATCGCACAATTTTCTGACAAGAGCCCAGCTGCCCAGTCAGTGGTTGATCAGAAATTGCCTGACCACACTTTCTCAGTAGTGATGGCACATTTTTTTGTACTTTCTCAGATTATGTACCCTACTTCATGGTGGCTGGATGAACCACTGAGTAATTTTCATTTCTCAGCAACACAACACATTTCCATTTTCTGGACTACATCCTGCTGGAAATCTAGTTAGACCATTGTCCTGATACAAGAGAGATCCAGTGGGAGTTTGAGAATGAACGAAGATGAAGAAATAAACCTGGCAGCAAAAACTGCAAGGCACGTCAGATTTGGATACTCATGACATATGGTTACATATTGCCATAGGTTGCTTTCTTGAATCATTTAATGTTAAAATAAATGGTAAACAAAATGCTAATCCATACTGATTCTACCAGGTAAAATAGATCCATCTAGATTTCTAAAAATACAGCACAGACCCTAGCTTCTAAATAAAATTATTATCTAATCCCTTTAGCTGTGAGCAGGTAGCTCTTGACACATGATTATGATGAAAATAATCCCTTTAGCTTGATTCTTGATTAGGAACAAGCGTCACAGCACTGGGGGCATTCCCATTTATGCTCTGCTTGCCGTTCCGTCAGCCATCTAAAAGTGTATAAGCTCAGTGTCCCAGTCAGTTGCTGATTACGCGTTCTTCTGATCTTTCCGGAGAGGGAGCACTTTCTTCCATCACCTCTAGTCACTCCCATTTCTACGATTCTCTGAATATGTACATTGTCATGTTCGACTTCCTCCTCTTTAGCTGTGAGCAGGTAGCTCTTGACACATGATGATTATGAATAAACCGTTTAGCTATGAGCAAGTAGCTCTTGACACAAGATGATGATGAAATAATCCCTTTAACTGTGAGCAGGTAGTTCTTGACAGCCTATGGTCTTTCTGAAAAAAAGCACAAGTTCTTCTCAGTTGAGTAACTGAGGTGGCGCCCAAACTTGTAAAAGGTTTTCTTGTCTCATAGGCATGATTGCATTAAGGGTGTTCATGTTTAGTCCTCGTACACTCTTCTGCGTTGATTCTCAAACTTTTGCAGAATATCAAGATGTAGTCTGGAGAACAGAATGTGTTGCTGTGTGTTTTTTTTTAGCCTGCAATATTCCTCTTCTTCTGCGTTCACTTTTAACCTTTAGAACGCGTGCGGCAATTTTATTTACCGACGTTTCCCCTTTTCTGGTTAGCAAGGGGCGAGTATATTTGCAGCCATAGACCGCAGTTGCTAGGTACGCTTCAATCAATTAAAAATCTCCAATATTTAATTTTTTTTCCACCAGATTTGTTAAATCTGCCATTTTATTCAATTGACTACCTTTTCCAGCAGTTTTAGGGCAACCATGTGCCTAATGTCATGTAAATATCGATATTTTTGTAACATATTGATAATCTGAAACAAAAGCACCGCCATGATGGTAAATAGCTGTTTTATAGATGTATATTTTATCGAATTTTCATTAAAATTATTATGGATTGTGATTCAAATGATTATTTATGGAGAGATAAGTCATTTCCACACTTGAAAATGAGTTACACCACACATATCTAATTTGATGTTAAAACATCAACCAAGTTAGAACAATACATTTCTGGACTAGATCTAGGTTTATAGAAGGATTTTAAGATATACCTGAAGGTGTAATCCTTGTAATCCGTGAAATTATAATGATTAATCCGTGAATGGCATGCTAATTAGGTCTATCTTGTACTGTTTCCACTCTGGAATATTTAATAAACTTCGTGCAATTGTATTTTCGTTTTAAAAGTAAAAAATCACTGGGTTTTTGTGGAAATTGTCTTTGAGACTGTTTTACATGTCTTGTATCACACACACAAACAAAACCTACAACAATGTATGCAGAATTCAATTCTTTATTTATATGTGCAAAAATTATTTAAATATCTCTAACAACAAAAATATTATCATGATTTCAAAACAGTCACCAACTATTATGTAACATTTCCAAAATTAATTCAGCGGCAGGACAGAAATTATGTAAATGTAAACACAGCGTTCTACAGATTCAACTCCTGCAGATTAGCAGGATGTATTCTGGAGAATGGGATGAAATGTGTCATGGTTCACAGCTTAGCTGTGATATCTGTGCCTTTCAGCCTGACACATCCAACTTTAGCATTGTTGCTATGTCACTTTGACACTATATAGGATGGAACAGCCAACTCCACTTCAAAACCTCCGTAAACAGCATTGATATTCTTTTCTCCCCTTCTGGTCCAAGATGGCGACGAGAACATATGGTCATATATAATCAGGTGTTCCTCCTGAAAGTAACGGCAAACTACTGGAGTATTGTCCCAAGAATTTCCTTATGGATGCACATATCGCTAGAGGAAGTGGGACAACTTGTCAAAGACTGTTAGAATTTAAGAAGATTCACAAGGAAGACTACATTCTGGAAAGAATATGTTATATGACTAACCCCTTTCGGGCTTCGACAACACACAAGGGCATGTGATATTCATCTTCAGTATGTCAGTTTGGGCCACTTTGGTGGCTTTAGAGTAGGTAGACATTATTATTAGTAACCTCTTATGACATTCATGGCAAGTCAGAAAATTATTATTTTTTGCTATAATTTTGGATCCCAGGAACACGTGGATTCATCCAAATCTTTAACAACACAAAAGAGACCTATCATGATTTCAGCACATACATGAAATCCATAGTGAACTTGGTCAGCACATGCATTGATCCTATTAACAGAACATATAAATGATATTGCAGTAATTTATATGACAACACAGTCATTTTAATGTGCACACACAGATATTTAAATTATCACATACCCATGTTTTTGTAGACTAAATTCTGATGAAGGTAAATCTGAATACGATTCAGGAAAAGTCTTTGGAGACTGATTTCTTTTTAAAGAATCTGCGTGACAGTTTGAAGTGCGAGGGGAATGATCACATATGCTTTTCAAATTAGAAATCGAAGAATAATTTGAATTACTGTCTGGTGTTGCATTTGTCTGATGTAATCTATCTGCAAATCTCGTTTCTCCAGGACAGTCTCTGTTGATTAAACATGAAGCAGATGAACTGTTTTTGGTGCTGTCAATTTTAGAGTTGCTAGAATGACCAACTGAGCTTGTATTTGTATCTGATATTTGAGATCTCTTGTTATCCCCACATAAAATGCTTGGAATAGTCTTATATGTTTTATTATCCTTGGATGCATTAGCTTTTACTTCAATAACTGTAGAACTGTTATGACGCAAAGGATGACTTTTTGCACGTTTTGGAAATCCCTTATTGTCACTAGTTTTGAAAGGAGCTAACATGTGTGCTGGTACATGACAAGTCTTCCCACTAGAAGGTTTATGTGTTGAAGAAGGTCGATAGCTTTTTTGTTTTATATCTTTGTTAATCTTCATAATTACAGAAGAGGGATTTTTCTTGAAATCTGCACATTGATTTTTTGCCAGACTGTTTTCAAGATATGATGATGAAACATTATAATTTTGTTTTGATGAGTTGTCAGATGTTGGTGTAGGCACTGTAGGAGTAGTAGATTCATGAAGGTTACTCTTGGTATCTACAGTTCTTATTGAAGTGGAAGAGTTGGTTGAAAATTCATCATCTGAAGACTTAGATTTATGTATATCGTTTAGGTCTATTTGATTGTTGTTACAGATATTCAAAGCTGTTCTCTCATCTAAGTCTTGTCTTATCTAGACAGATGAAACATTTAGAGAATTGTTAACAAGAAATTTATAAACAGCACTTTTATTCTACAGAAAAAGATGAATATGCAGTGTTTACTAAAAAAAAAATAGCCAATAATTTTAGCATTAACCTCCTTTTTGACACATAGACACAATTCATTATTTCAAAAACAGTTACAAAAATATTCATAAATAATTCATACCTTAAAATAAGTTCAATGTGATCACAGAAATTCTTGTCTACACAGTCCAACTGTGTGTCCTACATAGTGAGCTAATATCCTTGATTGTTTAGCAAAAACTATCCAGAAATAGATGAGATGACCTTTTGAGTAGAATTTTTGTTTTCTTGGACAGGAATTTTTCTTTTGATTGATGTTCAGAACCAAAGAATTCCCAGAAACAAATGCATTGTTTATATAAATATATATATATATATATTCAGAAATAAAATTAGTATATGTTTTAGCTTCTCAACAAACCTCTTCCAACCCGTCTTATCTTTAACGATTGCTTCCAGTTATTTTATGTTTTAACCTTTAGCAAGCCAGATAAATACGAAATGTCTCCCTGTCACCGGATTCTTTTATGAAAATTTGCATTATTGATGGTGACTATTTTGAAAATGTGATAATTTTTTGGTTGTTAGAGATATTTAAATAATATTTGCACATATAAATAAAGAATTGAATTATGCATATATTGGTGTAATTTATGTACATGTGTGTGTGATACCAGACGTATGAGAAAGTGGTAAAGACGTTTTTCCACACAAAAAATATATTTTATAACAAATAAAGAGGAAAAAAATAAATTTAAAAAAAACTTACCTTAGTTATCGAATTCCTTCGCAACACGGTAAACTAAATCACGCAAATCTGTTGTATTTATGTTCTTTCACTGCGAAATTATCAAAATATAGCTGGGAGAAATGTATAAAACATGTAGATTTGCAGTAAAATTGTTCTTTGAGATTAGGTCTAGAGTTCCCCCATCGAGACCAGCACCGTGCAGAGGTGATGGGGCTTAGTTCAGCCATCAGGGGCTGGAAACTAAGACTGGTCGGACAGTCCCACTCGAGCAGGACCATAGTCCTGCCCTAGTAAGCAGAGTGCTGAAGACGGAGGCATCCAGCCAAAAGGCGCACAGATAATCAGGATGCCACGCACATAACACAATGGAAACATGTCTACATCTAGAAATAGTTATGGTGCCTGCCCTGTGGCGGACGTTCAGGCAGGGACGGTGCCGGGCCCTATACCTCGAAAGGGCCCAACCTCAGTTACTGGAAGTCCTTCTCAATTGCCCCGAGGAGCCAGGAGGCAAGGGAATAGAGCTACTGGCCAAACAAACAAACAACCAATAAAAATAATGCACTGGAATGCTGAGGGTGTCAACAGTAAAAGAGATGGATACAGCAAAAAATTGGAACTTGAAAATGTCCTCAGTGAAGAACAAGTTAGTATATGCTGTATCCAAGAAACACACCTCAGCAGCGACATAGCCTTCAAAATCAGAGGCTACCAGTGCTACCGGTCTGACAGAAAGGACAGGCGAAAGGGTGGAATTCTGACACTTGTTAAAAACAATATCAGCGCATGTCAGCTTGAAGTATATATGGAAGGGGCAGAATACCAGATGCTCCACCTAAAAACAGACAGTGCAGAATTCCATCTCCTGAACTACTACTGCCCAAATGATAAACCATTGGCACTAGACACAATTCCAGACAAAGAGAGACTTATGGTGTGTGGTGACTTCAACAGCCACTCTCAGAGCTGGGGCTACGATCATATCGACAAGAGAGGTGAGGAACTTGAGAGCTGGCAGGATGAAAATAATCTCATCCTTATTAACCAGCCAGCAGACTCGCCAACCTTCTACTCGAGAGCATGGCACACCACCTCTACACCAGACCTGGCATTCCACTCACCTGGCTTGGAATGGAACATCACACGTGTTGTTGGAAAGCAGCTTGGAGGTAGTGACCACAGACCAGTATTTCTGGAAATCCACAATGAATTTTCCAAGGACAGCAGCACGCTCACTAGGTGGAACTATAAAAGGGCAGACTGGAAAATGTACCAGCATTTAACCAGTGTTCTAGCTAAGGACATGAACTTGGACAAAGACATCAATAGAGCAGTGAGTGAATTTAATAGATGTATACTACAAGCTGCTAGTAAAACCATACCCAGGGGGGCACGCAAAAACTACAAACCCTACTGGAATGATGAACTGGAAAAGCTGCAAAATGAGATGGAAACATCTAGACAGCAGGCTGAGAACAGACCTAGCCAAGAACATCACAACAAATATCAGCAAACAAAGGCTAAATTTCAAAGAGCCAAGTTACAAGCCAGGCGGAGCAGCTGGAAAGAAAAAACAGAGTCGCTGAACCTAGAAAGAGATACTAGGAAATTATGGAAACTTGTAAAACAACTAAATGATGAAGGTACAGGGAGAAATAAGAGGATCACACTTTATAAAGATAGAAACATTTTAACAGGTAAACATGCAGCTGATTACTTTGCAGATTCCTTTGCAGAAGACAATAACGTCAAAGTCAGCCCAGACAAACAACAGGAGGTTCGAGAGAACCAGAAAAATATTGGACAAGGCGAACCTCTACCTGACGTCATGGAGGCACCAATCACAATGAGAGAACTGGAGCATGCAATATCCAAATTGAAAATGAAAAAGTCCCCTGGAGCTGATGGAGTGTCCAATGAAATGATTAGAAACCTGGGAATTGCAGCAAGAGCAAAGCTACTGCAGATCTTTAACACAAGCTGGTCCACAGGTAATGTACCACAGGCGTGGAGAGAAGCAATAATGATACCACTCCTCAAATCAGGAAAAGATGGCAACACAGTCTCCAACTACAGGCCCATCAGCCTCACAAGCTGTCTATGTAAAACAATGGAACGCATTATCAATCTTAGGATGCAGTGGTACCTTGAAAGTGAAAACCTTCTGGTATCACAGCAAGCAGGTTTCAGACAGTGCTACTCTACTGAAGATCAGGCAACCTACCTCTCCCAAGAGATTGAGGATGCCTTCCAAGAAAAGAAACTGGTACTAGCAGCATGGATAGACCTCAGGAAAGCATTTGATAAGGTCTGGAAAGAAGGGCTCCTAAAGAAATTGCGAAATTGCAGGGTTAGCTCAAGAATGTACAAATGGGTAAAAGCATACCTGCATAATAGAAGAGCCAGGGTACAATTAGATGGTCGCAAGAGCAAGAAAGTTCTACTGCGTCATGGAGTCCCCCAGGGAGGAGTCCTGTCACCCACACTTTTCTTGGTTTACATCAATGACCTAGTTGCTGAACTACCACACGGGATCAAAGTGGCAATGTATGCTGACGACCTGGTGATCTGGTGCACGGAAGAACATGCAACAGTGGCCACTAAACAAATACAAAGAGCTATCGATGCCCTAACCTTATGGGCAAATAGATGGTGCGTCAGCATTAACACAGATAAGTGCAGCACTACACTCTTTACCCTCTCACCAAAACAAAAAGCTGGTCATATCAAGATAGATGGAGAGCTCTTGAAAGAAGACAAACAACCCACATACCTCGGAGTTACTTTTGATGATAAGCTGACATGGAAGCAGCACATAAACAAAGCAACAACAAAAGCCAGGAGGAAGCTAGCTATCCTGAGAAAACTAAGTGGAACCACATGGGGAGCCAGTGGAAATATACTCAGTAAAGTTTATCAGCAAGGCATAAGACCACACCTGGAATATGGTTCAGCTGCGTGGTGTCCTGCATCAAACACAACATTACAAGATCTAGATAAAGTGCAAAACCAGGCACTTAGAATAATGTTGGGAGCAATGAAATCAACACCCATAGCAGAGATGCAGAAAATGGGAAGAATGCAAACACTTGGCGAACGCAGAGACACAAAAGTACTAATTCAGGCAGAAAAGTTTCAGTGTATGCCAAGTCATCCAATGAAGGAAAGATTCCAAAATCTAGCAATGGGACGACTGAAAAGAAGCAGCTTTATCCATCAAGCTAAACGACTCCGCAGACAACTTACAGACCTACCTGAAGTTGACAGCCCCTTAAGGCCTGTACCAGAACAAACCCCGTGGAGTGAAAGGCATGGAATGCCAATATACATTCAGACCCATGTGAAAGGAATACTAAGCGAGGACGAACAGAACAGTGTGCAGCGAAGGACAGTCACCCTCAGTTTCCTGGATGAGGAATATCCACAAGATATATGGGTCAGAGTATACACAGATGGGTCAGCACAGAATGCCGTGAGGAATGGAGGTGCAGGTGTATATATAGAATATCCACACAAGCCTAGAGATACAATCAGAACACCGACAGGAAAATTCTGCAATAATTATGATGCAGAAATCCAGGCAATTATTGTGGCAGCTAAAAAACTGCTGAACTCCAACTCTGAACTACAGCCTGTGGTATTCCTGACAGATGCAAGGTCAGTGCTTCAAGCTCTCCAGTCTGAAAAACTAACAGACTTGAAAAAACTACTTAGCGAATTGTCTTACCAGTACAGGATAACCATGCAGTGGATACCCTCTCACTGTGGAATACCAGGAAATGAAAAAGCAGACCAACTGGCTAAGGAAGGTGCTGCCGAAGACCAACCAGATATACCAATCACCTACCATCAGAAAAAACAGATGATCAAGTCAATAAGAAAGCCACAAACACCAACACAAGATGACTATCATATTATGAACAGACCAGAACAAGTTATAATTCTACGTCTCAGAACAGGACACAACCGACTCCGCAGTCACATGTATACAAAGTTCAAGATTGGCAACACAGCCATGTGTACATGTGGACAGGCAGCACAGAGTGCCAAACATATACTTCAAGAGTGTTCTGAGCATGAAACGCTGAGGCAGACATATTGGCCAGAGGAAACAACACTGGAATCAAAACTCTATGGGACATTGTATGAACTACAAAAGACCGTGAGTTTTATTAAGGAGACAGAATTACAGATATAGACATGTTTCAAGTGAACGAAAGAAGAAGAAGAAGAAGGTCTAGAGTCATTTTTGGTGCTACTTCAACATATTCGATATCAAACGTCTACATGTCTCCAAACCAATGCGGCATTCTGTATATTCACTGCTGTGAAACTAAATAACTCAATTCATGATTCAAGCCACGATTCAATGTTATTTTATTCAAAATACGATAAAAGAAAGGTCTATAAAACCGGTCGACCATCATGGCATCGTACCGGTGTGCAGATGTGGTCAGATTAATTGCTATAAAATTTGTATCTTCTGGCTAGCTATTGTTACAATGATCATGTAGGACGTAGGAATGAACCGGCTTCAATAGCGCATGTTCCCGATTAACCAATCAGGCTGTGGGGCGTCTATTATAACGATATCTCATTGGATGGGGTATGTCGCCAACGGCGCTAGTCGCCATTTTGTTTTTCAGCGGCCGGAGTTGATATAGGCGCGGTGCAGGTTAACAATCCTTTGTGTCTGTGCATCTAATTTTTTCTCCAAATATTTCTTAGTCTTCCTCTTTACTTCTCTTCCTCATTAAATTGTAGCATGTAAGATATAATTCATTTTAAATTCAACTGCAAGGGCAACAACAAATATATAATTATAAAATTCTTGTTTGGAATCTATGTCACCATGCCAATTTTAGGATTAATTAATATAAACATTATATCAATAACCTAACCCTAAATAAATTTATATCTAAATTAATAAATGATAAACATATGCTGATAACATAGCCCAGGGAAATAATTAAAAGGGGGGGGGGATGGGGGGGGGGCACTGGTTCCAAACAAGAATTGGAACTGGTTTGAAATTAGTGCCTACCTATGTGATTATTTCACTTAGGTATGTTTATCAGTTTGTGTCTATAATTTATTAATTTAAATAAATATATATTTAATATTAGGATTAGTTATGTAAAACATAACTAACCACATAACTAACCCTAACTCTAAAAAATTAATTTTAAATTACCTATTGATTAATTTAAAAACTAATGTAGGGGTGTTGAAAGAGTCAAATGCGAAACGTACCTAAATCAACAATATAAGAAAAAAGCAATCTTTTTTTGGCCACTTCATGAGACAGGCAGGTTTAGAGAACATAGTCACAACAGGTAAAATTGAAGGCAACAGAGACAGAGGGCGACAACGTGAGAAAATATTAGACAGTTTGACAGCCTGGCACGGCAAGGAAACAACAACTACCTTGATACATAATACTGTGGACAGAAAGCTGTGGAGAGCCATGACCGCCTACGCCAGCCGGCATAGCACCTGATGATGATTGATTAATTTAATTTTGTTTATATATAATTCATTTATATTGATATAATGTTTAGATTAATTAACCGTAAAATACGTAGGTATACACTAACTACAAACAAGAACCCAAAAGCCAATTATAATTTAGAAAATGATTATTTTTTAGTATTTCAGGCGACCTAAATTTCAAGTTCACTTGTTGTTCATAGTTTGAAAAAATAAATAACTATTGTGCTCCACCAAGCCACCAGCCAGGAAATAGATATAAGAGCTTGTGCTCTTGGAATGTCAGAAAACATCACCATCACTCCTAAGTAAGTGTTAAAGGTGATACTAGTCATGCAATTTCTGGCTGGGCAGAAGAACACATGGCAAAACTGTGTACTATGATGCAGATTTATATCTTAACTTTTAACTTCTTCTTCTTCTTCTTCTGCGTTCGTTCTTAAACTCCTGCAGATTAGCAGGATGTAGTCAGGAGAACGAAATGCGTTGTGTCATGGTTTACAGCATTGCTGCGATATCTGCGCCTTTCGGCCTGACACATCTGACTTCAGCATGGCTTTGGGTCACTAACACTATATGGGATAGGACAGCCAACTCCATCCCATAACCTCCTTAGTCACCTATTACGACATGCGTGGAAGGTAAACAGTGTTGCTATTCTTTGCTCCCCTTTCGGGCCCGGCAACACATGGGCGATATTTTAACTTCTAATTTGTATAGCTAAAGGTAAGCTGAGCTATGAACCAGCATCATAGCGCATGGTTTTCCCATAGGTGTTCAGGTGCTAGTCAGTGACTGACTGGAAACTATATGACTAGTGTCACCTACCTCGCTCAGTAGCGATAGTGCCATTCCTCGACCTTCCCAGAGCATGAGCCCTGGACCCCTACTTCATTGTGGCTGAGTGAACCACAAAAGTAATTTTTATTTTAAACCACGAATAAAAAATAAACTCTAAAGTCTGGTCTGCTGTTTGGCGATCAAGTGACGTAACACCATAAAACTATGACTCTCTTCTAATTTGTATAAGCTTGTGTTAAAAAATTAAACATAAGGATAATTCTAGAAATGAACTCGCTACATATTAAATACATACATATATTTTTATATTTATTTATATACAAATACAGACAAATTTTACAACTTTCTAAAAAAATAGAAGAAACTAAAAAAAAAAGCATTCACTAAGCAATTATAAATAACAAATGTGTTACAACCTTTGAATTCACCTGACGAGCCTTTTCTGCTTTTCGTAGCAGTTTATCGACTAGTGTAAGAGCTTGTTTTTCTTCATGACTGAAGTTGTCAGAAACTTTGTGTATTTCTGTAACAGAAAACATATACATTTGGAGCCATGAGTTTATATTTAGAAATACATTTTGTTATGAATATGAATATCCAATAACTATTTTTAGGTTAATATATATATTATTATTCCTATTTTCTGTCTTTTCTGCAATTTTGTTTCCACAAAATTTCATTTCACTGCCTTAATCACTATTTATATTTCCAGAGCATAAATTGATATTTTGAAAAGATGGCGGATACAGTCAAGTTTTGTGAATGATATCCAAAGGTTGGTTGCTGATCCAGCGGGCTGTGGGGTCATGCCCTTTGACCCAATGACATTGTATGATATATGCATCTGTTTGTGAGCTGTTGTTTTGTTCCATATAAGGTGTTCCATTTATATGATATCTAAGAAAACCTTTGAAAAATGATCCAAATTATGACACCAGAGGCTAGCTGCTAGGCAATATAAAAGCAATATACACAAAATATCACAACTCAGTAAAGAACAACATATAGAACCTTTTGAAACAATATCTGGAGTAAGACAAGACTACATGTTTTTATCTCTACTTTTCAACATATACATGGACAGAATAATAAAAGAAGCTCACATCAACAAAGAGAAAAACATTGCAAATAAATCTGATGAGGAATTTATTAATTAAATCAGCAAACGACTATTGGTCGATGATCAAAGTCTAATATACAAAGATGAAGAACATTTGCAAAACAATGGATTGCTAATAGCATGTACAAAGTACAACATGAAACTTTATATAAAAAAACAGAAGTTATGAAAATTAGCAAGTCTGGAACACCAATGGATATATAACAGCAAAGTTAAACAAGCCAAATAATTTAAATATCTAGACAGCATTTTTTCGATAATGGAAGACTGAGAAATATAAACAAGGTGTCAGATAGAAAACAAAGTGACCTACCAACTTTCACCATTACTTCTCCACCCAAAGATTAAGATGAAAATCAAAAGACAGATAACATCTACAATATTTATACCAACATTCTGTTACCAATGTCAAACATGGTCTTTAATAGCAATCTCGCAGCAAAGTAAAATTGTTACATGTGAAATGAAGTGTTTCAGAAAAGCCGCTTCAATGGTTACTGTTTCATTTGACATATTCTTTCCAGAACATTGTCTTCCCAATGAACTCTCTGAACACCTGTCTGTCTTGATGCGGCGTGCATTTTCCAGCGATATATTAATGTGATCTTTAACGTCGTCAGTCCATCATCTTCTTGGTCTGCCCTTTCTCCTCTTCCCAGGTACTCAGCCCTCCATTATTTGTCTTTCTAAACAGTTGTCTCTTTATATGACCAAACAGGTGTAGTTTTCTTTTTGTTATTGTGTTTAGTAACCAACACTCTGGAATTGTCAATGTGTTTATAATATCTGAGCTTCTCTTTTTTTCCTTCCATGATATTCTAAGTATCTTTCTGTAGCATTTCATCTCAAAGGTATTGATCTTCTTTGCCACTGTTTATCTTGGTGTCCATGTTTCTAAATGGTTACTAAATAAAATAAAATAAGAAATTAGAAAAATAGGAAAAAAGTTGGCATAATATCATGTATTGAGCATATTGAAATACAGCAAGTAAAACACCACTTTATGAGAATGAACCCAAACCAAATACTAATATGAGCATATCACAGAAGAATATCCGGATATAGAGCCAAAGATAGACTAAGAAAACGGTGGATAGAAAACATCTACCACATTTATACACATATAGTATTTTCCAATGTTAAGTCACCTGTGCGTTGAAGGGGCCAGAAGTGGAAACACAGAATATTAACACTGCTACCTGCCACACAAGTTGTAGGAGACAACTTAAATAAGGAGGTTGACTTTTCCACTTCCTACTCCATGTCACCGATGGAGGCCTACCTCGATTGCTGGGAAGGAATCCATCTGCAGTATGCTTCAAGATTTCAAAATAAGGGGATGTTAAAGTCTTCTCAGAGTAGGAGAGACTGTTCAGCATGTGATATTGCAACCTACAGAAATAGTTAATCAATCTGAGACTTACAAAAACTCTAGAAAACCTCCCCTTCAAAATGAATACCAGAGAAACATTAACCTGGAGCTGTGAGTAATATTCCACTGCCTGGCACAGGGAATAAGAGTAATAAACTTGTACGATATAAGCAATTGTATTTGTAAGCTGTTGTTTTATTCCATATAAGATGTGTTCCATTTATCTGGCTGTGGATGGAGAAGAATTTTTCTAATATCATCCATTGCTTGACATTTAAAAAAGGTGATGGTCAACAATTTCATAAAGATAAGTGCACAGTATGCACTCTGGTGTGTGTTGTTGTAGTCTGCTAAATGTGATTGTTAAGATGTATATGTTGCGTGTGAAGTCAGTACTCTGGTCTTTCCTTCCCAGGATGTTGTTTTTGGGATCTTCACATATTTGTAATTTATCTTTCAGTGTTTCCCATTTTCTATCTGTTTAGCCAAGTCTCTTTGTTCACAAATTTCAGCATTTTTTAATCTGTGCACATTGTCATTAGTGTGTATGGCTGTTCTTGTTGTGCTCCTTTCTTTGCTAGTCTGACTTGCTATTGTCATGTGTGTTTGAAAGGCCAGGAATCTCCTTCTGCAATGTTTTATTACAGGTATAGTGCATTAAAAATTCAATCATCTTACCTTGAATTGTTATTAGTTTTTGTTGTTCATTCTCACTGTCCTCCAGCTCTATTTTCTTTCTTGGCCTAACAAAATTACAGACAAATGTATGCATAAACAACTTGTCACATGATTTAACCAAATATTTTGGGATGTAAAGGGATATACATTGTTCTTGCTCAATCCCAGAGTTAGCAGATCTTCTTGTTCACAGTTTAATATGACTATATAGAAGTTATATGGTTTTCCTGATAAATGCTGCTGTATTTGAAAGCTCCTCAAGGTTCCTATACAGTTTCAGTGGATATCTGTCTCTGTGAGCCAATGCTCCTCCCTCAGCTGGTTTAGTGTAATGCAGTCTTGCAGAGTATGTTCTGTGGTTTGTGCTGCCTTCCCACATGAATACAGAGTTGATGGAACCAGTCTTAGTCAATTAAGTGACTGTTTAGTCTGTTGTGTCTTGTCTTCATGCGGAAGATGATAACTTTCTCAGCTCTGTCAATAGTGATAGTTGTCTTATTGGTGGTTGGCTTTTCCAATAGCTTTGATGAGGGTCCTCTTTTCTTAGTATGTAATTTCTTGACTTTTTCATTCCTGTGTCCCTCATCTTTTGTTAGCATATATATTTCTTAATTTCCTGGTAACCCCAGTAGGATGGTATCCACTGTAGTATTAACTTTCTTTGGATGTTCACTTCTCATATAGATTCCTTCAGGTGTGGCAGTTTATCTAAAGAACCAAGTCTAAATACCTGCTCACTGTCTACTCTGAAACTGACACCCAGGAACACGTTTTGGCCTGTAAAGCTCAAGAACACAGTGAGTATAAAATCAAACTCATGTGAAAGAGATTAGAAACTTTCTGTGTCGTAATGAATGTATGCACTTTCTGAATGAATTTCAAAGCCCCAGGGTTATTTCAAGTGCAAAATCCTACTAATTATAATGCTAGGCAGAGATTTGCTTTACTTTCTATATATAATACAATCACACTGTTTATCATGTGTGCTGGCATTTTGGAACAACGTACTTTCCCAGACAAGCTATTTCTAGTAACAGTATAGCAAGGGGGATTCCGGTATTTCTACCTGAGTCACTTTTTTACTTGTTTTGCTAGAATATTCTATTTTGAGTGTGCCCAAGGTTAATTAAAAACCGTAACCTTTACATATTTCAGACAATTGCGAAATATCCAGTGGGACTGATTTGTTACGAAATTAAAACAATTTGCAACAGACAAAAAGGAGGAAATTTCGCATTGTAGGCCTAGGCCTACTAATTTTAGCATCATGAATTTCAGCTAATTGATGTAATTTTCCAATATAGCCATCCTGAGAGAATTTAATGTAAAAGAAAACTAGCTAAACATCATGGTTCTTTTCAGAAAACTTCAATATTTTGGCCATATCAAACGCCGTCAGCCTAGAGAAGTCCATAATAGATGGGATGATGACAGGGAGACGAACAAGAGACACACCAAGAGGAATATGGACGCAAGACATCAAAGGCCACCTGAACATAACATTAACAGAAAGACTGGCTCAAGATCGACAGAAGTTTCAAAAGGTTGTGATAATGCTGCCTGATAATGATAATGTCATTTTTCAAGTAGAATTTCAACTTTGAAAGATTTTAGTTACTGTTTGTACTTGTACCAGTAAGTGCTTTTCCTCTGTTACCAATATTTGACATTATTCTGCGTTCACATTTTCTGTGTTTCTAGCGCTAATTTTTTTTACTAACGTTTGTTGTATGCATATTATCCAAATATAACCTGAGACAGTTACTTTAAGAAAGGCAAAGCTTACAAAAATTATCAGTTTATAAATGGAAATATACAGTAGTTGTGCTTTAGTTACATATTTTTACCTTTCTTTCTCTGCTATTCCCATTATGGAAACCTGATGTTTAATAGTAAATTCAACTATTTTTGGTTCTTTATTGTTGAGGTCACAGATGTTCCATGTACATACCCATATTTTAACCGTCGTTGTTTTGTTTGATGGCAGATTTGTATTTGTGCCCTGTGAGCTGTTGTTATTCTGATATTTGGTAAGGGTGTCTAATTTTCTTAATGCACACTATCTAGAGCAGGCTCTGTGAACACTCAAATCCCATACTGCTTTGCTAGATCTGTCATAGTTTTATACTTGAATTAACACTTAAAATATCACAAAACCACAAATACATTCTATGAATTTATCATACTATTATCATACTGTTTATGTCACCATCTTCATTCAGTACTTTTAATTATAATTTATTATTCAGAAAAGAAAATAATATATACAGGAACCTACCAAGGCTTCAGAAGGCTTTTCAGCAATGCACATTCTATCTCCAAGACCTGACGTTGTCTACTGACTTCATCTATCATCTGATTCAAGAAGTCCTCCATACTATAAATACAATAAAACAATATTGAATATCATGAAATGAAAAGCGTTATTATTTTGTACTTATGACCACAAAAGCTTACATCATGAGGAATGTACCGGTAAGTAATTACCATCAGAGTAACAACTTTGATCCACTCAATATTGGAGATCATGAGAGACTGGAACTAAGATATGTCACATGATATAACACTACTATTCCACAGCAAAAAAGGCATTGAACACCTCATCACAAATTCCTCCAAAGAACACAGCAAAAAACAAACATCTATTTCTGAATAAAAGTAAGACCAAGATTATGACAAATGACAACACCTCTAACTAGTTCTAAATCTCTATTGATAACAGAGAACTAGAATGACTTATCAGTTTCAATACCTTGGTTCTCTTATAAGCAGCTATAGGGATCACTATGAAGAAATCAGATAAGGTTGGCCACTGCATCAAATAAACTGATACGGCCATTGGCGCAAATAAAACGGCGACACAACGCATTTCCATTCTCTGGACTACATTCTGCTGGAAATCTAGTAGGACCATTACCCTGCTACAAGAAAGATCCAGCAGGAGTTTGAATCAATGCTGAAGAAGAAATAAACTGATACAAATTAAAAACATATGGCTGGGCTGCAACAAAATAACAAAACTAACTTCCTTAGAGCCTACATATTCGCAGTGGCAATACATGGATGTTTTGTTTTGCTTCATTTGTTAAGATCCTCAGGAATTATGAGCGATTAGCTCTGTCTATGCAATGGGATGTGGTTTGTCAGAGTTTTCTTTTGTACCCAGGAGACTTCAGCTTAATGCAATGCCTATAGAAGAAGACTTCTTCTTGAAGGGGACTATGTTGCAAGACAAGCTGGTATTTTTCCTGGGTCACTCACTGTGCATCTTTCCTCTGATGAAGCACTTTGCAGTCAGAACACTATTTCCTGTGTAGGAAGATGCCTCCATTACTCCATGTAACTCTAGATCCCAGATCTAATTTCATCTAAAGAAGTGGGTGAATTATGCCTACCTGAGACAAGTAGCAGAAGTGCATGTGTATATAAACACACACACTAAAATAACAAAAACAAATTTTCATAATAAGCAAAACAAAATAAGATGTCTTAAGTCATGGTTTACATTTATCTTGATTTTTTGGTAGTATATCAATCATGAACAAATGAAGCACAAGATGATATAAATTTATAAATGTTTATGATGTCAGTAACATGGAACAATAGCTACAACTTTTCACACAAAATTGTCATAAGCATGAAAATTTAAAATGTATATTGATTTAAAATGTCCAATTCATGAATCTGTTATACGAAACCAATAGGGATACAATCAAAGTACTAATGGGGAAACTCTACCATAAAGAAATCTAGGCAATCAAGGTGGCAATCGAAGAACTTCTGAGCACCAATCTTGGTTCACAGCCTGTAGTATTCTTGACAGATGCAAGATCAGCACTACAAGCGCTCCAGTCCAGAAAACAACCAGACCTGCAAATACCACTGACTGAACTAAGCAATTGTACAAGAGCCCTTCAAAGCTTACTCCTTCACAGGGGATCTCTTGTGGGCTACATATATACCTGTAGGTTAGTAGCAAAAGTGTCCTTAGGGAACAAATATGAAATTACATTTATTCACAAGGAATGTATTCATCATCAACTTATACTGTCTCTCAATCACACTCTTTATCAGTTTGACTTCTAGGCTGAGAGAACATCACGCACCTCACTGTCCCTGTGGGGTGCAAAGGGAACGCATTGCTCTAGGCGGACCCAGGGTTAGCAGATAACCAAGATCCCAAATGTACCTCCACGCGGTGCACCCTGGAAACAGAAATACAGCAGCTCGAGCTGATTCTGGCCAAATCATTTGGGGATCGTGTCCGAGAATGTGGAGGTAGCAGATGGAAAGAGATTTGACTGCATAAGAGACAGACAATATTTCCGACACCACCAGCATCACCACATAATGCGACACTGTAGACATACAGTGAAGCTAGTCAATCCAGTCCGAACATTGGAGGGGCGGCTAATGTAAAATTCACGTAAAGGTAGATGCATGGCAAGAGACAAATATATTTAATACCGAGTACAATGAAACAATGAAAGGGCAGAACAGCGCTAGAGGGCAGCGCAAACTGCAAATAGAAAGTGAAAAGTCCCTAGGAAAGGGGAACTACAAGCTCTGTCAGCTCGAGACGAGCTTCTAGTTACCTGTGTTCCTTACAGACAGAGACCCAGACCCATTCATTGGCGTTTGGTAAAGCAAGAAGACCTAATCCAACTCTAATGTCGAGCCTTCCTAAACCGGAAATATGATCGCGAAGAGAAAGGGTTCTGTACCCGATGGGCTTAGGCAAGAAAGGGACAACAATGGTAGTCCTGGCCCAATTCTACTGTCAAGGTTTCCTATACCGGAAGTACACTTGCAGAGAGAAAGGGTTCCGTACCCGATGCACTCAGGCACAAAAAGGGACAACGATTTAGCCCTGGCCCAACTCTACTGTCAGGTTTTCCTACACCGGAAATACACTTGAAGAGAGAAAGGGTTCAGTACCTGATGGGCTCAGGCGCTATTGGGACAAGGACGCTCAGCTCGAGAACGCCTTGCTCTCAAACGCGTGGTGTGAGACTCGAACTTGGACAAGGGGTACACGATGTCGGTGAATGACACCTCGGCTAAGAGGGCGAAAGAGCCAGGGTCCAACTCCTCTGTTGAGTTCTTCCCCTTAAGGAACTAGCTCACGGATGAGAAACGGTTCAGTACCCAATGGGCACAGGCACAGCACGTCCAATTACACGAGGCAAGTTCATAGACAGTGGAACACCTCGTGCGAGTCAGACGAGAGCAAAAACCGTCTGGGCGAAGAGTTGCCATAACGCGTGCCTGGAAACAAATATAGAGGCTGTCACAGGCTAAGGGTAGCCCACCCGAATTGTCAAGGCATGCCGAAATCGGATGTGCTAGGCCTACAAGGCGCATAACGGTGGCACAATGTAATCACGTTCCTGGCGGAAATCGCATGGATATCCGTGATGGTTACAATGGAGCAAACGAAAAACAAACTGTCCCTGTTACACAATCAGCATAAAGCAGTTTTGTGTGAAAACATTCCATCACATTGTGGAATATCTGAAAATTAGAAAACATTATTTGGCTAAGGAGGGAGCTGCTGATGATCAACCAGATGTGCCAATAGCATACCAGGATACCATCAAAGCAATGATCACAGCAATTAGAAAGCCAAAACATGACAACTATCAAATTATGAACAGATCAGAACAATGTCGCAAGTAAAGTATAGTTCTTTACTGTGACCTTTGTTCTAGTTTCGAAGTAGGCCCTATTACCTTACATTCATAGTCTGATTGGGCATGCCCAGCATTTTTGCATTAGAAATAGTATTTGCAATTAGGGTTAGGATTCAGAATTAGTGGAGAATCAAACTAGGATTCAGCCGAATTAGTATGTAGAATTAGTGGTTCAATTGGAGACTCTTTCAGTGTGTAGCGTGCAGAAATAATGAGCACGCATCTATCATTATGGTTGATCTTCCTGGAAATCCATGACGTTAGCTAGTTAAAAATGTAAACAGTGTGCTATTTATAGCACAGTGAAGAACTAATCTTAACTACGTTATACCCAGAACAAATTGTCATTCAGCGCCTCAGAACAAGACACAATGACTCCACAGCCACATGCATACAAAGTTCAAGATTGATTAGATTGAGCCCCCATCAAGGCCAGCACCGTGCAGTGGTGATGGGGCTTAGTTCAGCCATCAGGGGCTGGAAACTAAGACTGGTCGGGCAGTCCCACTCGAGCAGGACCATAGTCCTGCCCAAGTAAGCAGAGTGCTGAAGACGGAGGCATCCAGCCAAAAGGCGCACAGATAATCAGGATGCCACGCACAAAACACAATGGAAACATGTCTGTATCTATATAAGTTATGGTGCCTGCCCTGTGACGGACGTTCAGGCAGGGACGGTGCCAGGCCCTATACCTAGAAAGGGCCCAACCTCAGTTACTGAAAGTCCTTCTCAATTGCCTCGAGGAGCCAGGAGGCAAGGGAATAGAGCTACTGGCCAATCAAACTTTAAACTACCAATAAAAATAATGCACTGGAATGCTGAGGGTGTCAACAGTAAAAGAGATGGATACAGCATAAAATTGGAACTTGAAAATGTCCTCAGTGAAGAACAAGTTAGTATATGCTGTATCCAAGAAACACACCTCAGCAGCGACATAGCCTTCAAAATCAGAGGCTACCAGTGCTACCGGTCTGACAGAAAGGACAGGCGAAAGGGTGGAATTCTGACACTATCAGCGCATGTCAGCCGGAAGTATATATGGAAAGGGCAGAATACCAGATGCTCCACCTAAAAACAGACAGTGCAGAATTCCATCTCCTGAACTACTACTGCCCAAATGATAAACCATTGGCACTAGACACAATTCCAGATAAAGAGAGACTTATGGTGTGTGGTGACTTAAACAGCCACTCTCAGAGCTGGGGCTACGATCATATCGACAAGAGAGGTGAGGAACTTGAGAGCTGGCAGGATGAAAATAATCTCATCCTTATTAACCAGCCAGCTGACTCACCAACTTTCTACTCGAGAGCATGGCACACCACCTCTACACCAGATCTGGCATTCCACTCACCAGGCCTGGAATGGAACATCACACGTGTCGTTGGAAAGCAGCTTGGGGGTAGTGACCACAGACCAGTATTTCTGGAAATCCACAATGAATTTACCAAGGACAGCAGCACGCTCACTAGGTGGAACTATAAGAGGGCAGACTGGAAAATGTACCAGCATTTAACCAGTGTTCTAGCTAAGGACATGAACTTGGATAAAGACATCAATAGAGCAGTGAGTGAATTTAATAGATGTATACTACATGCTGCTAGTAAAACCATACCCAGGGGGGCACGCAAAAACTACAAACCCTACTGGAATGATGAACTGGAAAAGCTGCAAAATGAGATGGAAACATCTAGACAGCAGGCTGAGAACAGACCTAGCCAAGAACATCACAACAAATATCAGCAAACAAAGGCTAAATTTCAAAGAGCCAAGTTACAAGCCAGACGGGAGTAGCTGGAAAGAAAAAACAGAGTCGCTGAACCTAGAAAGAGATACTAGGAAATTATGGAAACTTGTAAAACAACTAAATGATGAAGGTACAGGGAGAAATACCAGGATCACGCTTTATAAAGATAGAAACATTTTAACAGGTAAACATGCAGCTGATTACTTTGCAGATTCCTTTGCAGAAGACAATAACATCAAAGTCAGCCCAGACAAACAACAGGAGGTTCGAGAGAACCAGCAAAACATTGGACAAGGCGAACCTATACCTGAAGTCATGGAGGCACCAATCACAATGAGAGAACTGGAGCATGCAATATCCAAATTGAAAATGAAAAAGTCCCCTGGAGCTGATGGAGTGTCCAATGAAATGATTAGAAACCTGGGAATTGCAGCAAGAGCAAAGCTACTGCAGATCTTTAACACAAGCTGGTCCACGGGTAATGTACCACAGGCGTGGAGAGAAGCAATAATGATACCACTCCTCAAATCAGGAAAAGATGGCAACACAGTCTCCAACTACAGGCCCATCAGCCTCACAAGCTGTCTATGTAAAACAATGGAACGCATTATCAATCTTAGGATGCAGTGGTACCTTGAAAGTGAAAACCTTCTGGTATCACAGCAAGCAGGTTTCAGACAGTGCTACTCTACTGAAGATCAGGCAACCTACCTCTCCCAAGAGATTGAGGATGCCTTCTAAGATAAGAAACTGGTACTAGCAGCATGGATAGACCTCAGAAAAGCATTTGATAAGGTCTGGAAAGAAGGGCTCCAAAAGAAATTGTGAAATTGCAGGGTTAGCTCAAGAATGTACAAATGGGTAAAAGCATACCTGCATAATAGAAGAGCCAGGGTACAATTAGATGGTCGCAAGAGCAAGAAAGTTCTACTGCGTCATGGAGTCCCCCAGGGAGGAGTCCTGTCACCCACACTTTTCTTGGTTTACATCAATGACCTAGTTGCTGAACTACCACATGGGATCAAAGTGGCAATGTATGCTGACGACCTGGTGATATGGTGCACGGAAGAACATGCGACAGTGGCCACTAAACAAATACAAAGAGCTATCGATGCCCTAACCTTATGGGCTAATAGATGGTGCGTCAGCATTAACACAGATAAGTGCAGCACTACACTTTTTACCCTCTCACCAAAACAAAAAGCCAGTCATATCAAAATTGATGGAGAGCTCTTGAAAGAAGACAAACAACCCACATACCTCGGAGTTACTTTTGATGATAAACTGACATGGAAGCAGCACATAAACAAAGCAACAACAAAAGCCAGGAGGAAGTTAGCTATCCTAAGAAAACTAAGTGGAACCACATGGGGAGCCAGTGGAAATATACTCAGTAAAGTTTACCAGCAAGGTATAAGACCACACCTGGAATATGGTTCAGCTGCATGGTGTCCTGCATCAAACACCACATTACAAGATTTAGATAAAGTGCAAAACCAGGCACTTAGAAGAATAATGTTGGGAGCAATGAAATCAACACCCATATCAGAGATGCAGAAAATGGGAAGAATGCAAACACTTGGCGAACGCAGAGACACAAAAGTACTAATTCAGGCAGAAAAGTTTCAGTGTATGCCAAGTCATCCAATGAAGGAAAGATTCCAAAATCTAGCAATGGGACGATTGAAAAGAAGCAGCTTTATCCATCAAGCTAAATGACTCTGCAGACAACTTACAGACCTACCTGAAGTTGACAGCCCCTTAAGGCCTGTACCAGAACAAACCCCGTGGAGTGAAAGACATGGAATTCCAATATACATTCAGACCCATGTGAAAGGAATACTAAGCGAGGACGAACAGAACAGTGTGCAGTGAACGACAGTCACCCTCAGTTTCCTTGATGAGGAATATCCACAAGATATATGGGTCAGAGTATACACAGATGGGTCAGCACAGAATGCCGTGAGGAATGGAGGTGCAGGTGTATATATAGAATATCCACACAAGCCTAGAGATACAATCAGAACACAGACAGGAAAATTCTGCAATAATTATGATGCAGAAATCCAGGCAATTAGTGTGGCAGCTAAAAAACTGCTGAACTCCAACTCTGACCTACAGCCTGTGGTATTCCTGACAGATGCAAGGTCAGTGCTTCAAGCTCTCCAGTCTGGAAAACTAACAGACTTGAAAAAACTACTTAGCGAATTGTCATACCAGTATAGGCTAACCATGCAGTGGATACCCTCTCACTGTGGAATACCAGGAAATGAAAAAGCAGACAAACTGGCTAAGGAAGGTGCTGCCGAAGACAAACCAGATATACCAATCACCTACCATCAGAAAAAACAGATGATCAAGTCAATAAGAAAGCCACAAACACCAACACAAGATGACTATCATATTATGAACAGATCAGAACAAGTTATAATTCTTCGTCTCAGAACAGGACACAACCGACTCCGCGGTCACATGTATACAAAGTTCAAGATTGGTAACACAGCCATGTGTACATGTAGACAGGCAGCACAGAGTGCCTAACATATACTTCAAGAGTGTTCTGAGCATGAAATGCTGAGGCAGACATATTGGCCAGAGGAAACAACACTGGAATCAAAACTCTATGGGACACTGTATGAACTACAAAAGACAGCGAGTTTTATTAAGGAGACAGAATTACAGATATAGACATGTTTCAAGTGAACGAAAGAAGAAGAAGAATTAGATTGAGCCATGTATTGTACAAGGACCTTGTCTTAGTCTACGTTAGACTACAGCTACATTGACTAGAGTATCACTAGTATCAGACTTGACTTCTACAGAGTAGTTTACATTGTTTGTAGCATATTTTATCATAAATAACTGAAATGTTTAATAATTAGGCTATTCAATTCAATTTTAATTATGTAAATTTACCGCCATTTTGAATATTAATTAGCTTTGATTGAATTTAAAATTAGCAAAATGTACTCCCCAGATTCGTCTTTTCTTCCCGAACACAAAAATGTATAGTTTGTTCTATTTTTTATCATTAGTAACTCTGATATGTCATGAATTATCATGAACTATTGGCTCGGCTACAATTCTTGGTCACAACTTTGTGCACTAATCAGCTTATATGTTCCATGTAAATTATTTTGATGCAAAATTAATTCAAAAAAATTCATAACTTATTTTCAGAATTGACGTACAGACTTGGTTGAGGTATCATTGAATTGCAATTTTCAAGGGCTATCTAACTGTGGTATTTATAATGCTGTAAACCCATATTGAAAATTTTGTGCTAGCCTATTACTACAGTTACACTCTCAGCCAGCAAAGCTAAGTCGATACTACTACTAGTACTAGCCTACTACTACTACTTTTACTAGCAATTTTAACCATTAATTCTTCTTCTTCTTCGTTCGTTCTCAAACTCCTGCAGATTAGCAGGATGTAGTCCGGAGTACGGAATGCGTTGTGTCATAGTTTACAGCATTGCTCGATATCTTCGCCTTTCAGCCTGACACATCCGGCTTTGGGTCACTGACCCTATATGGGATGGGACAGCCAACTCCATCCCATAACCTCCTTAGTCTCCTTTTAAAAATTCTTGAGACTAACGGGAATTAAACCAGTCCGTTCAACGGCACCAAATCGCCTAGAAACTATTGAACACGCGTTCTTCCGTACTTGACTAACCGTATCTCAAAAAAAAAGATGCGATTTCATCAAGCCTTTCAAACCGTGCACACAAAGTCACCAGAACGGACAGATCGAGACAAGGACTATCACAACAACAACAAACATCCTGTACAGGTATTGAAATATCCTCAGTAACAACAAACATATAACATAATATCCATATTAGTTATACAAGATCCGATAGGTCTTCTTGTAAACATGGATAACATATATAGACAATACAATTACACGTGTTCAATAGTTGCTAGGCGATTTGGTGCCGTTGAACGGACTGGTTCTATTCCCGTTAGTCTCAAGAATTTTTAAAAATTGTCCTCTGGCTTCCTACTTATATTTACTTGTATAAACAATTACTCGAAGCAAAAATTGTATTGTCTATATATGTTATCCTTCTTTACAAGAAGACCTATCGGACCTTGTATAACTAATACGGATATTGTTATATGTTTGTTGTTACTGAGGATATTTCAATAACTGTACGGGATGTTTGTTGTTGTTGTGATAGTCCTTGTCTAGATCAGTCCGTTCTGGTGACTTTGTGTGCATGGTTTGAGAGGCTTGATGAAATCGCATCTTTATTTGGAGATGCGGTTTGTTGTTCGTCCATCACAAGTGATGATGACCATTTCAACATTTGTTACATCCACTTTTGAAAATTCAATTTTAGTTTTGTCCTTGATTATGAGTTCGTAGATGGCTAATGAGCCCTATTCGAGCTCTATTTTGTTAGTCAAGTACGGAAGAACGCGTGTTCAATAGTTGCTAGGCGATTTGGTGCCGTTGAACGGACTGGTTCAATTCCCGTTAGTCGCCTTTTTTTACTTTAACTTTAACGAACGACATGCGTGGAAGGTAAACAGTGTTGCTATTATTTGCTCCCCTTTCGGGCTGCGGCAACACACGGGCGAACCATTAATTTATACTTTTAGTATTCTGCGAAAAAAAGCATAGGCCTATTACAATAATTAGCGCTATGTGTCGAAACATTTTTAGTTCTGATTAAAATACAAACCTGCCGCCGCGTTGTGTCGCCATGATACGGCTTTTGCAAAATCAAATATGCTAGTAATCTTGAAATGCACATATAACTTCAATTAAACAATATTAATCTCATCGTAAATGAACTGCTTTTTGCAGATGACCAGGTTTTATTTCACAACAGTATTAAAAACCTGCAAGACCACCTAAGCATAATAGACACAACAGGCAAGCAATTTGGAATGAAAATCAACATAGATCAAAACAGAAGTAATGAATATTGCAGAGAAAAGGAGAACATCAACATACAGATAAACAATAAACAACTAAAACAAGTAGATGAATTCAAATATCTGGGCAGTACATTGAGATATGATGACGGCAGACAAGAGGCGGTCACAAGAAGACGATTTAGTGTTACTTAGTTCAACTCATGAAGATGCCCAAGAAAAAACAAAACGCCTTCAGCCAGTGGCTTAGCGAGGCGTGGGCGGAGGTGCGGACCGCCCCGGGCGGCATCATCGGGAGGGCGGCAAATTTACTTTCGTCCAGTCTTTCACAATCACTGACATATTTTTTTCATGTCACAAGGACGGAAAATTATGATTCCGCCCCGGACTCCATTGACCCACGCTACACCACTGTGTACAAGTCTATGCATTTCTGCGAACCAGTCGATTTTAGTTCTTGATTAGAAATTGGCTTCACAGCAGGCGGGACATTCCCATAAGTGCTCCGCCCTCTGCTCCAGCAGACATCCCAGTGTATGTAGACTCAGAGTCCCGGTCAGATGTTGATTGTGTGATCTTCGTGACTTTCCAAAAAAATGTACTTTTTCTTCCCTCACCTCTGGACAGGGGCGTGCATAGCGTAATTGCAGCCAGGTGCGATAAATATTTTGACATCCACCCAGTGGCGTAGCGTGGGTCAATGGCGCCCGGGGCGGAATCATAATTTTCCGCCCTTGCGACATAAAAAAAATATGGCAGTGATTGTGAAAGCCTGGAAGAAAAAAACCATTTTCGCCCTCCCGATGGTGCCGCCTGGGGCGGTCCACACCTCCGCCCCCTCTCGTTACGTTACTGGTTGCGGGGCATCAACTTTGGCATGGCAAAGGCACTTAAATCCCATTTCAATGTTTTCATTATTTTGAGGGGCATTTTGATGCCCGGTGCGACCGCAACCCCCTCGGCACGCCCGTCACTCAAGGACACGGGAAAGAATATGCTAACAAAGATGGCGGAAATCCCCCGTGAATTATAGCTTGTATCCTAATATAGCCTAATTGGAGTTTGTCCGCTGGTTGAAAGGGGCACGCCTCTCCAAAAGAGAGACAAACTCATTAACCTACCTACCTATGAATTATAGCAATTTTAGCTTAAAGCTGCATAATTACGTGCTATGAATGTTACTCTCGGCTGGCGCGTATCGCTTTGTTGAGAAGGATGGAATACATATGGGATAATCCAATTACAATTAAATAAATCCTCTATGTCTTGTCAACACTTTCCTCTACATAACCACATCACTGTTGCCTCTAATTTTTCCACTATCCTGTTTATTTATTGCCAAACTTAGCATACATATTTTAGAGTCAGCGGTAGGTCCCTATATAGGCCTGAGAAGATTACAGGTTTTCGAGTACAAATGCTACAGACAAATTCTACGAATTTCCTATAGGGAACATAAGACCAATGTGTACGTAAGAAATAAAGTAGAGATGTGTGCAGGATTTCAGGAACCATTGCTTTCAATAGTAAAAGGACGAAAACTAGCATGGTTCAGACATGTATGCAGACATGATTCCTTGTCAAAAACAATACTACAGGGAACTGTCGAAGGGAAAATAAAGGCATGGACAGACAACGTCAAGGAATGGACAGGACCATCTATTTCCACACTCATCCGCATTGCTGAGGATATAATTCGCTGGAGGACTCTGTGTGCTGAAGCAACCAATGTGACACCCCTACGACCGTGAAGGGTTATGGTTTATTGATTGATATAGGCCTAGCCATGAAACTCTCTTAAGCGCTTCTAATGGCAGTGACATATTACATAGCATATTCTTCTCAACATCTTAACTAGAAATCTGTGTACCCATACAAATAGAAAATGTATTTTTTAGATTTATAGGTCTATATTGGTACATATGGTATGCATGACATATTCTTCTTCTTCTGCGTTCATTATCTTATAACCACAACGAATAAATCGTGAGATTTCCGCCGGCGAGAGCGAAGTACGCTGTGCAACAAGTTCCACAGTTGAACTGTATTATTTGTACCTCGATTGGCTCACTTTGTGGTCTAGACATCCGAGGCCCAGCACATCCATTTTTGTCATGCCTTTAATTCGGGTAGTAGGCTTCCCTAGCCCGTGACAGCCTACCTATCTGTCGACAGTCACGTGGGTGTGTAGTGACTCTTCGCCAAGACGATTGTCGTTCACGTCAATCTCGCGCGAGGTGTTCCGCCGTATGTGAACCTGCCTCGTGTAATTCGACGTTCTGTGCCTATGCCCACCGGATGCTGAACCTTTTCTCATCCACGAGAAGAGTTGGACCATGGCGCTTTCGTCTTCTTAGCCGAGGTGTCGTTCACCGATAGTGTGAACCTCTCGCCCAATTTTGAGTCTCACACTACGACATGACCTATAATGGTATACATGTCATACAATGGTATCTAGGCGTATCTTCACTGATGTACTTATTCTACTCTCCCATATGGTATTTAATCTGGGCATTGCAGTCGTGGCTATTTCAAGTCTAATCTTCAAGCGTTGACTGCAACGGATCTCCATCTTCTATCTCTTTCACGGGGTTTCTATCTCTTTCACGAGGTTTCTATCTCTTTAACGACGGTTCTATCTCTTCCACAGGGTTTCTATATCTTCCACAGGGTTTCTTATCTTTCACGAGGTTTCTATCTCTTTCATGAGGTTTCTATCTCTTTCACTGGGTTTCTATCTCTTTCATAGAGTTGTCATCTCATTCACAGGGTTTCTATCTCTTTCATAGAGTTGTCATCTCATTCACAGGGTTTCTATCTCTTTCACATGGTTTCCATCTCTTTCATGTGGTTGCCATCTCTTTCATAGAGTTGTCATCTCTTTCACAGGGCTGCCATCTCTTTCACAGGGTTTCCATCTCTTTCATAGGATTTCTATCTCTTTCACAGGGTTTCCATCTCTTTCATAGGGTTGCCATCTCTTTCATAGGGTTTCTATCTCTTTCATGAGGTTTCTATCTCTTTCACAGGGTTTCTATCTCTTTCACGAGGTTTCTATCTCTTTCATATTTTCCATCTCTTTCACAGGGTTTCCATCTCTTTCACGAGGTTTCTATCTCTTTCACGGGTTTCCATCTCTTTCACAGGGTTTCCATCTCTCGCACATGGTTTCCATCTCTTTCATGGGGTTTCTATCTCTTTCATAGTTTCCATCTCTTTCACAGTGTTTCTATCTCTTTCACAGGGTTGCCATTTTAAATATCTGGCTCATGATTAAGTTGAATATGACAGGCCAAATGGTGTAGATATCTCAACAATGTTCTAGACCATGACACATGCATTCCGTTCTCTAGACTACATTCTACCAATTGATTTTGAGAAAGAATGCAAAAAAAGAAATATTTGGCAATTTTTTGCCTATTTTGAAAGCATATCTACTTTCACATATAATCTTGTTAAATTTATCTAAAAATGTACTTACGTAAAACACGTTTTTAGAATAGTCCACTTAGACACGACGAACTATCACTAAAACTAGAGTGTTATGATGTAAACAAGATAACCTAAAAATTACAATACACAAAACATTTTCAACATTTATATCAAAAGGCTGATCATGTTTTCTTGTTTAAACTATCATTCAAAGCCTCCAAGTAAAAATTGATAAAGCAACATCTTAATAAAACTGGCTTGTTTATTTGGGTGGTCTTTGTTCATTTTGCTTCTTTCATAAGCCTCCATTGAAGCCATATCTCTCCACATCTCAAGGGGTTCTACATTTGTAGAAACAACTTGTAGAAAACTGGCAACCAAACCACAGAATGAAACAAAAGTCAGCCCTGAGCCATGTCGATGAAATAAAAGGCAGTTATCACCTCCGAGACAAGAACTGCAAAGAGTATAAAAATGTTTATCACAACATGCAGGTTTTAAATTTCCGGAAATCAAGACACAATTAAGAAATAATGCACCGAAAAGTTCAGACCCAGTAAGTCTTATGAAAGCAACACAGAAAACAATAGACACCTACCCAGAACAATGGGTTAATGTCTATACTGATGGGTCTGCTTTCAAAACTACCATCAAAACAGGTTATGGTGTCTATATGGAATATCCAGACAAAACATCTGATGAGTTGTTTGATGCCTGTGGGGAGATATGTTCTAACTATGAAGCCGAAATAACAGCACTAGAAGTTGCATTGTACCACCTGAAGACCATATTTGATGCCTTTCCATCAAAAGTTCAAAACATTGTTATTTTCACAGATTCTATGTTTGCTCTTCAAGCACTAGAATGTGGTGGACATTGTAAGCCTGAGCTGGTGGAAATATATCACCATGCCAACCAGCTACTTACATTGTTATGCAGTGGATATCTAGCCACTCAAACACACCTGGCAATGACAAGGCAGACAGACTAGTAAAGATGGGAGCTCAACAAGAACAGCCATATACATAAACAACCATGCACACAATTAAAATGATACTGAAATCTGTGACTAAAGAAAATTGGGTGAACAGATGGGCTATGGGAAACACTGGGAGGGAAATCTATAAATATATGACCAGCCCAAATCCTAAAGATAACATCAACCTCCTGGGAAGAAAAGACCAGAGTATCATCTTCCGACTGCACACCACACAACATGTACAGCTTAACAATCACCTTAACAGAATTCAATCACGACACACAATCCAGAGTGCAGACTGTGCACTCATCCCTATGAAAATGTTGACCGCAACCTTTTTAAATGCACAGCACTGGATGACATCAGGATAATGCTTCTCCCTCCAGGGCCAGATAAATGGAACACATTACTGGAACATAAATGGAACAGCTGACAAACACATGCATATATTACACAATATCATTGGGTCAAAGGGCATGAGCCCATGGACTGCTGGATCAGCAACTAACCAACCAATAAAACTTGCCTAGGAAAGAAATCGCGAGAAACATAGACACTATGCATTTTGGCAATTTAATTAATTTGAGGGTCTCCTTGTTCATATGAAACTTTGCACTGGCCAGCTTTTCGACCATCTGTAAAGACGCAAAAATCTATAATTTTGTACGTTTTCTTCTAACTATATCAAGACCTTGTTTTAATGTATTCGGGTAGAGGGTAACTTTGTTTCGTAAAATGGGGTCATAGATCAGTTTGTTTCTCTAAAATGGGGTCATGACTCAAAAATATTTCAGAATCAGAGCGATTGATGTAGAAGAAATCTCTTATTTCTGAGACATGTCTCTAAATCTGGACAATCATTCTTTGATATAGTTCTGTCATTCATTGTGGTTAAAAAAAATGACAAAGTACTTCATATAATCTTTAACAATTTTATTTACATTAAATATCTATTCTATTTATAAACCTGCACCCATCAGGGTCATAAGGGTACCACATTGAAATCTTTAGCATACAGTTTCCCCAAGGGGTGAAAATTTTTGAGACTAATGGGAATCGAACCAGGCCCATTCTAGTGGCACCAAATCACCTTGCAAGGTATGGTTTTAACAATACATTTGCGAGAAATTAGATGTTTGAGAAAAGTTAAAAATATCAAACACTGAGACCAACAGAGAAATGAAAATATTAGAGAAGAAATAAAAACCATCTCAAGACTATATTGAGAGACAGCAAACAAGGTGGTTTAGTCACATCATTAGAATGGAACCAAAGCAACCAGCACTTTGTGCATACAACAGCTGAAGATCAGGCTACAGGGAACAAGGAAGACCAGAATTAGATGGATGGAGACAATCAAAGAAACCTTAAAGAGACACATGCTGACAATAGCCAAAGTCTGACAACTCCAACTTCACCCACAACATTTAACAACACAATTGGAGGAGCCATGTAATAGGACAGCATAGTACACCACTAAAACTCCCTCTTTGGCACCCTAATCATGAAGCCCTGATTGTTTCCATTCATGGACAGTAGGGTTAGTAAAGCTCCATCAAGAGGTTTCAGCAGCTCTAATATTTTTATTTTCCACTCTTCATATTCCACCACTGAAGTAATTTGTTGATGCTTATCTGCAGTCTGTTCTACTTTCTGTCTTTTTTATCTCTCATTATCTGAAAATTAGAAAAGTTAAAAAAAGGGTTCAAAAGTTGTAGAGGATTGACTTCACTGTACTCGGTTTCCATATATACTCATCACTCTCAACAAAGTGGCATGCTGCCTGCCAATAGTACCACTCATAGCACGTAACTCCATAGCTTCAAGTGATAACCCACAGGGATCTCTGAAAAAATCCACTTTATACACAAAATGACATGAGTCAGATTCGAACTCATGACCTCTTGAACTCAAGGCGAACAGCTTAACCCCATTACACTAGGGAGATCCCCCTGAAAATGAGAAAGTTGTGACAAATCTTCAAATTAATAATATTGACTTTAATTAATGTTTATTTGGGTCAGTACACATCACAGCCAGCCCCTTGTCATGGATATGAAGATTTAGTTGCCCCCAGTATGTTGACAGGATCTTAAAGTGTTGCGCAGAATAGCAAAACTATGACCTGTCATGTATGTTGTTAAAGATGAATAAGGAAATGTGGGGTTGGCTCGACCCATCCCATAGAATACTAAAGTAACCCAGAAGTCATTCTGAAGATGGAATGTGTCGCAGAAAGATGAGATATCGCAGATAAACTGTAAACCAAACATAATGAACTCAGTTCTCTAGACTCATTCTTTGACATGGCTTTATGGTCACTTTGACCCATGTGATAGGATAGAAAAGTACACCCCTAAAGCTCCTTAGCTGTCTCTTACAACATGCATAGCAGGTCACAAGGTTGCTATGCTTTGATCCCCTTTTGGGCATCAGCAGATCAATAGAATAATGTCATGTCTGTCCTTGTTTGGAACACGTGCCTATGTAATAGTTAATCTATAAGCAGAAAATAGAATGAACTCAGAAATTATGCACAGGTTCATTGAAAGTTTGTTATGGTGTACACAGTTTTCATGTAGTCAATAATTTTACATCACTTGCAGAGCGTGTCGCACAAATTACAAAAATGGCTAATGTTAGTGAAATTATGCCATGATTTAATGAGAAGGGATAATTCTAGAGTGGAGGGGAGAGGTGTTAGGCGCAGTGTTAAAACTAATTCTGATGAGCACAGTAGCCTAGTTGATAGTGAGCTTGCTTGCTATCACTGGATTACAGCATACCAGGTTCGAAACCTTGTCCGGACAAACAAAAATTCCAGTTGTGATTTCTCGCTGGACACGACCACTCCTCCTGTCGACTCAGCTGTAATAGGGTACCTGACACATGAGTTAGGGGAGGTAAAGACAGTAAGAAAGGGAACTGGCCACCCCGATTAATAGCTGCTGTGGCTTAGTGCATGAAGTTATATTCATCCATGACATCAGGTGGCTGCCATAGGGCCTACCTTTACTTACAACTAATTCTAATTCTATCCCTACCCCCTCCTGCTGTGTTTCAAAAACTGTGTTCTTCCTATTTTCGTTAATTATTTCCCTGGCTTCAAACTACTAAACAATTGTATTCTGCAATGTCACAAACTATTAAAAAATTATGACCAGATAATTCTTTAAAAACTATGAGCGCTGTAAACATTGGTAGGCACACGTTCCAGGCATGAACCGTTACTTCTTCTTCTGCATTCATTCTCAAACTCTTGTAAACTAGCAGGATGTATTCTGGAGAACAGAATCTGCCAAATAAAGGTTTACAGCTGTCTGAGATATCTGCTCCTTTCAGTACAACAAACCAAATTTAGTACAGCTTTGTGGGTCACTGACGTCACATGGGTCCATTCATTATTCGTGGTTTAAATAAAAATTACTCCCATGGTTAAACCAGACATGAGAAAGTTGGATACCAGGGCTCAAACTCTGGGAAGGTGCCATATTAATTTAGCAAGTGTTGTCGAGGACCCTCTTCAGGCGGTTTCCGGTCTTTTTCTTCATTCCAACACTTCCAATGGATATCTCTTGCAGCAGAACTATGGTCCTACTAAATTTCCAGCAGAATTTAGTCCAGAGAATGGAAATTCTCTGCGTTGAGTCACCGTTTTATTTACACCAATAATACGACACATCCATCTTCGATAGGGGTTTCTGGTCAACCACTGACTAGAAAGATGAGCACTTATGGGAAACTGTGTGTTATGACACTGGTTCATAACTCATATTACCGTTACCTTTTACAGTTGATCCCAAATCGTCATTATCGACTATTACGGACGAACATGACAGGATGATCATGCAGTCTCCGGATTACATCCTGCTAATATGCAGGAGTTTAAGAACGAACACAGAAGAAGAGTGCCCAAAGAGCACTAGAAAACACTTCAAGCGAATGGATTCATCAAACTCTGTGGTCTGTATCAAAAGGTGAAAAAAAACATCTGCCAACTGGGTAAGATGGTCTGCCAAAATTAATTAACATCTTTCTGTAGATATCCGTCTCTATGGGCCAGCGTTCCTCCTTTAACTGGTTTAGTGAAATGCAGTCTTGCAGGATATGTTCCATTGTCTGCCCACATGGACACAGATGTAATGTTACCAGTCTTGGATAAATATATAGTATAAGAAATATAACAAAATAGAGGACAACAAATACACTGATATTGTTACTACCTTGAATTTGAGCTTCTACGACCTCCAACAAACTCCTCTTTGTACTTTTTACTTGTGGACTTTTGTCTGTGGATTGATGATTTATACATTGCAGACATTTAATATTTACTTTCATAATACAAAAAGGGTCATAGAATAGAAGAGATTAAACATTTTAAAAAGATGTAGAGTTTCAGTTTTACTTACATCAAATATTGACAGACAGTTAATCCGTAGTAATAAATGAATAGGCAAAAAAGATTCTTGCAAGAACCTTCTTCGCCCTTGTTGTCCGGCCTGAAAGGGGAGAAAATAATAGTGAATATTTTACATGTCATGCATGTTGTAAGAGGTGATTCAGGCTTTTAGGGGGTCGAGTTGGCTGTCACATCCCTTACAGGGTCAAATGACACAGAAACTATGCTAAAGTCAAATGTGTCAGGACCAATGGCCAAGATATCACAGCCAAGTTGCAAGCCATGACACAATGTATTTAATTCTCCAAACTACATCCTGTTAATCTGAAGGAGTTTGAAAAAGAATGCAGAAGAAAAGGGCCTCCTTAATATGACACTGGAGAAATTATGATGGTTGCACAGAACAGAGAGTAGCAGTGCTTGATGATGGTTGCACAGAACAGAGAGTGCAGTGCTTGATGATGGTTGCACAGAACAGAGAGTAGAAGTGCTGCTAAAGAAATATCACATTAAAGAAGCTATTGGTTAATCCATGTTATTGTACTTCAAGGCAAACCCACAATTCTACATCTCCCTGAGAAGATGTCAAAGAATATGCTTGCTGATAGTCCCCATGGCTAGCTAGCTGGATAAACACTCTTAATTCTACTCGACGTGTTCTCAGTTCTATTTATACCATAAATAATATTGAATTGCCGCCCATGTGTTACTGAGGTCTGGGAGGAAAGTAAAGAACAGCAACATTGTTTACCTTCCATGCATGTTGTAAGAGGCGACTAAGGAGGTTATCGGATGGAGTTGGCTGTCCCATTCCATATAGGGTCAACATGACTCAAAGCTATGCTAAAGTCATATGTGTCAGACCGAAAGGCGCAGATATTTCATCATTGCTGTAAACCATGACACAAGACATTCCGTTCTCTGGACTACATCCTGCTAATTTGGAGGAGTTTGAGAATGAACGAAGAAGAAGATACTGAAATGCCTTGGATGCAGCATGGATACCTCCTGGATACCTCATCTATCCCAGTGTCCACTCCAGCAAATGACCACAAACTTCAGTACATCACCAGTGTTTATCTTAAATTCACAGATACAAGTCTATCTGCTCTCTTATTACCACGAATATCAGCACACCCAGGCAATAGATCAATGTGATATCCAGAAGTTTAGAAATAGTTATAGTTTTGACAATGGATGTTCTGAATATTTTGTTCATTTGCATATTGTCAAAAGGAGCATCTATCACAGACAAGTTGTAAACCATGAAGCATTAAAGACTTATAGTATTGACTTTAACCCCAACCATCATAATTGAAGCAATTATTCTGTATTTCCCATTGTGCTCCATGAGAACTCTCAATATCAATAGTTATAATAAACCCCAAGCCAGATTTTTCACATATTTTCAGATAAATCAAAAATCACGGGACTTACCAGTTCAACAAATAACATCTCAGTAAACAACCAAATACTGGAAAAAGTTCCAACTTTAATTACTTGGGTAGCCAAATGTTTGTTGATGGAGACTCAATGAAAGAAATAAATACACACATAGCAGTTGCAGCTAGCACATTTGCCAAACTAATATCTGAAAGTCAAAAGATCTAGGAAGAAACACCAAGCTAAAGCTATTCAACTCCTATATTGTCTCAGTATTAACATATGAAAGAGAAAGCTGGAAATCAACTCAAGCAACAGATCAAAAATTAAACAGCTTCGAAAACAAATGTCTCCGGAAACTGATGAACATAAAATGGAGCGATTTCGTCACAAATAGTGATTTAAGAAAGAAAGCACACCAAGAATATGTTTCAAACGTCATAAGAAAACGCAGATGGAAATACCTCGGTTATGTTTTAAGACTAGATGAAAAGAGAATAAACCAACAAGCCCAAGAAATTAAAAAGTGGTATGTTGTCACGTGATTTGTCCACGGATTCTTGAATTGAACTCAAATATATATAATTTCTGTGGTATTTAATTATATTCAATAGTTTGATAATTTATTTTCATTTTAATTATGCTAATTTTCTGCAATTTTAATATTAATTAGTTCTGCACAACTAAAAATTATAGAAATTAGATCAACAGATGCATCTTGCCTTTGCCAATACAAATATAGGGACAATACAAAAATTAGTGGACAGCTTTCTACGGAACACATAGCTAACATAATTAGATGGAACGAAATACCTAAAAGTCGGATATACAGACTATTTGACACATTTCACGATGCGCAATGAGTGAGAGGTGGATGGCCAGTTCATTGCGTGGAAATTGCTAGATCAGTAATTTAAGTTACGACTTTTTAATTTTCCGAGATAGTGCAATAGCACATGAAATAAAAAAAATGGTATGTTGTCACATGATTTGTTAACGGATTCTTGTATTGAACCCAAATATATATAATTTCTGTGGTATTTAATTATATTCAATAGTTTGAATATTTATGTTCATTTCAATTATGCTAATTTGCTGCCATTTTTAATATTAATTAGTTCTTGCGCACCTAAAAATTATAGAAATAGGATCAACAGATGTGTCTTGTCTTTGCCAACACAAATATATATAATTTCTTTGGTATTTAATTATATTCAATAGTTTTAAAATTTATTTTCATTTCAATTATGTGAATTTGCTGCCTTCTTTCATATTAATTAGTTCTGCGCGTACCTAAAAATTATAGAAATAGGATCAACAGATGCGTCTTGTCTTTGCCAACACAAATATATATAATTTCTTTGGTATTTAATTATATTCAATAGTTTTAAAATTTATTTTCATTTCAATTATGTGAATTTGCTGCCTTCTTTCATATTAATTAGTTCTGCATACCTAAAAATTATAGAAATAGGATCAACAGATGCGTCTTGCCTTTGCCAACACAAATATATATAATTTCTGTGGTATTTAATTATATTCAATAGTTTTAAAATTTATTTTCATTTTAATTATGTGAATTTGCTGCCTTCTTTCATATTAATTAGTTCTGCGCGCACCTAAAAATTATAGAAATAGGATCAATAGATGTGTCTTGTCTTCACGAACAAAAAAACATATAGTTTGTGACTTGTATTATTGAAAATAACAAAGATAAGTTAGAAATTATGAGCTTGGGTACATTTTGTCACTGTGGTCACATGTTTTATTTATATTTTCCAATATGTGTTTCAATGTAAATTATTTTGATGCCAAACTCATTCGAAAAAAATATGTAACATTTTTTCAGGGTTGACGTACAGACTTGGTTGAGGTATCGTTGAATTGCATTTTTGAAGGGCTATCTAACTATATTATTTGTAATTATGTAGAAATGTAGCATAATTCTAAAAATTTTGTCCAAGTATTTAACTTAACAACAACAAACATTTAGTTAGATTTCCTTCCATGTCTCTCGTTTCATTGCAATTTGCTTTAGATATTCATTATCGAATTAAATAAGGTTGAACGAACCATGATGTAAATATGGAAATCATTAAATCCGTTTCAGTAACACAGATATTTAATTTCTACGATATTAATGTGTTAAATTAATGATCAACCAGTTCTTGATTCAGCAAAACAAAAACATTATTTGAACCGGAAGTTAAAGATATTAGCATTTATTTACCAAGGGACATAGCCGGGCATACACTCCAAAATCAAGGGTGGTAATAAGTATGAGATATTAATAAATCATTAAAACACAAATATTTGGATCTGATAATTGGCAATATCATTTAAATTAATAACTCTAATTTATATTGAGAGATTTTATGTAACTTTTCCCCGTTGTCCTATATATAGAAACGTTTTTCTTTATTAAATTTAAAAGTAATTTTTTCTACATTATTTATTTCAAATAATTTTTTTTCTAAATCTTCTGGAACTTTCTTTTTCTTTTTAATAGGGTGAGATTTTTCAATATTTAAATTATTTTCTATTTTAAACTTTTCAACACATTTTATAAAATTATCTAGCTTATCTGTAGAAATATAGTTTTTTATTGTATTTATAAACTCACTAAATTTGTCTTCCATTTTTAAAAATATAAATATTATAATTATAATTGTATAATAAAATTAGTCTTTAAAAAATGAAAGGAAAAAAATTCCCGCATAACGAAAACCCTATTCGTTTATCGGGATTACATAAATTCCATGATGATATAATTACACCTAAAAGAGTTAAATATTCTAAAATCAATCCTTTATATAAAATTAAAACAATTACACCACAAAGAATTAGATATTCTAAAATAAATCCTTTATATAAAATTAATGATATACAGATTTCAAAACAAAGACCTTATAAAATAAATTTAATTAGGAAATATATTCATAGACAAAATATTCATGTTTTTCGATATAGAATAAATATGTTGAATGAAAGTAGATAAAATATTAATAATGCAATAGAAAATATGGTAATAAATGCTACTCATAATTTTCCTAATTCTAGAGTTATGTTAGTTCCATTAAATGATATAATTTATACAAGACATAATAGTTATCCTTATCATAATGTTAATAATGTTGCTGAATTCTTCTATAAGAGATTAGTTAGATTATTAAATAGTGCAGAAGAATTAGATATTAATGATGTTATATTTGAAATTTCTGTAATACCAAATCCTGTTGGTGGAGTAAATTTAGGAAATAAATTAATAGATACTATTAATAAAAGTTCAATAATAACAATTAAAAATATTGATAAAATTTGTTTATCAAGAGCTATTGTAACATCATTAGCAAGAATAAAATACTTTGAGAATTTAACAGATAGTCAGATAAAACATATTAAAGAAGGAAGATCATTACCAAAAAAAAATTATGCTAAAAGTTTACATAAAGAAGCTAATGTAGAAATTAAAAAAGATGGTAATAATTTAGATGATTTAAAAATATTTGAAGATTTTTTTGAAAATAATAATAATAATTTTTGGCTCTAATAACACTGAAAATATAATGTATGAAGGAAATGAAAAATATGAAGAACAAATTTACTTATATCATCATGATACACATTTTGATGTTATATCTAACATTACAGGATTTTTTAGCAAAAAGTGGATTTTGTAAAACTTGTTTAATAGGTTATATATCTAACATTTCAGGATTTTTTTAGCAAAAAGTGGATTTTGTAAAATTTGTTTAATAGGTTATATAACTCAACATAATTGTAAGAAAAATATTTAAAAATGGTCGTGTGATAAATGTAGAAAGACATTTCCTGTTATTTATAAATCAGATAAAAATATTTGTTATAAAGAAGGTAAAGATGATTTAAAATCTAGATCAAAACAATGGATGTGTAATTTGTGTTTAAAAATATTTTCAGCAAATTATGAAAAACCAGATGAACATATTTGTAATATGATAAATTGTTATACTTGTGGTGAAAAGTATTTACGGAGTATAAACTCCAAACATGAATGTTATATGAAAAAATTAATTCCAAAACCTTTAAAAGATAAAAAATATATATATTTTGATTTTGAAGCTAATCAAGAAAAAGGTATTCATATAATGAATTATTGTATAGCATATGATATTACTGAATCTATAATATATAGAATTCAACCTGATGTTATTATAAAATATTCTTTAGATAAAAAGATTCTTGATGTTGAAATAGATAAATTTAATACACACTGTTTAAAAGAAATAATGTGATTTAAAAATAAAAAATTTGTTATTGATAAATTTTGTATATTATTTATTTCTAATGATTTTAAGGGATATACTTTTATTTCACATTATAGAAAAAGGATATGATATGAATCCTATTTTAGGATGGTTAACTAAAAATAAAATTGAATTAAATCATTTATCTTCTGGTTTAAAAATAGCTTCTATTGAAATAAAAAATACTGGAATAAGATTAATAGATTCTATTAATTTTACATTAATGGGATTATCCGGATTTCCAGAATCATTTGATTTTAAAGGAAATAAAGGTTATTTTTCTCATCATTTTAATACAAAAGCAAATCAAAATTATAAAGGTAAATATCCAAGGTTAAAATATTACGGTTATAATGAAATGAATGAAAAGAATAAAAAGAATTTAGAATTATGGTATAATACTGTAAAAGATAAAAAGTTTAACTTTCAAAAAGAAATATTTTATTATTGTTTATTAGATCTTTTAATATTAGCAAAAGGCTGTACTATATATAGAAATACATTTTTAGAGATTACAAAAAATTATATAGATCCTTTTCAATGTATAACTATAGCACAATTATGTACAAATATTTTTTAAACATTTATGTTGAAAGAAAAAAACCATAGGAATTCATAAAACTACTATATATTAAGATAATCAATCTTATAAAGCAATTCAATGGTTAGAATCTTTTGAAATGAATATACAACATGCTAAAAGAGGTGGTGAAAAAGAAATTTATTTTAAAGATAAAAAATATAAACTTGATGGTTATTATTTTGATAGAAAAACTAAAACTAAATATATTTATGAATTTTATGGTTGTTTTTTTTATGGATGTCCAAAATGTTTTCATCCTGAAGAAATATGTACAAGAAAAGGAAATAAAACTATGAAAGAATTATATAATGAAACAAAAAATAGAGAAAAAGATATTAAATAATATTACAAGGATGACAAAATTAAAATAACTACAATTTGGGAATGTGAATCTGATAAGAATAAATATCCTCCTATATGTGAATCTTTAAAACCTATAAATAAAAGAGATGCATTTTATGGTGGTAGAACAGAAACTTTTCAATTATATAATAACACAGAAAACTTAAAAGGTAAATATGTAGATTTTGTATCATTATATCCAACTGTTAATAAATATGATGAATATCCTATTGGACATCCTAAAACTCTTATAAATATTTCAGTTAGTGAATACATTGAAAAAAGATACTTTGTAATTATGAAATGTAAAATATTACCACCTAGAAAATTATTAATTCCTGTTTTACCATATAAACAAAAAACAAAAGATGCACATAAATTATTATTTGGTTTATGTAAAACATGTATGGAAAGAATAAATATTGATTGTGTACATCTAAATGATATTTGGGGAACATTTACTTCTAAATATGATAAAATTCATGCAATGAAAAGAAGTCAATTTTGTAAAAATTTTAGAAATAAAGAATGCAATCATTCTTAAAAAGAAAGAACTATTATTGGAACTTGGGCAACAACTGAAATTGATAAAGCATTAGAAAAAGGTTATAAATTACTAAAAATATATGAATTAGAATATTTTGAAGAAAGAATGAAAGGATTATTTGAAGAATATGTTGATATGTTTATGAAATATAAATTAGAAGCATCAGGTTGTAAATGTAATCATTTATGTAAATCAAATTGTAAAAATGATGAAAATTGTGAAGCCAAAATACAATATATAGTAGATAATCTTGCTTATAATTTAAATATAGATAAAGTAAAATATAATGTAGGATTGAGATTTATAGCAAAAATATGTCTAAACTCTTTATGGGGTCATTATGGAATGAAAGATAATTATACTCAAACAGAATATACTTATATTCTGACCAGTTAACTAATATTATTTATAACGAAAAATATAAAGATGTTTCTACCATAATATTAGACGATGATGTTGTTTTAGTAGACTATAAAACTAAAGAACATTATTTAAGACCAAATCCTAATGTAAATATTTATATTGCTTTATATACTACAACACATGCTAGATTGAGATTATATGAATTATTAGATACTTTACAAGAAAGAGTAATGTATTGCGATACTGATTCAATAATTTTTAATGATGATAATTCCGAAGTTTGTGAAAAAATAAAATCAAAAATTGGAACAGGATTAGGGCAATTAACAGAAGAAATTTCTGATAAACATAAATCTGAATATATTAAAACCTTTGTTTCATTAGGACCAAAAGATTATAGTATGAAATTAAATACCAGAAAAATAGTAGGAACATGTAAAGGTTGTAGAATAAATAATGAAGCAGAAGAGAAAATTACAATGGATAAAAAAATAAAATTGATTACTGATGATAAGGAAAAATATGATTTAGTTGAATATAAAATGATAAAAATTAATAAAAAAGATAGAAAATTAGAAAATAGAGAACAAATCAAAATGTATGATTATGAGTTTGATAAAAGAATGATTAAATATGAAAATGATAATTTAATTACTAGTTTGCCTTATGGGTACTAATAATAAATTAATTAAATATACAATCTCTTATTTTATGACCATTCATAATATAATTCCATTTTTCATCACCTTTATATTTATCTAATATTTCATATTGTTCATCTGTAGATAAACATTCACCTTTATATTTTAAATCATCAATCTGACTTTGAGATAAAATAACTTTACCTAATATAACTTTAGCTTTGTCATCTTTATAAGGATTAATAATTTTATCACAGAACAAATATTCTTCTTTTTTTATTTCGGTCATTTTTTAATTATTTTTTAAATTTATATTGAATAAAAACTGTAAACATAAATGTCCACAAATTACTGTATTAAAAGATTGTATTTGATCAATATAATATTGTATATAGTCTAGCAGAGTGCACCACCAAGACAAGAGACAGGAGATGTTGGAGATACGTTGCAGCCAACCTTCGTTGCGGAGACGGCACTTGATGATGATGATGATGATATCACCTGGTTTTTCATGAAGATAATCTATTATTTCTAATGGTGGTTGAATACCAAAACTATCAAAATATATTTTTTTATTACGGTCTTTATACCACGCAGTCCAATGAGTACCTTTAGTTTCATCAGTTAAATCACCATCTAAATTCATAATTCCACATTCTTTTTTTCTAGATTTTTTAGGTAATTCAGTTCTAATAAACACACCTCTAAAATTTGGTATTTTTAATTTTTTAACTGCATCTAAAAGTTGAAAATTTGAAAGAGGTTCATTAGGTAATTTGAGTGAAACTCCCTGTGGTCGATTATCTATTTCTATCATTTTTTTATCATTATAAAATGACAGAAATATCAACAGAGTTGTATTGTGTAAAATGTAAAAAGAGAACATATACTTCAGATTTAGAATATGGAAAAAGTAAAAATAATACAAATATGTTAAAAGGAAAATGTGTTATTTGTGGAACTGTAAAAAATAAATTTATTAAAGCTTCTGAAGTAGGGTATGATAGTAATCTTTATGGTGGTAATTTAAATAGTATAATTAATAAACTTCCAATTGAATTACATTTACCAGGTCATAGTTTTACAGGTCCTGGAACTAATTTAAAAAAAAGATTAAATCCTGATTTTACTCCTAAAGAATGGAGTAAACCAATTAATAGAGTTGATGAAGCTTCAATGAATCATGATATTTGTTATTTACAAAATGAAGATAGAAAAACTAGAAATGAAGTTTGTGATAAAAAGATGTTACAAGATTTAAATATTTTAAATCCTACTATAAGAGAAAGAATAGAAAAAGGAATTGTTGGTAGTATTATAAAAGGAAAGATTGCATTAGGGATGGAAAATTTTCAAAAAACAGCCTCACAAAATTCAGTAGTGATTTAGCAGATGAATTACATAAACCTATTGTTACCAAATTTAAAAAGAGAAGAGTCTATATTAATAGTATAGATGAAACTTGGGCAGCTGATTTAGTAGATATGTCATCATATTCAAAAGAAAATAAGGGATATAAATTTATTCTTGCTGTTATAGATGCATTTAGTAAATATGGATGGATGATCCCATTAAAAAATAAAAGCGGTGAAAGTGTTGTTGAAGCATTTAAACATATATTTAAAGAAGGATTTTATTTTTTATTTTTATGGGTTGACCGAGGTAAAGAATTTTATAATAAAACTTTTTTAAAGATCTTTTAAAAATTAAAGATATTGAAATGTATTCTACAGAAAATGAAGAAAAAAGTTGTGTTGTTGAAAGATGGAATGGAACTATGAAACAAAAGATGTTTAAATATTTTACTGCTAATAATACCACAAAATATTATAATGTTTTAGATGAACTAGTTAATATTTATAATAACACTAAACATTCTTCAATAAAAATGACTCCTGTTGAAGGTAGTAAAAAAGAAAATGAAAAAATAGTTTATAATAATTTATACGGTGAAGAAGAAGAAAGACTATCTAAACCTGTATTTAAAATTGGAAAAGTTTTTTGAAAAAGGATATACACCTAAATGGACTTCAGAAATATTTGTTATTAGTGAAATATTACACACAAATCCTATTACTTATAAAATACGAGATTTAATGGGGGAAGAAATTATAGGTAGTTTTTATAAGCAAGAATTACAGAAGACAAGGTTTTAATATTAGTATTTTAAAAAGATAATTATTCTGTATTACTCTTTTAATGATAAATTTATTAATTAATTTTTTTTGAAAAAATTATTATTGTAATATTACACAAATATAATATTATTTTTCAAAAAAATTATTATTGTAATATTACGCAAACTGTATATAATTATTTTTCCCTTTTTTTGTAATTTAAAAAAAAATTACACATAAATGTTTATATTATTTATCCCTAATTTTTATTTTCGAAAATATTAAAAAATTATTTTTCCCTTTTTTTGTAATTTAAAAAAAAATTACACATAAATGTTTATATTATTTATCCCTAATTTTTATTTTCGAAAATATTAAAAAATTATTTTAAAATATTTCAAAATTATACAAATATGTTAATACTATTTATCCCTATTTTTAATTAACGAAAAAAATTATTATTTTAATATTACACATAAATGTTTATACTATTTATCCCTAATTTTTATTTTCAAAATATTAAAAAATTATTATTGGTGGGTACCCTATTTTGAAATATTAATTTTTTCGGAAAAAAAGTTATAGGGGGGGGGGGGGGGGTCTAGTGGGTACATTATGTGTCACCTGACACATGAGTTAGGGGAGTTAAAGACAGCAAGAAAGGGAACTGGTCATCCCACCTAATAGTTACTGCGACTTAGTACATGAAGTTATATTCATCCACAATGGCAGGTTGCTGCCATGTGTTCTACCTTTATCTACAACTAATTCTAATCCCTATCCTCACCCCACCCCCCTTCTACTATAAGTCTGTGTTTCAAAAATTGTGTTCTTATTTTTGTTTATTATTTCTACTGGCTTCAAACTACTAAACAATTGCATTCTGCAATGATGTCACAAACTACTAAAAAATTGCATTCTGCAATGATGTCACAAACTACTAAACAATTGCATTCTGCAATGATGTCACAAACTACTAAACAATTGCATTCTGCAATGTCACAAACTACTAAACAATTACATTCTGCAATGATGTCACAAACTATTAAAAAATTATAATTAGAGAATTCTTTAAAATCTATGAGCGCTGTAAACATTTGGTATGCATACATTCCAGACATGATACGTCACTTCTTCTGCATTCACTCTCAAACTTCTGTAAACTAGCAGGATGTATGCTGGAGAACAGAATCTGTCTAATCAAGGTTTACAGCCTGTCTGAGATATCTGCTCCTTTCAGCACAACATATCCAATTTAGTATGGCTTTGTGGGTCACATGGGTCCATTCATTATCCATGGTTTGAAATAAAAATGACTCCCATGGTTAAACCAGACATCAGGAAGTTGGGTTCCAGGGACCAAACTCTGGGAAGGTTGAGGAAAGGTGCCATATTTATTTAGCAAGTGTGGTCGACGACCCTGTTCAGGCAGTTTCTGGTCTTTTTCTTCACTGTTCATTCTCAAACTCCAGCTGGTTCTCTCTTGTAGCAGGACAATGGTCCTACTAGATTTCCAGCACAATTTAGTCCAGAGAATGGAAATGCGTCATGTCGCAGTTTTATTTGTACTAATAATCTGACACATCCATCTTTGATGGGGGTTTCTGGTCAACCACTGACTAGACAGCTGAGCAGTTATGGGACATGAGACACTGGTTCATAACTCATATTACCGTTACTTTTTACAGTTGATCCCAAATCGTCATTTTCGACTATGACAGACGAAAATGACAGGATGATCCTGCAGTCTTCAGATTACATCCTGCTAATCTGCAGGAGTTTAAGAACGAATATAGAAGATGAGTGCACAAAGAGCACTATAAAACGCTCCAATCGAATGGATTCATCTAACTCTGTGGTCTTATGTCGTCTGTATCAAAATGTGAGGAAAAAACATCTGCCAACTTGGTCAGATGGTCTGCCAAAATTAATTAACAGATCGAAGCCTGGCGGTGGGGCGACTGGGAAGAAGCAGCTTTATCCATCAAGCTAAACGACTCCGTAGACAACTTACAGACCTGCCTGAAGTTGGCAGCCCCTTAAGGTCTGTGCCAGAACGGACCCCATGGAGTGAAAGGCATGGAATGCCAATATACATTCAGACCCATGTGAAAGGAATACTAAGCGAGGACGAACAGAACAGTGTGCAGCGGAGGACGGTCACCCTCGGTTTCCTGGACGAGGAATATCCACAAGATATATGGGTCAGAGTATACACAGATGGGTCGGCGCAGAGTGCTGTGGGGAATGGAGGTGCAGGTGTATATGTAGAATATCCACACGGGCCTAGGGGTGCAATCGGAGCACCGACGGGAAAGTTCTGCAATGATTGTGATGCGGAGATCCAGGCGATTGCTGTGGCAGCTGGGGAACTGCTGGGCTCCAACTCTGACCTACAGCCTGTGGTGTTCCTGACAGATGCGGGGTCAGTGCTTCGGGCTCTCCGGTCTGGAAAGCTAACAGACTTGAGAAAACTACTTAGCGAATTGTCTTACCAGTATAGGGTGACCATGCAGTGGATACCCTCTCACTGTGGAATACCAGGAAATGAAAAAGCAGACCAACTGGCTAAGGAAGGTGCTGCCGAAGATCAACCAGATATACCAATCACCTACCATCAGAAAAAACAGATGATCAAGTCAATAAGAAAGCCACAAACACCAACACAAGATGACTATCATATTATGAACAGATCAGAACAAGTTATAATTCTACATCTCAGAACGGGACACAACCGACTCCACGGTCACATGTGTACAGGGTTCGGGATTGGCAGCGCGGCCGTGTGTGCATGTGGACGGGCAGTACAGAGTGCCAGACATGTGCTTCGAGAGTGTTCTGGGCGTGAGACGCTGGGGCAGACATATTGGCCAGAGGAGACAACACTGGGGTCGGGGCTCTGTGGGACGCTGTATGGGCTGCAGAAGACGGTGGGTTTTATTAGGGAGACAGAATTGCAGATATAGACATGTTTCAAGTGAACGAAAGAAGAAGAAGAAGAAGAAGAAGAATTAACAGATTTCTGTAGATATCCGTCTCTATAGGCCAGCATTCCTCCTTTAATTGATTTAGTGAAATGCAGTCTTGCAGGATATGTTCCGCTGTCTACCCACATGGACACAGAGGTAATGTTACCAGTCTTTGATGAATATATAGTATAAGAAATATAACAAAATAGAGGATAACAAACACACTGATATTGTTACTACCTTGAATTTGAGCTTCTACGACCTCCAACAAACTCCTCTTTGTACTTTTTACTTGCAGACTTGTGTCTGTGGACTGATGATTCATTCAATGCAGACATTTAACATTTACTTCAATAATACAAAAATGGGCATATAAAACATCATACATTTCAAAACATGCAGACAATCTTAAGCATCAGGTCCTTAACTATTGAGATTAGAGTTCCAGTATTATTTAAAACAAATATTGACAGACCAGCGTTAATCTATAGTAATAAATTAATAGGCAAAAAGGACTCTGGCAAAGGACCTTCTTCACCCGTATTGCCTGGTCTGAAAGGGGAGAAAATAATAGTGAAACTATCAAATGAAATGCATGTCGTAAGAGTTTTTGGGGATGGAGTTGGCTGTCACATCCCTTAGAGGGTCAAGTGATGCAGAAGCCATGCTAAAGTCAAATGTGTCAGGTCAAATGGCCAAGATATCACAGCCAAACTGCAAGCTATGACACAGTGCATTTAATTCTCCAGACTACATCCTGTTAATATAAAGGAGTTTTGAGAAAAACTCAAAAGAAAAGGGCCTCCTTAATATGACACTGGAGAAACTATGATGGTTGCACAGAATTGAGAGTAGCACTGTTTGATGATGTTCTGCTAAAGAAATGTCACATAAATGAAGTTATTGGTTAACCCAAGTCAATGAACTTTCGGCAAACCCGCAATTCTTCATCTCCCTCAGAAGATATCAAAAGATATACATGCCAATAGTCCCCATGGCTAGCTAGCTGGATAAACCCTCTTAATTCTACTCGACATGTTCTCAGCTATATTTATACCATAAATAATATGATATTGCCTTGGATGCAACATGGATACCTCATCTATCCCAGTGTTCACTCCAGCAAGTGACCACAAACTTCAGTACACCACCAGTGTCTATCTTAAATTCACAGATGCAAGTCTGCCTATTCTCTTATTACTACGAATGTCAGAACGTCCAGGGAAATGGATCCAAGTGATACCCAGAAGTTTATAAATAGTTATAGTTTTGACAATGGATGTTCTGAATATTTCGTTCATTTGCATATTGTCAAAAGGAGCAGCTATCACAGACAAGTTGTAAACCATAAAGCATTAAAGACTTATAGTATTGACTTCAACCTCCATCACCATACTGGAAGCAATTATTCTGTATTTCCCATTGTGCTCTGTGAGAACTCTCAATATCAATAGTTATAATAAACCCAAAGCCAGATTTTTCTCATATTTTCAGATAAATAAAAAATCATGGAACATACTAGTTCAACAAATAACATCTCAGTAAACAACCAAATACTAGAAAAAGTCTCCAACTTTAATTACTTGGGTAGCCGAATGTGTTTTGATGGAATCTCAGTGAAATAAATAAATACACGTATAGCAGTTGCAGCTAGCACATTTACCAAACTTACTAATATCTTAAAATCAAAAGATCTAGGAAGAAACACCAAGCTATTCAACTCCTGATCACCTCTTTTGGGTTTTAGGAAATTAGCATTTATAATTTCTGTGCTATTTAAATTATATTCAATAGTTTGATAATTTATTTTCATTTTAATTATGCTCATTTGCTGCCATTTTTAATATTAATTAGTTCTGCGCACACTTAAAAATTATAGAAATAGGATCAACAGTTGCGTCTTGCCTTTTCCAACACAAATATATATAATTTCTGTTTTATTTAAATTATATTCAATAGTTTGATAATTTTCATTTAAATTATTCTAATTTGCTGTCATTTTTAATATTACTTAGTTCTGCGTGCACCTAAAGAGTATATAAATAGGATCAACAGATGCGTCTTGCCTTTGCCAACACAAATATATATAATTTCTGTTTTATTTAATTATATTCAATAGTTTCATAATTTATTTTCATTATGTTCATTGGCTGCCATTTTTAATATTAATTAGTTCTGCGCTCACTTAAAAATTATAGAAATAGGATCAACAGTTGCGTCTTGCTTTCGCCAACACAAATATATATAATTTCTGTTTTATTTAATTATATTCAATAGTTTCTTCTTCTTCTTCAGCTTTCATTCTCAAACTCCCATTGGATCTCTCTTGTAGCAGGACTACTAGATCTCCAGTAGGATGTAGTCCAGAGAATGGAATGCGTTGTGTCGCCGTTTTATTTGCGTCAATGATTCAATAGTTTGATAATTTAATTTCATTTTAATTATGCTCATTTTCTGCCATTTTTAATATTATTTAGTTCTGTGCGCGCCTAAAAATTATAGAAATAGGATCAACAGAAGCGTCTTGCTTTTGCCAAAACAAATATATATAATTTCTGTTGTATTTAAATTATATTCAATAGTTTGATAATTTTCATTTAAATTATTCTAATTTGCTGCCATTTTTAATATTACTTAGTTCTGCGTGCACCTAAAGAGTATATAAATAGGATCAACAGATGCGTCTTGCCTTTGCCAACACAAATATATATAATTTCTGTTTTATTTAATTATATTCAATAGTTTCATAATTTATTTTCATTTTAATTATGCTAATTTGCTGCCATTTTTAATATTAATTAGTTCTGCGCTCACCTAAAAATTATAGAAATAGGATCAACAGTTGCATCTTGCTTTTGCTGACACATATATATAATTTCTGTTGTATTTAAATTATATTCAATAGTTTGATAATTTTCATTTTAATTATGCTAATTTGCAGCCATTTTTAATATTACTTAGTTCTGCGCGCACCTAAAGAGTATAGAAATAGGATCAACAAATTCGTCTTGCCTTTGCCAACACAAATATATATAATTTCTGTGGTATTTAATAGTTTCATAATTTATTTTCATTTCAATTATGCTAATTTCCTGCCATTTTTAATATTAATTAGTTCTGCGCTCACCTAAGAATTATAGAAATAGGATCAACATTTTCGTCTTGCCTTTTGCCAACACAAATATATATAATTTGTTTTATTTAATTATATTCAATAGTTTCTTCTTCTTCTTCAACTTTCATTCTCAAACTCCCATTGGATCTCTCTTGTAGCAGGACTACTAGATCTCCAGTAGGATGTAGTCCAGAGAATGGAATGCGTTGTGTCGCTGTTTTATTTGCGCCAATGATTCAATTGTTTGATAATTTATTTTCATTTTAATTATGCTCATTTTCTGCCATTTTTAATATTATTTAGTTCTGTGCACGCCTAAAAATTATAGAAATAGGATCAACAGTTGCGTCTTGCTTTTGCCAACACAAATATATACAATTTCTGTTGTATTTAAATTATATTCAATAGTTTGATAATTTTCATTTAAATTATGCTAATTTGCTGCCATTTTTAATATTACTTAGTTCTGCGTGCACCTAAAGAGTATAGAATAGGATCAACAGATGCGTCTTGCCTTTGCCAACACAAATATATATAATTTCTGTTGTATTTAATTATATTAAATAGTTTGATAATTTATTTTCATTTTAATTATGCTACTTTGCTGCCATTTTTAATATTACTTAGTTCTGCGCACCAAAACAGTATAGAAATAGGATCAACAGATGCGTCTTGCCTTTGCCAACACAGATATATATAATTTCTGTTTTATTTAATTATATTCAATAGTTTCATAATTTATTTTCATTTTAATTATGCTAATTTGCTGCCATTTTTAATATTAATTAGTTCTGCACTCACCTAAAAATTATAGAAATAGGATCAACAGTTGCGTCTTGCCTTTTGCCAACACAAATATATATAATTTCTGTTTTATTTAATTATATTCAATAGTTTGATAATTTTCATTTTAATTATGCTAATTTGATGCCATTTTTAATATTACTTAGTTCTGCGCGCACCTAAAGAGTATAGAAATTGGATCAACACATGCGTCTTGCCTTTGCCAACACAAATATATATAATTTCTGTTGTATTTAATTATGTTCTATAGTTTGATAATTTATTTTCATTTTAATTATGCTACTTTGCTGCCATTTTTAATATTACTTAGTTCTGCGCACCAAAAGAGTATAGAAAAAGAATCAACAGATGCGTCTTGCCTTTGCCAACACAAATATATATAATTTCTGTTTTATTTAATTATATTCCATAGTTTCATAATTTATTTTCATTTTAATTATGTTCATTGGCTGCCATTTTTAATATTAATTAGTTCTGCGCTCACTTAAAAATTATAGAAATAGGATCAACAGTTGCGTCTTTCCTTTTCCAACACAAATATATATAATTTCTGTGGTATTTAATTATATTCAATAGTTTCATAATTTATTTTCATTTTAATTATGCTAATTTGCTGCCATTTTTAATATTAATTAGTTCTGCGCACACTTAAAAATTATAGAAATAGGATCAACAGTTGCGTCTTGCCTTTTCCAACACAAATATATATTATTTCTGTTTTATTTAATTATATTCAATAGTTTCATAATTTATTTTCATTTTAATTATGCGAATTTGCTGCCATTTTTAATATTAATTAGTTCTGCGCACACTTAAAAATTATAGAAATAGGATCAACAGTTGCGTCTTGCTTTCGCCAACACAAATATATATAATTTCTGTTTTATTTAATTATATTCAATAGTTTCTTCTTCTTCTTCAGCTTTCATTCTCAAACTCCCATTGGATCTCTCTTGTAGCAGGACTACTAGATCTCCAATAGGATGTAGTCCAGAGAATGGAATGCGTTGTGTCGCCGTTTTATTTGCGCCAATGATTCAATAGTTTGATAATTTATTTTCATTTTAATTATGCTCATTTTCTGCCATTTTTAATATTATTTAGTTCTGTGCGCGCCTAAAAATTATAGAAATAGTATCAACAGAAGCGTCTTGCTTTTGCCAACACAAATATATATAATTTCTGTTGTATTTAAATTATATTCAATAGTTTGATAATTTTCATTTAAATTATTCTAATTTGCTGCCATTTTTAATATTACTTAGTTCTGCGTGCACCTAAAGAGTATATAAATAGGATCAACAGATGCGTCTTGCCTTTGCCAACACAAATATATATAATTTCTATTTTATTTAATTATATTCAATAGTTTCATAATTTATTTTCATTTTAATTATGCTAATTTGCTGCCATTTTTAATATTAATTAGTTCTGCGCTCACCTAAAAATTATAGAAATAGGATCAACAGTTGCATCTTGCTTTTGCTGACACATATATATAATTTCTGTTGTATTTAAATTATATTCAATAGTTTGATAATTTTCATTTTAATTATGCTAATTTGCAGCCATTTTTAATATTACTTAGTTCTGCGCGCACCTAAAGAGTATAGAAATAGGATCAACAAATTCGTCTTGCCTTTGCCAACACAAATATATATAATTTCTGTGGTATTTAATAGTTTCATAATTTATTTTCATTTCAATTATGCTAATTTCCTGCCATTTTTAATATTAATTAGTTCTGCGCTCACCTAAGAATTATAGAAATAGGATCAACATTTTCGTCTTGCCTTTTGCCAACACAAATATATATAATTTGTTTTATTTAATTATATTCAATAGTTTCTTCTTCTTCTTCAACTTTCATTCTCAAACTCCCATTGGATCTCTCTTGTAGCAGGACTACTAGATCTCCAGTAGGATGTAGTCCAGAGAATGGAATGCGTTGTGTCGCTGTTTTATTTGCGCCAATGATTCAATTGTTTGATAATTTATTTTCATTTTAATTATGCTCATTTTCTGCCATTTTTAATATTATTTAGTTCTGTGCACGCCTAAAAATTATAGAAATAGGATCAACAGTTGCGTCTTGCTTTTGCCAACACAAATATATACAATTTCTGTTGTATTTAAATTATATTCAATAGTTTGATAATTTTCATTTAAATTATGCTAATTTGCTGCCATTTTTAATATTACTTAGTTCTGCGTGCACCTAAAGAGTATAGAATAGGATCAACAGATGCGTCTTGCCTTTGCCAACACAAATATATATAATTTCTGTTGTATTTAATTATATTAAATAGTTTGATAATTTATTTTCATTTTAATTATGCTACTTTGCTGCCATTTTTAATATTACTTAGTTCTGCGCACCAAAACAGTATAGAAATAGGATCAACAGATGCGTCTTGCCTTTGCCAACACAGATATATATAATTTCTGTTTTATTTAATTATATTCAATAGTTTCATAATTTATTTTCATTTTAATTATGCTAATTTGCTGCCATTTTTAATATTAATTAGTTCTGCACTCACCTAAAAATTATAGAAATAGGATCAACAGTTGCGTCTTGCCTTTTGCCAACACAAATATATATAATTTCTGTTTTATTTAATTATATTCAATAGTTTGATAATTTTCATTTTAATTATGCTAATTTGATGCCATTTTTAATATTACTTAGTTCTGCGCGCACCTAAAGAGTATAGAAATTGGATCAACACATGCGTCTTGCCTTTGCCAACACAAATATATATAATTTCTGTTGTATTTAATTATGTTCTATAGTTTGATAATTTATTTTCATTTTAATTATGCTACTTTGCTGCCATTTTTAATATTACTTAGTTCTGCGCACCAAAAGAGTATAGAAAAAGAATCAACAGATGCGTCTTGCCTTTGCCAACACAAATATATATAATTTCTGTTTTATTTAATTATATTCCATAGTTTCATAATTTATTTTCATTTTAATTATGTTCATTGGCTGCCATTTTTAATATTAATTAGTTCTGCGCTCACTTAAAAATTATAGAAATAGGATCAACAGTTGCGTCTTTCCTTTTCCAACACAAATATATATAATTTCTGTGGTATTTAATTATATTCAATAGTTTCATAATTTATTTTCATTTTAATTATGCTAATTTGCTGCCATTTTTAATATTAATTAGTTCTGCGCACACTTAAAAATTATAGAAATAGGATCAACAGTTGCGTCTTGCCTTTTCCAACACAAATATATATTATTTCTGTTTTATTTAATTATATTCAATAGTTTCATAATTTATTTTCATTTTAATTATGCGAATTTGCTGCCATTTTTAATATTAATTAGTTCTGCGCACACTTAAAAATTATAGAAATAGGATCAACAGTTGCGTCTTGCTTTCGCCAACACAAATATATATAATTTCTGTTTTATTTAATTATATTCAATAGTTTCTTCTTCTTCTTCAGCTTTCATTCTCAAACTCCCATTGGATCTCTCTTGTAGCAGGACTACTAGATCTCCAATAGGATGTAGTCCAGAGAATGGAATGCGTTGTGTCGCCGTTTTATTTGCGCCAATGATTCAATAGTTTGATAATTTATTTTCATTTTAATTATGCTCATTTTCTGCCATTTTTAATATTATTTAGTTCTGTGCGCGCCTAAAAATTATAGAAATAGTATCAACAGAAGCGTCTTGCTTTTGCCAACACAAATATATATAATTTCTGTTGTATTTAAATTATATTCAATAGTTTGATAATTTTCATTTAAATTATTCTAATTTGCTGCCATTTTTAATATTACTTAGTTCTGCGTGCACCTAAAGAGTATATAAATAGGATCAACAGATGCGTCTTGCCTTTGCCAACACAAATATATATAATTTCTATTTTATTTAATTATATTCAATAGTTTCATAATTTATTTTCATTTTAATTATGCTAATTTGCTGCCATTTTTAATATTAATTAGTTCTGCGCTCACCTAAAAATTATAGAAATAGGATCAACAGTTGCATCTTGCTTTTGCTGACACATATATATAATTTCTGTTGTATTTAAATTATATTCAATAGTTTGATAATTTTCATTTTAATTATGCTAATTTGCAGCCATTTTTAATATTACTTAGTTCTGCGCGCACCTAAAGAGTATAGAAATAGGATCAACAAATTCGTCTTGCCTTTGCCAACACAAATATATATAATTTCTGTGGTATTTAATAGTTTCATAATTTATTTTCATTTCAATTATGCTAATTTGCTGCCATTTTTAATATTAATTAGTTCTGCGTTCACCTAAGAATTATAGAAATAGGATCAACAGTTTCGTCTTGCCTTTTGCCAACACAAATATATATAATTTCTGTTTTATTTAATTATATTCAATAGTTTCTTCTTCTTCTTCAGCTTTCATTCTCAAACTCCCATTGGATCTCTCTTGTAGCAGGACTACTAGATCTCCAGTAGGATGTAGTCCAGAGAATGGAATGCGTTGTGTCGCTGTTTTATTTGCGCCAATGATTCAATTGTTTGATAATTTATTTTCATTTTAATTATGCTCATTTTCTGCCATTTTTAATATTATTTAGTTCTGTGCACGCCTAAAAATTATAGAAATAGGATCAACAGTTGCGTCTTGCTTTTGCCAACACAAATATATACAATTTCTGTTGTATTTAAATTATATTCAATAGTTTGATAATTTTCATTTAAATTATGCTAATTTGCTGCCATTTTTAATATTACTTAGTTCTGCGTGCACCTAAAGAGTATAGAATAGGATCAACAGATGCGTCTTGCCTTTGCCAACACAAATATATATAATTTCTGTTGTATTTAATTATATTAAATAGTTTGATAATTTATTTTCATTTTAATTATGCTACTTTGCTGCCATTTTTAATATTACTTAGTTCTGCGCACCAAAACAGTATAGAAATAGGATCAACAGATGCGTCTTGCCTTTGCCAACACAGATATATATAATTTCTGTTTTATTTAATTATATTCAATAGTTTCATAATTTATTTTCATTTTAATTATGCTAATTTGCTGCCATTTTTAATATTAATTAGTTCTGCACTCACCTAAAAATTATAGAAATAGGATCAACAGTTGCGTCTTGCCTTTTGCCAACACAAATATATATAATTTCTGTTTTATTTAATTATATTCAATAGTTTGATAATTTTCATTTTAATTATGCTAATTTGATGCCATTTTTAATATTACTTAGTTCTGCGCGCACCTAAAGAGTATAGAAATTGGATCAACACATGCGTCTTGCCTTTGCCAACACAAATATATATAATTTCTGTTGTATTTAATTATGTTCTATAGTTTGATAATTTATTTTCATTTTAATTATGCTACTTTGCTGCCATTTTTAATATTACTTAGTTCTGCGCACCAAAAGAGTATAGAAAAAGAATCAACAGATGCGTCTTGCCTTTGCCAACACAAATATATATAATTTCTGTTTTATTTAATTATATTCCATAGTTTCATAATTTATTTTCATTTTAATTATGTTCATTGGCTGCCATTTTTAATATTAATTAGTTCTGCGCTCACTTAAAAATTATAGAAATAGGATCAACAGTTGCGTCTTTCCTTTTCCAACACAAATATATATAATTTCTGTGGTATTTAATTATATTCAATAGTTTCATAATTTATTTTCATTTTAATTATGCTAATTTGCTGCCATTTTTAATATTAATTAGTTCTGCGCACACTTAAAAATTATAGAAATAGGATCAACAGTTGCGTCTTGCCTTTTCCAACACAAATATATATTATTTCTGTTTTATTTAATTATATTCAATAGTTTCATAATTTATTTTCATTTTAATTATGCGAATTTGCTGCCATTTTTAATATTAATTAGTTCTGCGCACACTTAAAAATTATAGAAATAGGATCAACAGTTGCGTCTTGCTTTCGCCAACACAAATATATATAATTTCTGTTTTATTTAATTATATTCAATAGTTTCTTCTTCTTCTTCAGCTTTCATTCTCAAACTCCCATTGGATCTCTCTTGTAGCAGGACTACTAGATCTCCAGTAGGATGTAGTCCAGAGAATGGAATGCGTTGTGTCGCCGTTTTATTTGCGCCAATGATTCAATAGTTTGATAATTTATTTTCATTTTAATTATGCTCATTTTCTGCCATTTTTAATATTATTTAGTTCTGTGCGCGCCTAAAAATTATAGAAATAGTATCAACAGAAGCGTCTTGCTTTTGCCAACACAAATATATATAATTTCTGTTGTATTTAAATTATATTCAATAGTTTGATAATTTTCATTTAAATTATTCTAATTTGCTGCCATTTTTAATATTACTTAGTTCTGCGTGCACCTAAAGAGTATATAAATAGGATCAACAGATGCGTCTTGCCTTTGCCAACACAAATATATATAATTTCTATTTTATTTAATTATATTCAATAGTTTCATAATTTATTTTCATTTTAATTATGCTAATTTGCTGCCATTTTTAATATTAATTAGTTCTGCGCTCACCTAAAAATTATAGAAATAGGATCAACAGTTGCATCTTGCTTTTGCTGACACATATATATAATTTCTGTTGTATTTAAATTATATTCAATAGTTTGATAATTTTCATTTTAATTATGCTAATTTGTAGCCATTTTTAATATTACTTAGTTCTGCGCGCACCTAAAGAGTATAGAAATAGGATCAACAAATTCGTCTTGCCTTTGCCAACACAAATATATATAATTTCTGTGGTATTTAATAGTTTCATAATTTATTTTCATTTCAATTATGCTAATTTGCTGCCATTTTTAATATTAATTAGTTCTGCGTTCACCTAAGAATTATAGAAATAGGATCAACAGTTTCGTCTTGCCTTTTGCCAACACAAATATATATAATTTCTGTTTTATTTAATTATATTCAATAGTTTCTTCTTCTTCTTCAGCTTTCATTCTCAAACTCCCATTGGATCTCTCTTGTAGCAGGACTACTAGATCTAAAGTAGGATGTAGTCCAGAGAATGGAATGCGTTGTGTCGCTGTTTTATTTGCGCCAATGATTCAATTGTTTGATAATTTATTTTCATTTTAATTATGCTCATTTTCTGCCATTTTTAATATTATTTAGTTCTGTGCACGCCTAAAAATTATAGAAATAGGATCAACAGTTGCGTCTTGCTTTTGCCAACACAAATATATACAATTTCTGTTGTATTTAAATTATATTCAATAGTTTGATAATTTTCATTTAAATTATGCTAATTTGCTGCCATTTTTAATATTACTTAGTTCTGCGTGCACCTAAAGAGTATAGAAATAGGATCAACAGATGCGTCATGCCTTTGCCAACACAAATATATATAATTTCTGTTGTATTTAATTATATTCCATAGTTTCATAATTTATTTTCATTTTAATTATGTTCATTGGCTGCCATTTTTAATATTAATTAGTTCTGCGCTCACTTAAAAATTATAGAAATAGGATCAACAGTTGCGTCTTTCCTTTTCCAACACAAATATATATAATTTCTGTGGTATTTAATTATATTCAATAGTTTCATAATTTATTTTCATTTTAATTATGCTAATTTGCTGCCATTTTTAATATTAATTAGTTCTGCGCACACTTAAAAATTATAGAAATAGGATCAACAGTTGCGTCTTGCCTTTTCCAACACAAATATATATTATTTCTGTTTTATTTAATTATATTCAATAGTTTCATAATTTATTTTCATTTTAATTATGCGAATTTGCTGCCATTTTTAATATTAATTAGTTCTGCGCACACTTAAAAATTATAGAAATAGGATCAACAGTTGCGTCTTGCTTTCGCCAACACAAATATATATAATTTCTGTTTTATTTAATTATATTCAATAGTTTCTTCTTCTTCTTCAGCTTTCATTCTCAAACTCCCATTGGATCTCTCTTGTAGCAGGACTACTAGATCTCCAGTAGGATGTAGTCCAGAGAATGGAATGCGTTGTGTCGCCGTTTTATTTGCGCCAATGATTCAATAGTTTGATAATTTATTTTCATTTTAATTATGCTCATTTTCTGCCATTTTTAATATTATTTAGTTCTGTGCGCGCCTAAAAATTATAGAAATAGTATCAACAGAAGCGTCTTGCTTTTGCCAACACAAATATATATAATTTCTGTTGTATTTAAATTATATTCAATAGTTTGATAATTTTCATTTAAATTATTCTAATTTGCTGCCATTTTTAATATTACTTAGTTCTGCGTGCACCTAAAGAGTATATAAATAGGATCAACAGATGCGTCTTGCCTTTGCCAACACAAATATATATAATTTCTATTTTATTTAATTATATTCAATAGTTTGATAATTTATTTTCATTTTAATTATGCTAATTTGCTGCCATTTTTAATATTAATTAGTTCTGCGCTCACCTAAAAATTATAGAAATAGGATCAACAGTTGCATCTTGCTTTTGCTGACACATATATATAATTTCTGTTGTATTTAAATTATATTCAATAGTTTGATAATTTTCATTTTAATTATGCTAATTTGCAGCCATTTTTAATATTACTTAGTTCTGCGCGCACCTAAAGAGTATAGAAATAGGATCAACAAATTCGTCTTGCCTTTGCCAACACAAATATATATAATTTCTGTGGTATTTAATAGTTTCATAATTTATTTTCATTTCAATTATGCTAATTTGCTGCCATTTTTAATATTAATTAGTTCTGCGTTCACCTAAGAATTATAGAAATAGGATCAACAGTTTCGTCTTGCCTTTTGCCAACACAAATATATATAATTTCTGTTTTATTTAATTATATTCAATAGTTTCTTCTTCTTCTTCAGCTTTCATTCTCAAACTCCCATTGGATCTCTCTTGTAGCAGGACTACTAGATCTCCAGTAGGATGTAGTCCAGAGAATGGAATGCGTTGTGTCGCTGTTTTATTTGCGCCAATGATTCAATTGTTTGATAATTTATTTTCATTTTAATTATGCTCATTTTCTGCCATTTTTAATATTATTTAGTTCTGTGCACGCCTAAAAATTATAGAAATAGGATCAACAGTTGCGTCTTGCTTTTGCCAACACAAATATATATAATTTCTGTTGTATTTAATTATATTAAATAGTTTGATAATTTATTTTCATTTTAATTATGCTACTTTGCTGCCATTTTTAATATTACTTAGTTCTGCGCACCAAAACAGTATAGAAATAGGATCAACAGATGCGTCTTGCCTTTGCCAACACAGATATATATAATTTCTGTTTTATTTAATTATATTCAATAGTTTCATAATTTATTTTCATTTTAATTATGCTAATTTGCTGCCATTTTTAATATTAATTAGTTCTGCACTCACCTAAAAATTATAGAAATAGGATCAACAGTTGCGTCTTGCCTTTTGCCAACACAAATATATATAATTTCTGTTTTATTTAATTATATTCAATAGTTTGATAATTTTCATTTTAATTATGCTAATTTTATGCCATTTTTAATATTACTTAGTTCTGCGCGCACCTAAAGAGTATAGAAATTGGATCAACACATGCGTCTTGCCTTTGCCAACACAAATATATATAATTTCTGTTGTATTTAATTATGTTCTATAGTTTGATAATTTATTTTCATTTTAATTATGCTACTTTGCTGCCATTTTTAATATTACTTAGTTCTGCGCACCAAAAGAGTATAGAAAAAGAATCAACAGATGTGTCTTGCCTTTGCCAACACAAATATATATAATTTCTGTTTTATTTAATTATATTCCATAGTTTCATAATTTATTTTCATTTTAATTATGTTCATTGGCTGCCATTTTTAATATTAATTAGTTCTGCGCTCACTTAAAAATTATAGAAATAGGATCAACAGTTGCGTCTTTCCTTTTCCAACACAAATATATATAATTTCTGTGGTATTTAATTATATTCAATAGTTTCATAATTTATTTTCATTTTAATTATGCTAATTTGCTGCCATTTTTAATATTAATTAGTTCTGCGCACACTTAAAAATTATAGAAATAGGATCAACAGTTGCGTCTTGCCTTTTCCAACACAAATATATATTATTTCTGTTTTATTTAATTATATTCAATAGTTTCATAATTTATTTTCATTTTAATTATGCGAATTTGCTGCCATTTTTAATATTAATTAGTTCTGCGCACACTTAAAAATTATAGAAATAGGATCAACAGTTGCGTCTTGCTTTCGCCAACACAAATATATATAATTTCTGTTTTATTTAATTATATTCAATAGTTTCTTCTTCTTCTTCAGCTTTCATTCTCAAACTCCCATTGGATCTCTCTTGTAGCAGGACTACTAGATCTCCAGTAGGATGTAGTCCAGAGAATGGAATGCGTTGTGTCGCCGTTTTATTTGCGCCAATGATTCAATAGTTTGATAATTTATTTTCATTTTAATTATGCTCATTTTCTGCCATTTTTAATATTATTTAGTTCTGTGCGCGCCTAAAAATTATAGAAATAGTATCAACAGAAGCGTCTTGCTTTTGCCAACACAAATATATATAATTTCTGTTGTATTTAAATTATATTCAATAGTTTGATAATTTTCATTTAAATTATTCTAATTTGCTGCCATTTTTAATATTACTTAGTTCTGCGTGCACCTAAAGAGTATATAAATAGGATCAACAGATGCGTCTTGCCTTTGCCAACACAAATATATATAATTTCTATTTTATTTAATTATATTCAATAGTTTCATAATTTATTTTCATTTTAATTATGCTAATTTGCTGCCATTTTTAATATTAATTAGTTCTGCGCTCACCTAAAAATTATAGAAATAGGATCAACAGTTGCATCTTGCTTTTGCTGACACATATATATAATTTCTGTTGTATTTAAATTATATTCAATAGTTTGATAATTTTCATTTTAATTATGCTAATTTGTAGCCATTTTTAATATTACTTAGTTCTGCGCGCACCTAAAGAGTATAGAAATAGGATCAACAAATTCGTCTTGCCTTTGCCAACACAAATATATATAATTTCTGTGGTATTTAATAGTTTCATAATTTATTTTCATTTCAATTATGCTAATTTGCTGCCATTTTTAATATTAATTAGTTCTGCGTTCACCTAAGAATTATAGAAATAGGATCAACAGTTTCGTCTTGCCTTTTGCCAACACAAATATATATAATTTCTGTTTTATTTAATTATATTCAATAGTTTCTTCTTCTTCTTCAGCTTTCATTCTCAAACTCCCATTGGATCTCTCTTGTAGCAGGACTACTAGATCTCCAGTAGGATGTAGTCCAGAGAATGGAATGCGTTGTGTCGCTGTTTTATTTGCGCCAATGATTCAATTGTTTGATAATTTATTTTCATTTTAATTATGCTCATTTTCTGCCATTTTTAATATTATTTAGTTCTGTGCACGCCTAAAAATTATAGAAATAGGATCAACAGTTGCGTCTTGCTTTTGCCAACACAAATATATACAATTTCTGTTGTATTTAAATTATATTCAATAGTTTGATAATTTTCATTTAAATTATGCTAATTTGCTGCCATTTTTAATATTACTTAGTTCTGCGTGCACCTAAAGAGTATAGAAATAGGATCAACAGATGCGTCTTGCCTTTGCCAACACAAATATATATAATTTCTGTTGTATTTAATTATATTAAATAGTTTGATAATTTATTTTCACTTTAATTATGCTACTTTGCTGCCATTTTTAATATTACTTAGTTCTGCGCACCAAAAGAGTATAGAAATAGGATCAACAGATGCGTCTTGCCTTTGCCAACACAGATATATATAATTTCTGTTTTATTTAATTATATTAAATAGTTTGATAATTTATTTTCATTTTAATTATGCTCATTTGCTGCCATTTTTAATATTAGTTAGTTCTGCGCTCACCTAAAAATTATAGAAATAGGATCAACAGTTGCGTCTTTCCTTTGCCAACACAATATAATGTCTGTGGTATTTAATTAAATACTTATAAATACCTAAAATTTACAGAAATGGGAACAATTTTGGAATAGATTCGTCGGAATGTATCTTGTCTTCATGCGCAAAAAAATATAGTTTGTGGGTTATAATACTTGTATTATTTAAAATAGCAAAGATAATTGAGAAAGTATCTGCTTAGCTACATTCTGTAGTCACAAGTTTTAATTATATTTTCCTATATTTATATGTTTCATGTAAAATATTTTGATGTGAAACTAATTCGAAAAAAAATACGTTATCTTTTTTTCAGGGTTGATGTACAGACGTGATTGAGGTATCGTTGACTTGCATTTTTAAGGGCTATTTAACTATATTATTTGTAATTATGTAGCACAATTCTGAAAATTCTGTACTAGCACCTAACTAGTATATAGTAGTGCAGTCTATAACAAATTATGTTATGACAAATAACAGAAGATTTCCCAGTCTCTCGTAGTGTCATTAAAATTTGCTTTAGATCTTCTTTGTCGAATTAAATAAGCTTTGAACGAATCATGATGTAAATATGGAAATCCTTGAATCCATTGCAGTAACACAGATATTTAATTTCTACGGTATTAATGTGTTAAAGATCAACCAGTTCTTGATTTAGCAAAACAAAAACGTACCTGCATTATTTGAACCGGAAGTTAAAGATAGTAGCATTTATTTACCAAGGGACATAGCCGGGCATACACTCCAAAATCAAGGGTGGTAATAAGTATGAGATATTAATAAATCATCAAAACACACAAATTTTGATCTGACAATTGGCAATATCATTTAAATGAACAACTCAAATTTATTTTGCGAGATTGTATGTAACTTTTCCCCGTTCTCCTATTTATAAAAACGTTTTTTGAAAGCAATATGCGCGACATTCTTCCCTCACTGTTGTCATGGGTAACAAAATGTGTGGCACATAAGCGTATGAAGTTTAAGGTATAATGTCCGTATCAGGTTCAAGTTCCCCGCGGAACTTTACAAAAGTTGGCTCTTGACTTTGTATGGGAACTAGTGTCAGTAGTCCGTTCACATGTCTTAGACTCCACCGCGGGGTCAAGGTTCAGCCAGTGTCGAGTCAGCTCGCTCGTCACAGTACCGCTTGGGATCTAGGCTGGTTCCTCCCCATATGACATGTTAAGACAGGACGAAGTCACCGGGGTGAAGTTTTCGGTCGTACGGAATGTTAACAGCATAAACGTGCTCAGCTGAGTGGTGAGCTATACTCAGCGTCCGAGTGGCTTTCGATGTCGGCGCCTGCTATGTCATACCGCCTCGAGAGAGGATTACGGGGGTATAGGAGAGCTGCTTAGAAAGTGCTTCACTCGACTTTTTTGTCATGAAATAACTTTGTAATTACTTAAATTTTAGTATTTATACCAAAACACTTAAACCTATTTCTGTGCTTCGCTCTACTTTTTTGTCATTTTGTTACTATTGTAATTACCTCTGTGATTAAAAACAAATGTTCAGTCAAATTATTTCATTTTGTTTTATTGTAAAGAATACATTTTTTTGGAAAAAAAAGAAAATATTTGGATACAGTGATAATGTATAGTTTTTAATGACTTAAATTCTTAATTGTCACATTTTACAAGAAAATAATTTTTTTTATTTCTGAGGATTCTTGATTTTTTACTATGAATAAGTGTCACAGAACTGGGAGCATTCCTATATATGCTCTGTTTGCCATGACGTCAGCCATCTACAAGTGTATAAGCTCAGTGTCCCAGTCAGTTGCTGATCACGCGTTCTTCTGATCTTTCCGGAGAGGGAACACCTTCTCAAATCACATCTAGTCAATACCATTACTGCAATTCTCTGAATATGTACATTGTCACGTTTCTGGGGGGAGGGGGGACGGAATTGCAGTTTATGAGTTTGATGGATAAAACTGCTTCTTTTCAGTCGCCCCATTGCTAGATTTTGGAATTTTTCCTTCATTGGATGACTTGGCATACATTGAAACTTTTCTGCTTGAATTAGTATTGCAGTTTATGAGTTTTAAAAACTTCATGGTTCAGAGAGCTTTTACTTTAAAAAATAGCGCAAATTCACAATATAAAAACATATATTCTGTTGGTTGAGTTTTAAAAAAAAATAAACTTAAAATATTTTGACTTGATAAATATATTTTTCACTATAATAGCGGAAATATGCGTTTGTTTATATGAATGGCAGATATGTGTGTTAGTCACGGTCTCACGGGGATTGACTTGGTTTTATATCGCTGCCTGATATCTCGCCCGGTTGTGACGTGTCCCGGTTTCTATAAGTTTAATAATATGCATATAACGAATGTGTCACGTGTTCGAATCAACACACTTGGTATAGCTTCGTGAAAACAAGAGAAGTGTGATCATGTTTACGAGTTTGGCACGCTTTTTGACACGGGGGCATGGTAACACTAAGCGCAGGCGATTGTAAAGGCTTAAATCTATTTATACATAGATCAGTGGTCATAACGTATTTTCTGTAGACGTCTTAAATTATTTCAAAATATTATGTGATTGTCAGGATTCTGTCAGGGGATCATCCAATGAATAAATTAGATTTCCAAAAGAGCTAACATGTGTTCTATGATACAATTAACAAGAAATAATATCTCTGACAATTTGTTTCTAGTGAACAATCTGAAAGCAATGGTAGTTAAATGAACTTAATTTCCAATAGAAACTGCCCTTGTGTTACCAGGCCTGGGTGGGAGAAGTGAATAAAAAACTTCCCTTGTTTAGCCGGGACTGGAAGGGGAGCAAAGAATAGCTACACTGTTACCTGTCAAACATTTCGTAAGCAGCAACTAAGTGGATTTTGATGTGGAGTTCATTGTTCCTTAAAGGCCCATAGATAACTATCAGGGCCGTAGAGACGTTTTCGATGTGGAAGGGGTTTTACCTTAAAAAAAACTAATGTAAAAAGGCATTCTTCCGATGTTGTATGAAATAATTCCATATTTTTTACTGAGAAAGGGGTGATTACCCTTTTTTGTAAAAAAAAATCGTTACTATAGGGGTTTCACCCGTCATTTGGCTAAATTACTAGCAATAAAAAACATTTTATGATTTATTAAGAGTGAAAGGGAGTTAACCACCCCCCCCCTTATCAATAGAAGTATAAACCATGCAAGTAGATATATTTGTCGATTTAATATTGATTTACTGATTCGGAACCACAAGAAATGGGCGCTTTTAGCACTTACTTCCTATGTGCAGTGCGGTAATTTTTGTGTGAGCTTTCTTTCATACCCAGGAGACTTCAGCTCAGTGCAATGCCCATTGAATGAGTTTTCTACTCAGAGGATGTCTATAATTGTATAGATGACATGCTACAAGCTTCCATAAAGGAGCCTCAATATAACCGCATGTCATCTACTAAGGTTTTCTGTTGCATGGGTGGTTTGTCTAGTGGGACATTTGTGGTACCCACAGATGCAACCGCATGCGTTTAATATTGAAAGTAATGGTTCTTGTAGACATGTATGAATCTATAGCATTTGTTTTGCTTTTCCAAGTGATAGTTGGTCTTGACATTTCATCTAAATCCATCTCCAGCCTTAAGCTAAAGTCACCTTTTTGACTAGGAAATCCTGTGACTTCTGGATCACTGGATCACTAGACCGTCAGTGGAATGGGTCAGCCAACTCAACCCTCAAAACTTTCTTAGTCACCATTTACGATGTGCATGTTAGGTAATAGTGCAACTAATATGAGCTCCATTTTCTGGTTTCCGCACCACACGGACTGACCACTGATCTATAATACATAGCACACTCCACATCACACAGGCTGACCACTGATCTATCATACATAGCTCAGTCTACATTATACGGGCTAATCATAAATCTACCATACACATTACTCGGGCTGACCACTAATCTAAAACACATATCACAGTCAACACCACGCAATGTTTTTGTCTTTTCTTATAGGTCCTAATTTTGACATCTTAGCAGCAATCTTACTTTCGTGAACTGTACGAGATAGAAGAAGGGCTCTGTTTACAGGAAGAAAATTTGTCTTAGATATTCACTTCGATTGAACATAATGCTTTATTTTTTTTTAAACCCACTAATTTAATCACCGTAAACAGAGAACTTGACATTTTATAAAATGCGGTTTTACGTTTACAATCGAAGGGAGATAATAAGAACAATTGTCAATAAATTTGTTTCAACTAATTATTCTCCCCTTATTAGTTATCATCCCACTGTGGCATACCAGGAAATTGAAAAGGCAGACAGCTGGCAAAGGATGGAGCAACACAGGGACAAAAAGAACAAGAAATCGCCTACCAAGAAAAAGGACACTCATCAAAACCATTAGGAAAGTTGACCACCCAAAATACAATTACCAGTATCTCGACAGAGCAAAACAGGTTATTACCTTTCGCATCAGAACAGAACACAACAGATTAAACAGCCACTTAAATAGACTGAGACTGGTCCCATCACCTCTGTGCCCTTGTGGGCAGGCAGCACAGACCACTGAACATATTCTGCAAGACTGCAATACACTAAACCAGTTATGGTAAGAACACTGGCCCACGGACATGTATCCACATAAAGATGTATGGGAGCACTGAGGAGCTTTCAAATAAAGCAGGATTTATTAAGAAAACAGGACGTGGACTAATTATTGTGGTATACATTTGTCTAAAATGTTACAAATATTATTATGAAAAACTCATATGTAGGTTGACCATGATTCCTGTGTACAAAAACTGGAAATTAGAATGATATCCCTTGTGAACCAAATAAGAACCAAATTGTGCTTATTACAAACATGTGTGTTTCCAGTAACGACGAATGCAAAGCATGCGAAACATGGGTACTAATAAAACATTGTCCAATATAACAACATCATTTAAATTAAAATTCTATAGAATATTTCTGAGAAAACGATGGACAGCAAGGAAAACAAACCAGGAGGTACAAAGCACAATCATCGCCCAAGAGGGCTGGCTTCTGAAAACCATATTAATTGAGCAACTAGCTTTTTTCGGTCATGTTAAGAGACATAAAGGTATGGTGATAGTGATATTTGAGGGACGATAGAAGGTAACAGGTGTAAAGGCCAACCAAGACGCCCTTGGACAGAAGACATACAGGAATGTCTGCCCTAAAGGAGGCGGTACACCTTGCTCAAGACCGAGGAGAATTCAATAGAGCCATAAGGAAGACCACGTTCTGGATAGAATATATCACATGTTGATCCCCTTAAGGTGCTCCAATAATAAAATTAGTATGATAAAAACGTGATACGAGTATATTATATACCCAGGCAGTTTTGGTTCAGCAACACACTCTTAAACACATACTCTTGAATTCGCGGTGACTGGATTACCAGAACACGACCTCTATTATTATAAGCTGATGGTTAAAAACGTTGAGGATACAACCAAATTGTCGCCTGAGTGTTTCCAGAGTCATTTGTTTGTTTTGCGTTCGCTCCATTGTAACTAGCACGGTTATCCGTGCGATTTCCGCCGGGAGCGTGATTACGTTGTGCCACCGTTATGCGCCTTGTAGGCCTAGCACATCCGATTTCGGCATGCCTTGACAATTCGGGTGGGCTACCCTAGCCTGTGACAGCCTTCCTATCTGTCGCCAGACGGTGAATGTGTACTGACTCTATGCCGAGACGGTTTGTCTTTCACGTCTGTCCTGCACGAGGCGTTCCGCAGTCAGTGAACATGCCTCGTGTAATTAGACGTATTGTGCCCGTGCTCATCGGGTACTAAACCTCTTCACGGCCTCAAGCCTGGTTCCGGTCTAGGAAGAACTTGACAGAAGAGTTGGGCTCGGGATCGTTCGTCTTCTTAGCCGAAGCGTTGTTCACCAACTTCGTGAGTCCCTAGTCCAGGTCTGAATCTGTACACATATTTAGGAACGTTAGGAACTTGTGCTTTGTTCTGGAGCTGAACAGTGCTTGTCACCTCGGACTGCTATGCCTGTGCCCATCGGGTGCTGAACCTTTTCTCTCCGCGAGCACGCTTCCGGTATAGGAAAGACTCTACAGTAGAGTTGGGCCCAGGCTGGGATCACTGGTAACTAGAAGCTTGTTTCGAGCAAACAATGCTTTAGTTCCAATTTCATCGAACCGTCTTCCATTCTTTTTACACATGACGCTGCCCTCTAGCGCTGTGCATCTTTCTCAGTGTACTCATTGTGCTTTTATTTTTATTGGAACATCTGCTTGCTTCGTACCGACTACATTGGCCGCCCTCCAATGCTTCTACCAGACTTTCTAGCTTCACTGTGTGTCGACAGTGTTGCTGCATGTGTTGGCACAGTGGTGTCGGAGTTATTAACTGTCTTTTTGCAGTCAAATCTCATTCCATCTGTTACTTCCACATTCACGGACACGATACCCAAAAGGTTTAGCCGGAATCAGCATTAGCCGCTGTATTTCTGTTACCAGGATGCGCCACGAGGAGGCACTTTTGGGATCTTGGTTATCTGCTAACCCTGGGTCCGCCAAGAGCAATGCGTTCCCTTTGCACCCCCTCCGGAGTCATAAATTGGAGTAAAGAAAGACGACATTGCTACCTGCCAATCATGTTGTAAGAGGCGACTAAGCAGGTCTTGGGCTCGCGTTGGTGTGACCCAAAAAGAGCCAAAGGGACGCAGAAGCTATGCTGAAGTAGGAACTGGAAGGCCGAAAAGCGCATATATCGCAGCTAAGATGTACGCTATAACACAATGCACTTCGTTCTCCGAACTACATAAATCTGATCAGGAGTCTGAGAACGAAAGCAGAATAATAAGAGCGAAATTGGATCATGTCCGCGGTTGAAAGAAGAGCACCATTACCATAAGAGTACCACCAATGCAACAGAAAACCTTAGTAGATGACATGCCGTTATATTGAGACTCGCTTATGGAAGCTTTGTAGCATGTCATCTATACAATTATAGACCCTCTCTGAGTAGAAGTCTCTTTAAATAGGCACTGCACTAAGCCGAAAGCTGAAATCTCCTTGGTCTGAAAGAAAGCTCAGAAAACCATCTCACTGCACATAGGAAGCAAGAAATTTGGTTTGAATGTGGTGTCGCTAGGAAGGAGCAGTTTTCGAGGGCAAGAAAGAATGACGGTCAATCAACTGCGTACTGGGAATGGCGGCTAGACTCATGGAGAGATCTGAGCATCTATGGGCTTGTCCGGAGTGCAGTGATGATGATCCAACGACTAACTAACTAACTATAGGAAGCAAGAGTTCTCACGATTCATGGGGATCTCAAAAACACAAACCAATAATGTTACTTAAAAAATTATAATAATAATAATAAAATATTGTGATACAAACAAGGTAATAATGAAACATGAAGATCACAAAACACAGATTTATTACACAGATATATTTTGATCAAAATTATTCCTTGATAACCCATATATATATTTAAGCTTACATATGGGACTGCCTGACCATCATGTAATAATGAACATGCACACGCATGTGTGTATGTATGTGTGTGTATGTGTATGTGTGTATACGTGTGTGTATACGTGTGTGTATGTGTGTATACGTGTGTGTATGTGTGTATACGTGTGTGTATGTGTGTGTGTATGTGTATATGTGTATACGCGTGTGTATGTGTGTGTATGTGTGTATGTGTGTATACGTGTGTGTATGTGTGTATGTGTGTGTGTGTTTGTATGTGTGTATATGTGTGTGTATGTGTTTGTATGTATGTGTGTGTGAGTATGTATGTATGTGTGTGTGTGTGTGTATGTATGTATAGTGTAAAAACTATTAAAGAAATAAAGATAAAATAAATAATGTATTTTGAACATATTAAAAGACATGACACCTTATTGCAGACCGTACTTGATTGAGGGGAGGCGAGTACGGGTAGGCAGAGATACAAGTGGGAGAGAAATATCACGAGATGGACAGGTTACAGTCTGGCAGAGTGCATAACCAAGGCAAAAGAAAGGGGATGTTGGAAGTCCGTTGCAACGAACTTTCGTCGCGAAGATGGCACATCATGATGAAGAACGATGACTGACAGGCACATAGGTGCCCAGTCTCTCCCAATAAATGTCGAAGGGTATGCATGTTAATTGTTCCTGTGTTTCGCTGGGTAAGTACGCTCCCCATTTTACCCTGTGTGGTTCCAGCGGTACTATCTATGTTTCTTCAACGCAGAATGAGGTGCAAAGGGCAGAAACCAGAACTGTTTTTTTCAGAATACTATGGGAGTCTGTTAGAATCACCATTACCAACGCATATCAACCAAAGAGTAAAGAAATATGCAAGAAAAGTGATTTTGATTGTATGGGACGTCAAATGTGTCATAATGAAAAGTTACATGCCTCAATGCAAGACGACTAAAGGCCAGTGGTATGTTGATCTCCATACCAAACTTACCAAACTTAAAAAGACTGACCAGAAAACGAGGGGTAACTCGCTCTCAAATTATGTTCTTGCTTCAAAACAATGCACCGTCTCATAAAGCATGGCTTGCGTTGCAAACAGTTAACGATTTGAATATTGAAATTATTCCACACCCATCATATTCTCTAGATTTGAATATTGAAATTATTCTACACCCATCACATTCTCTAGATTTGGCTCTATATGTCTTTTTCCTTTTAGAAAATCTTACCGGTGAAAGAAAATAATTTTGATAGTCAAGATGTCGTACTGGCTTGTCTTCTTCTTCTTCTCGTTCGGAGTTTGACATGTCTACACTGCAAGTCCTTTTTTCTTAATAAATGCTGCTGTATTTGAAAGCTCCTCAGTGCTCCCATACAGCTTTCTGTGGATATCCATCTCTGTAGGCCAGTGTTCTTCCTTTAACTGGTTTAGTGTATTGCAGTCTTGCAGGATATGTTCAGCTGTCTGTGCTGCCTGCCCACAAAGGCACAGTGGTGATGGGATCAATCTTAGTCTATTTAAGTGGCTGTTTAATCTGTTGTGTCCTGTTCTGAGGCGGAAGATAATAACCTGCTCTGCTCTGTTGAGATAGTGGTAATTGTCTTTTGGCTGGTCGACTTTCCTGATGGCTTTGATGAGGGTCTTCTTTTCTTGGTAGGTGATTTCTTGGTCTTTTTGTTCCTGTGTTGCTCCATCCTTTGCCAGTCTTTGCCATGCCTGGAGAAGAAGCCGCAGATGCCGGTTTAAGCTACAGAAATGAACTTTGGTTGGAAATATGCGCTTCCATGGACAGAGTTAATCAGGAGAGTTCAATAAGAATTGCACAAATGCATGAGGTTGCTGACAAGTTCGGCTTTCTTTCTCCAAAGCAACTATTAGACGATCGAGTCGACATTGATCTTCACAACGCTCCTTTATGATGACATCGACAAGAATGAATTTTTACTCGAGAGAAAGCGACTAATGAATTTTGTCGCAGCACCTTCGGTCTTGAACTTAAAGGACCAAGGGCCTATGGAATTACTTGTCTATATTTACAAACATCAGCTTTCCAATTCAGTGCCCAATATTGTCTTTTACTGTGTATGTTCATAACTCAAGGAGTTAGTATAGCTACACGTGAAAGAAGTTTCTCCAAACTCAAATTAATCAAAAACTATCGCAGGTCAACTATGAACAACTTGAGATTAAACAACCTCGCAATTATATCAATCGAACATGAGCTGGTCAATGATGTGAGCTTCGACAGTCATTAATAACTTCGCTAGTCAAAAAGCTCGCAAAGTGAATTTGTAATTTTAAATTTATTTTAAATTTATTATTTTAAATAAATTTTTTTAAATGTGGATAAAATCGATAATATTAATAAACTTATAAAATTTTACTCGGAAAATGTGGATAAAATCGATAATATTAATAAACTTATAAAATTTTACTCGGAATTTTAAAAATCAATTTCAGGCAGGTGAGGGGGGGGGGGTTCAAAATATTCATCGCACCGGGCTGCAATTACCCTATGCACGCCACTGTCCAGAGGTGAGAGAAGGAAAAGTAAATATTTTGAAAGTCACGAAGAAAGTCACAATCAACATCTGACCGGGACTCTGAGTCTACATACACTGGGATGTCTGCTGGAGCGGAGGGCGGAGCACTTATGGGAATGTCCCGCCAGCTGTGAAGCCAGTTTCTAATCAAGAATCAAGAACTAAAATCGACTGGTTCGCAGAAATGCATATACTTGTGCACAGTGGCGTAGCGTGGGTCAATGGCATCCGGGGCGGAATCATAATTTTCCGCCCGGGGCGGAATCATAATTTTCCGCCCTTGTGCCATGAAAAAAAAATTTGTCAGTGATTGTGAAAGACTGGACGAAAATAAATTTGCCGCCCTCCCGATGATGCCGCCCGGGGCGGTCCGCACCTCCGCCCCCGCCTCGCTACGCCACTGGACTTATATTCCATAGGTGCCAATAGTGGCGTAGCTTTGGCTTTGTAATTACGTGAAATAACGGCTACACTCATGAAAATTTCAGCTCTGATGCACGTACTCCGTCACACCGACGAAGATCTTGATGAGTGGACTCCCTTGCCAAAATAACTAACACCACATCCTAGACGAAATAATGCATTAATCCATCTTTCAAGTGATGTTGACGGTGTCACACAAAAACACACGTCGATATGTCTGCCATTTTCTAATAGCTAAAAATTAGCTCACAGACTGTCTGCGAGCATGCCTGTATGCTCAGTGACTCCATGAACATGATTGTGAAAGTTCAGGCGGGGTACGTTCGAGAACAGTGGCTGGATGCAGTGAATAATTCCTGTGTTCGTAGAGTGACTTTTATTTTCGTGCCGGGACACGCGGGAGTCCGGGGTAATGAGAGAGTAGATAGGTTGGCCGCCCACGCTGCTACTACGGCTGTTGGTGGAGCGATAGATCATGCAGACATTTTGAATGCCCTACGGGAAAACGCACGAACAAATGACTGTACAAGTGACGATGACTCTTGTTCCATGATTAGAATAAAGGAGCTTGGTTTGAAATGTGGTGTCGCTAGAAAGAAGAGTTTTCGTGGGCGAGAAAGAATGATGGCCAATCAATGAAGTTTTGGGACCGTCAGTCAACGTGTAATGGAGGATACACTCAAGGAAAGATCTGAGCACCTATGGACTTGTCCAGAGTGCAATGATGATGATCCAACGATTAACTAACTAAATGGCGTAGCGTTGGTCAATGGCGCCCGGGGCGGAATCATAATTTTCCGCACTTGTGACATTAACAAAAAATAAGCCAGTAATTGTAAAAGACTGGACGAAAATATTTATTTCAAAACATATTAGGTACATAAATAAAAATACATTATCATTTAACTTTTAAAACCTTGGTGGCGGCAACATTTTTTATGACGTCGTCACAATTAATTTCGTCCGTGATACTTTGTTCTATTGACAAAATGGCTACATTACTTGTGGAGCTCATGGTAGAGCCTTAAGAAATTTTAAAAAATTAGCTTTAACTGTGAGAAGCTTCTTTCACATGCTGCAATGCTGATATATATTGTTAAAAATATGCGACGCTTTATCACGATATTCGTCACGCAAATACGATAGTTGCATTGTTGAATAAACTACAGAATCTCAAATGATCCCTTCATAATTTTATTTTGGTCTTTTGCATCAGCTACAGCGACGAAATTGTGTAACCTCTCTCTTTCGATTTCAAACTTTTTCACATCGATGTTCCTAGACTCTTCTTCGAATTCACACTTGTGTTGCTGCGGTTTGATACGGTTTAAGTGGCTATTGATCCTTGCATGTCCCTGTTAGAAACTGACTGATTTATCCTGCAGCGTTTGTTTATGTTGTAATTTCACTAAATACATTTCGACCAGTCAGCCCATTTGTTCAGTCAGATTTCATTGGTGTTGTTTCTGAGAATATGTTTGACTGTTCCTATACTACAAGGCCAAACGGTAAAACTCTCCTCCCTCCCTCCTTAACGATTTTGCACAAAAGGTCATAACATTTCTCATGAAAAAATGAAAAAAGGTTATAATATCTCTTATCAAAAAGAGGGACCTGTACATGAAATTTAGCGAATGACATTTATGTTTTGTAGATAACCCCCCCCCCCCCATTTTTGAATACTGAAAAGTATCTATGTTGCTGGATGTAAGCCTAAGTGTGCCTATTTTCGACATGTTTATAACCGGAGGTCTTGGTGAATGCATTACCAGAACCGCGACCTCTACTGGTGGATGTAAAACTCTGATATAACCAAATTGGACTAACGCCCTCTGTTGAAAGTAACGTTTCTCACCATAAGAGGTAAATTTTACTTAAACAATCTGTTTGAAGAGGCAGCCTTTTTTATAGGACTGCCCGAGTACAATGATATAGGCTCACAACAAATAACAAAATGTTTTCACGAATCGGTTTATCCTCTTTGCACATCGGACATGTCCACAGGTGCTCAGATCTCTGCTTCAGTAAATCTCTCAAAGTATAAAGAGTGATGGTTCCGGTTCTATGTTGGTTCACTGCTCTTTTTGAAATCTATGTTAGGTATTATCCACGGACCAAGTCTATCTTCACTAACATTCTTGATATTGACTCATGTTCATTTATTTCAAAATCATCTAATTGTACGGACTCAAGAAGAACAGTGAGTACGTCTTTTAAATTCATAGGCTCATCTGTTATAGTGGCGAGGCTAGTTAATTGGTCGGCCCATTTGTTTCCCTCCATACCCGCGTGTCTGGGGACAATGATAAGCGTGATTTTTCGCAGTGGCCCGCATTTAGCACTCTGTAATGACTTCATTTATCCCCTACGAACATCATCTGTTTTGACTTTCTGAATCATATTCATTGAGTCACTTAGTATGCACGCTTGGGAATAGAGCACTTAACTGGCTGGAATTGCAAACCTATTCCCATATGTATATATACACGCAAAAGATCGTGTCCTATCTCTGCCATCAATATAAATAACCAAATGGTCAGAGGGTGTCCGACAAAGTGGTGCCGCAGTAACCTAATGAACAAATAGTCAAGCAAAATGAATTAAACAGGTTACTAAAACACTTACCTTGCCTATTAATAAAAATATATAAAAAAGTATATATACATACTAATATATATATTTGTATATATAGGAGACGGGGCTTGATGAAATCTAGTCATCTATTTTGTTTTTATTTTGTTGTTTTCTGTTGTTTGTCTCTTGAAAAAGGTTCAATTTGAGCCGATACGTGGAGAATTGTCCTGTTTAGTTTTATTGTATGTTTTTTTATATATACTTTTAAAAAAATATATTTTTATTAATAGGCAAGGTAAGTGTTTTAGTAACCTGTTTAATTCATTTTGCTTGACTCTCTGCCATCAAGCTACTGCTGTGTGATGGCCAAAGTATTCACATTAAATTAATTCGAGTGAGAGAGGGAATTCATATGGTAGACTCAGAGCCATGCTGTAGATTTTCTCAGTATGATGCTAGTCTTCGAAATGTCGCCCCTTAAATGTTTTTTTCTTAAATATGATTTCACTGCATTTACCGCCCTCTTACTGTGTCGCGGATGCGGTCGCATCTCTGTGTTATAGCACAGAGCGGCCCTGGGTAAACTTGGACGTATTGTTATAGGTTTAAATTTCCAACAGCCGCACTCGAGATCTACCTTTCTCTCTAACAGCACCGCTGATATCCATCTGGCAGGGAAAGAGTCAACCTGGATGTCAAGGGCATAATACGGTGCTCGACATATAGGTGTACAGTATTTCAAAATTGTTCTGATTGCCCTTGTATATATTTGTATTAGTGTTTCTGAGTTTGCTCCCCACAATATCCCTGCTAGTCTCTTCATTACAGCCAGTTTTTTAAAGACTTTAGTTAGACATTTAAAAAAAATATGTTTTTGGTCTTCTAGTATGTTTGGTGTATGTATATATGGGAGCCGCGTTAGCGCACTGGCTTCGC